>PPHT02000004.1:112917-250722 GCA_003705115.2 Ogataea henricii
CTTTAGCCGTCTCAAGTTTGTTTTGATTCCGTTCTTCAATCGTAAACATCGCGAAATTGAAATAAAAAAAAAAAAAAAAAAAAAAAAAATTTGGGTTAAAAGAGTTTTCTATACAGTTCGCGTGCGTCGATGCGTCGATCGACGGGCTCTGTAACTGTGACATTCATCACAACCTACTAGTGATCGTTGCACGCTGCAAAGTAAACCATCAAGTGTCTGTGGTAAAAAGTGTCCAGGATCTCCTGTCTGTTCTGAATTGACCCTTTGTCTGTCAAGCTCATCCACTCTGCAAAAAAATACTCTGACAGCTCTGTCGATTCATCGAGCGTGAACTCCCGATACTGATCCGAGAAGCTAAACAGTTGATCGTTTTGAATTAGATAGAAGTCATTAATCTGGTGGGGGAGATTGCGTTTGTGGACACTTATTGGCTGGCCAACGTGCTTGTACAGAGAGTTGGGCAAAATCCGCGGCACGAGGTCGAGAAAGTGAAAGACTCTGAGAGCAGTATCTTGAGAGTAGGATTGCGGCTCTACAAGCTCCCTGTAAGCTGCCGCTAGTTTGGACGAGAACACGGAGGGGGCATTGAAACTAACGAGAACGTTTTTGATTCCAAGAATGCTGAGCTCTAATGAACACATTTGAGCCAGTGCGCCGCCCAATGAGTGTCCCGTCACGTAGACGGAGTAATCTGGATAAGCTTCCATCCATTTGAACAGTTCATTGTGGACCTGTGACGCAATTCGTTGCGACACCAATGTGAATCCCGAATGACTGTAGTACTTTGGACTCTCGAAATCGTCAAAGTTCTCCATGTTCTCAGCTGCTTGCGCTCTCAGTTTCTTTTTATCCGGGTGCTTAATTTTTTCCCAGTACGACTCATCCGTGGCAACAGGGTGGTAGCTTGTAGGCAGAAAATGAAGATTAGTAAACCACTGTGGAAGCATTCTTGTTCCCCTGAAAATAATGATGATTCGAAACCTCTTGTGGTCGAGCAGCATGAACCCTTCTCCTCCCCCGAGACTAAATCGGCTCTGCCCTGGGTTTTCAAACACTTTGGTGAGGTTGTACCTGAGCTCTTCTTTTCCGCCGTGACTGGTGTAAGTTTCGGTGTAATCAATGGGAGATTGTTCCAGCAGAAATTCGGGAAACACAAACTCGTTGTTGCGGCGGTGTTTTAGAGCCTTTTCCTCGTTTTGACAGTACGCAATCTGAGAAAGACCGGCCATTTGGTTTAGCAGCTCGTATAGCTCATAGTCCTGTATCTTAGGTGCAGGAGGAAATTTGTCCACTGAGGCATCTAGCTGTTTTCGGTAGTCATTGTACAGTGCTTTTCGGTCTTTCAGAGAGTCGACTTCCTCTGAATATAGCGTCGCGTTAATGCTAGTGCCACATGCGAGGCCAGCTCTCAACACCAACACCAACACCAAGAAAAACAAACGAGCAATGGTCATGAGTCTTGTAGTCGGTTGATTTATTAGATATCCAAGAACTCTAGAAATTTAGAAAATCACAACATGTATTTATGGACAGCAGATGTCGGTGGCCTGTTCTGCTACAGAAGGCAACATGTTTCCGAACGTGCAAAGAACTTCAACTCTAATGTGCGAATCAGTGTTCTGCTTCTTGGGGAAATCTGCAAAAACTTGGGTGGGAAAATAGGGATTCGCGACAGTTTAATTGTCGTACTTTCTCGTAGGAACCAGTAAAAACCATGACACCGTCCTCATCCTTTTGAAAGGTAAAAACGTTATGTAACTGGACAAGACTCTCTTCACTCATACTACACTCATCCAACGAGGACGACGACTACAGCTGTTGGCGGCTCTTCGCCGCCATTGTGCAACTGTGCTACCATCTTGAACAAACTTCCGTCAAAGGTTGGAGCTGTTGAGGGTGCCTTGAGAGTCCCGCGCCCCATTACAAACACTCGTGACTTCTCACAAACATGGATTTGCGACTGGTCAGCCCATTTGTGCAGACCCTCTTTACATCGCCAGACCCGTCCGAATCTTCGTTTTTTTTCGGGAGAGCCAAAAATTGACACGCGCTTCTGATGGCAGTCATGTCAAAAATTCAATCAAATGAGGGAGAGTTTTTTTTTTCCCCTTGCAAAAAGAGGGAGCAATAGAATAAATAGCTTTGTATTTGACAACAAAGCCACTTTTCCACTCGATGCATACCAGGTCTTTAACCTTGTAGGAAAATTTACAAAAATGGACAAAAAGGCGAACGAGGTTCTGAAATTTCTCATCGACTGGCACTCGCTGCTGACGGAGCCGCCGGTTGAAGGGTCAATTGCCGAGATCTACTTTTGCTTTATAGCTTCTTGCAACGTGCAAAGCAAAGACAAAGTTTCGTGGCTGCAGTTCATCAGGTGCCTGCAGAAGATTAACGAAATCTGCCGCGGGAACGCATTCAGCTGCGTTCCAGCCAACGCTCTGCAACTGCACTACGACGATCCTTTTGAATGCTTCAACCGAATTGCTAACATCGACCGACTCTCGCTCAGTTTGCTGTTCAGAAAACAGAAAAGCGTTGGCAGAAGTCTGTCGGCGAGCAACTCTGCATCCACGTTGGTTGAAAACCACACAGATACCCCACTTTATCGCCAATCGGTCCCAAAAGACAAAGACCAGAGACGCAGACTTTTGGGTGGACTGGTCGATGGGCCTCAGCCAAACGGGAAGAAGTCGTCCTCACTCAACGATTTCTGCTCGGCGTCGAGTCTGATCGACAAGGGGATCACGCCGGTGAACGCAGACGACATCTATACCACGACATCGAGATCCAAAAGACTGAACCAACTCAACTTTCTCCTTTCGATGCCAGCAGGCTCGCATATGCTAATCAAAGAAAGAGCACGACTACGTACGCCCGTCAAGCCTTTCTTTGACTGCTGCGACGACAACAGACATGCGCAGTTGCTGATACCACTCACCACGTTCGACAAGCAGACCAATTATTGCAAACTGGATTACTCCAAGCTGAACGACCGCTTGAGAGCCAACCACTCCAGCGAGCCATATGTGGAGCTGTCGAAATGTGTGAATGGGAAAATCCACTTCATCCCCATCATTCAGCAACAAACCGATGTCAAACTGGGAGATTGTTCCTACTTGGACACCTGTCACAAGATGGGTTCCTGCAGATACGTTCATTATGGCCAACTGATGCCACAAGATGAGTCGTCATCCAAGTTGGCTGTTCAGCACAACAAGAATGCTCAGCGCTCGATGCGTATTTCTGACTTTACCAGAGGTGAGGCCATGTCACCTGCAAGCAGGCCAGACTATCCAGCTCAATGGATCAATTGCGATGTGACAAAACTGGACTTTTCCATTCTAGGCAACAACTTTGCTCTCATAATTGCCGATCCTAGTTGGACCATCCATATGAACTTGAATTATTCAAGTTTGACCGACTCGGACCTTTTGCAGATCCGCATGGATCGGTTGCAACAAGAGGGTCTTTTCCTTTTATGGGTCACAGGGCGTACCATTGAGACAGGTCGTGACTTTTTGAAGAAATGGGGATACCAGGTGGTGAATCAAATAACCTGGGTGAAGACCAATCAGTTGATCCGGACAATTAGCACGGGTAGAACGGGTCACTGGCTGAACCATTCAAAAGAACACCTACTTGTAGGGTTGAAAGGTCAGCCAAAATGGCTGAACAAATGCATTGATCCTCAGATTTTGATTTCGTCAACGAGGGAAACATCTCGGAAGCCCGATGAGATCTATGGCATGGTGGAGCGGTTGGTTGGTCCAGGAACACGCAAGCTCGAGATTTTTGGCAGGCAGCACAACACGAGGCCTGGATGGTTCACCATTGGGAATCAATTGAATGGGACACACATTGTGGAGAAGGAAATAGCTGAACGGTACTACAAAAGCAGCAGTTATCGTGAAACGCAATTGCGTCAAGTGAGTGGCACTGCGTAAAACGATTACTATTAGCAGTACATATCTAATTTTTTGTGGCTTTATACGATTTTAATGAATTGTGATTACATAAGTTCTGACACCACCCCAGTGAGTGCGCGGTGTGGCCTGAATCAGCCAATCACTGTCGCGAAAAGGGAAAAAAAAAAAATTCCGCCTGACTTACTGATACGATTTTATAGGTGGTGGTGAGGATGGCTGAATTTGGGTGTTGGGTGTGCGGGAAGTTTTCGAATAAAACAAGTTTTAACGTTGGTAATAAAATTGGCGATTAGCAACAAAGATTGTGATTTCCACACAAACAAACATCAAAATGTTGAGACAAATTGCTGCCAGACAAACCAGAACCATTGGAAGAAGATTTGCCTCCACTTTGGAGAGCCCAGCCTTCAAGGCTGACGAGGCCAAGGCCAAGGCTTTCAAGGAGAACTACGAGGCTGTTGTGCACCACTCCAAGGGTACCACTGCTCTGTGGAGAAAGATCACCTACTTTGTTGCATTCCCAGTGATTGCCGGTACTGCCGTCAACACCTACTTTGTTGAGGCCGAGCACGCTCACCACAGAGAACACACCAAGCACTTGTCTGACGAGGAGTGGCCAGCTCAATACCCATACCAAAACATCAGAAAGGTTGACTTCTTCTGGGGTGATGGAGACAAGACTCTTTTCTGGAACCCAGACGTCAACAGACACGTTAAATCCTACTAGACATGTGTTTCCAGTCATATAAAAAAACACACCCATCATGCAATTGCAGAATTGAAATTCTTATTATACGTTTACGTTTACGTTTATTCGGTTGTAGAGAGATCCTCGTTTCCGTTTTTGGTGGATGATCTGATTGCTTGCCCTCGGTATATGGGTTGAGAATCTGTATTTCTAACTACAAACCAAACCAACCGGGGATACCAAATAATAATAGGTGTAGTTTGAGAAAAAGGAGGATAAGTAAGTCAAGACAAAACAAGAGAGGTAAGAAAGAGCACATCACAAACCAACGAATACAACAAGAGATAAGAAAGAGAGGGAGAAAAAAGAATGGAGTGAAAACAAGTGTAACAAAAATGAAATAAACCACACGCAGCGCAGCAGCAGCAGCCACCGACAGTAGTAGAACGGGACGGCTGCAACGCTGACCTAACCCTGGAGTTGTACAGTTTGCCAGAAACGAAGAACAAAGATGGGGAGGAGAAACACAAACAAACGAAAACAGGACATCAAAGATGGGGATTCATGATCATCTGGAGGGCAGAGAAAGACGTCTTCATCAATGCAATTAGAGTGCCGAAAAAATGTATAGATTATTAGTAGCAGCAATGGCGACAGAATTCTCTTGTGGATGCCAGCTCAAATGGAGGATGGATTTTTTGAAATCAATGGTTTCGAAATCCATCTTGTTGAGCATCGAGAGGTTTTTCCGCTTGTTTGAGTTCATTTTCTTGGCCTTGAACGCCGACTTATCTGCCTGCAAAACAATCTCTTTTTCTGGAGCGTCTGCAGAGGACGAACCCACCGCTTCAGCACCGCCAACTGCGTTTTGATATATCATGAAGTTGTTGTTGTAAGATCCGGTCATGATCGATTTATTGTCGCCGCTGAATTGCACCTCAAATTTGTCGAAAATGGCATCGTTTTCATAAGTGTCACATAGACGGTCTCTGAGTTGTTCGTGGATGTTGATGGTTTTGATTGGCTCCGACTCCATGGCAACGTCCCATATCTTGACCGTCATGTAGTCTCTCGAGACGATGTACTTGCCGTTCGAGGAGAACTTCACGTCGGAGATGGAAGACGTGATTTCGGTGAAGAAGTTGTGGTTGGAAGGATCCATGTACTCTTCGTAAATCTTGGAGTGGTTGTCGCAGAGCGAATTCACTCTCATGTCGCTGAGCTTGATGGTCCCTTTCGATGACGAGTACATGAACAGGTTGCAATCGGTGGGATGGAACTCTGCCGAGGTGATCACCTCGGTCAGCTCCTCCATGTTGACCGGCTTGATGTCGACAATGTTGAACGACTGGTCTGCTATCCCAAGGTTCCACAGGTTTATTCTCAGATCATCTGACGAGATAAACGTTTCCTGGTCCGAGTTCACGCTGATCGAATTTATGTGGTAGGCGTGCGCGTTGGCGTAGATCTTCTTGGGCTGAGCCGCCGTTATGGTGTCGTGCATTGTGAGCCTAGGCAGTTTCAAGCTCGAAGCCGAGGCGAAATTGGGACGTGTTTGCTGTGTGAAGTTTGTGTTTGACTGGAAAGAGGAGAACTGCGGATGGAAAGAGGAGGAGTTGGAGGCACCAGAGTTCGATCCGTGCTCGGTCAAATTGTTTTCCGCCACCATCTTGATCTGTTTTTCAAAAATCTTCCAGAGCTTGATGGTCTTGTCATTGGTCGAGAGTAAAAAGTTGCTCTGGTTGGACCGTCTGAGCCATTTGATCTTGTTGATCTTCTCTTCGATTTCGAGCGACTTGAGGTAATCAAACTCGGCATCGTGCGACTGGAACTCCGTGTAGAACCGGTACTCGCAACTGCGTTTGTTCTCGTTTCTCTCAAACAAAACAACCCGTCCACCGCGGTCTCCCGTGGCGAGAAACTCTCCCGTATGGTCAAACTCCACAGTGGAGATGATGTCTGCTTCTGTGATGTTTTCGATGTCGCCTTTGTCGCCAAAACATTGGCTGAACTTCCACGACTCTTCCATTGTGACAAACGTTTGTAGTGATGGTTTCTGTCTGTGTTTTCAACGTGTCAGCAGTTACTGCCTCCTATGTGCTGGTGATTGTGTTGGAAATGCCGTTTGAGTGCTGCTATTCCGTTGGGGAAAGCTGAGATTTATTGCAATGCTTTCAGTGGGTCGTTTCGGTTGACTTTGCAAACAGGCACACTAGATAAGGGCGCCTCGTTCAATTGCACCTTTTGAACGCTATTTGATCAGTCGCGCTGCAAAATTGATACCTGAGTAATGAATCTAGCAGGATCCACTAAAAAAGAGAGTAGAACAAACGTTTTTGCTGGCCTTTGCGCTCGATTACGTAGTGTTGGCTGCCTCAGAGTTCAAATCCAACTCTCCTTGTCAACCAAGATTTTCTCGCATTCACGAAATTTTGCTGGTGGACGGAGGTTTTCGAAAACACGGGTTGGGGCAAAAATTCAACTTGCTCGGCTTGCTCATGTCAGGATACGTCATATTTATTGGCCCAATACAGGCAATTAGGAGGCAAGTGGCAGGCAATTAGGGTGAAGCGCGCGGCCACCGCCTGGGCGTGGCGTGAGTCATCGTGACGACATGCGGTGGACACATACACTGTAGCACTGCTCGCATCGCATCTCGCCGCTCACCTCCCGCTCGCTCGCTCGCTCTCTCCCTCTCCTATCACAAGACAATCGCACTTGCTCGTGGGCAATCAAGGATTGCTCAATAACTAAGAAATTTAACATCTTTATATTAAATATACCATTGCATACATCGCTCCAATCAACACACCTAAGCAGTGGCCTTCTTGGCAGCGTCAGCAGGAGAAACTCTTCTCTCTCTGTTGAATCTTTGTCTGACAGGAGGAGCTCTGATTCTTCTATCGGTTCTGGATCTGACTCTGACAATTCTGGCGTGAATGGCACACGAGATACAGTAGTGCAACTTGTTGTACAACTTTGGAAGTGGGTACTCGTCGTAGACAGAAGCCTCAGAAAGGTCTCTCACGGCAGCAGCCTCAACCATGTTTCTGATGGTAACTCTCTTGATGGCCTTGTCCTTTGGAACACATCTAGAACAGTTGATGCATCTGACCGGCTTAACGTGGCCTCTACCCTTCTTGTTTCTTCCGTTGGACGATCTCTTCTTTGGCATGTTGACTTCGGGCTGTTAGTATATAGATTCTGCTAGTCCTCTATGCTGATACTCTCCACATACCTATTAATATCTGATGACACTCTATAAGAACCTCTTGATGTAATGCAATGGAAACTCTTTGGGTTTAAAATTTTCTTGAGTGAAAAGTTCCCTCTCCAACCACCCACCTCGCTACTGCTACCACAATGCTGAGCGTTGCTCCTGCGCCGGGAGCCTCCCGGTGCATTGGCAAACCCCGCGGCGTCCGCGTCGAGGCGCGCGCGGGAGAACGAGCGCACACACAAAAGTTTTTCGGTGCGAGGGGGGCAACCCTGACGTGCGCTTCCAGCCCTCAGACCTGGCACGTGAGCGTCGCGACCTCGGGATTTTTTGTTTTTTTTTCACGTCGTCATCACGTAATAGATTATCCTCTCTGGAGTCTTACGTAATCTGTCATTTCTGGTCCGGGCTCACTGAATCGGCTGGATAATAATTCAACTGTCATTGGCTAGCTTGGGGCCCCACGGGCCGCGTGTGCCTAAAAGGCGCGCGAGCGAGTTTTTTTTTTTTTCCTTTCCATGGTGGCCCACCGCGAAGGTCCGGCCTGGCGCCCGCAGTGTCTCTAAGCACCGCGGGCGCTCCCTGCGCGCAGGGCGCGCCCGCGGGGCAGCCGTGGGTGGGCTTAACGTTTTCGCCCTACTGGTTGGCTGTTTGTGATAATTTGCTGAAATGGTTTTTCACTGTAATCTTCATCTTTAGTGTTTGACTGGATTTATCAACACTGTTCACCTTCGTACAAATAACACACACAATGGTAAGTGAAGCACTGTTTGCAAAGAAGCGGTCCAGAACCAACAGCACGGCCCACATCGGCAAACAACACACACAGCTCCCGGATACAGAACTACGACACCAGCAAAAAAAAAATATACGTTTCAATGAGAATGGAAAAGCTTGAAGAAAGCAGCAGACGCAAACAGCACATTTCATTTTGTTACAGAGCCAAAAAGCCGTGCCATGAACAAACTTCTCTCCGATCAATGAAAAAAAAGCCCTACTAACACCCTGATAAGATGCTCAGACAAACCCTCAGATTGGCCAGACCAGCCAGACTGTTCTCCACCTCGGTCATCGCCAGAAACGCTCCATCCACCACACCAAAAGAGTTCAAGACCGCCAAGTCGCTCTCAGAGGTCACAGACAGATTTGATTTGATCGGTCCTGGTGCCCAGCCAGGTACCGTTCCTACGGATCTCGAGCAGGCCACTGGTCTTGAGAGATTCGAGCTTTTGGGTAAGCTTGAAGGTGTTGAGGTGTTCGAGACCGAGCCTTTGGAGTCCTCTAGAAGAGGTACCATGGCCGACCCAATTGTCATTGACTCTTACGACAACTACAGATACGTTGGTTGCACTGGTTCTCCAGCCGGTTCCCACGAGATTATGTGGTTGAAGCCAACTGAAGAGAAGGTTGCCAGATGCTGGGAGTGCGGTTCCGTGTACAAGCTCAATTACTTGGGAACCGGTGAGGAACACCACCACTAAGCTTGTCCCCCCCATCCTTTATTACTCATCCCGATTAGATCCATCTGAGGGGACACACAGCCTCTCCTAAATTAAGCACTCTTATACTACAAAACAATGTGATTATGTGGCCAGTGGAGTCACTGCCATCTTACAGATAGAGTCAGTGTAGCCTGGTTAATAACAAAGAGATTACGCAGATACTGTAGATTGATTGCAGCTTTCAAAAAAAAAAAAAAGCAAGATTGAAGCTCATCTTTTTTTCCTGTGTACGGATGGTTTGCGCGGAGCACACAGTCTATGTCACGTGAACTCGGAAAATCAACCGTGGTGGACATTGGACGAGGTGGTGGATGGGAGTTGACAGCGTCCTATTTCGAGGGGAAACGCTGTTCATTGTGCCCGTACAATGCAGGGCTTGATCCGGTGCTTTGCTTTGAGACGCCCTGACAATTCTCGATAAACTCGCAACCATCCCCACACGGTTCGAGGTTATTAAATAGAATTCGGCATTTTTCCCGATCTAAACTGTTTTTTTTTCTCTAGTCCATTGAAATTTTTAAGAATCCGGTTTTCTTGAAAAAAAAAGTCCCCATTTTGTCCCATTTTGTCCCATTGGAACAACTGCACTCCGCCTCAAAATGGTTCAAAGCGTTCTTTTCTTCGAGGACCTCAACAGGGACCTGCCAGAGTTCAAACAGTTTGCCGAGGATTTTGAGGTTCTGTTCTATGATGTCACCACCAGAGAACAGTTCATAGAGGACATCAACACCAAGTACAGCCACGTGTCTGCCATCTACGGCGCCTGGGACTCGGTCCCGAAGCTCGGGGAGTTCTCCAAAGATCTGATTGACCAGCTGCCGGAGTCGTTGAAGCTCATTACGGTTTGTTCGGCCGGATTCAGCAAAATCGACCTCGAGGCACTTAGAGCCAGGGGAATCAACTTCTGCAACACGCCAACGTTCGGCGCAGCAGCCGTGGCCGATACCGCGTTGTACCATGTTTTGAACGGATTCAGAAGATACCCTGTCTTCGAACAACACTCCAGAGCACACGCAAACACGTTCCACAGCCGTGCAGTTCTGCACAACTCGCTACAGTTTGACCACACAAATGGTCGTTTTGTCACCGACGAGACGCAAACGGACGGCTACTACTTCGGACACTACATCGGGAGGGTCGCTGTGCGGTCGCCTTCCGGCAAGAACGCCACAATCGTCGGATTCGGTGAGATAGGGAAACAGGTGGCGAAGAGACTCTCTGCCCTCAACATGAGCATCACCTACGTCAAGAGAACCAAACTGACTCAGCAGGAGGAAGAGCAACTCGGATATCCAGTGAGATTTGCCGAAAGTCTGGAACAAGCAGCTCCGTACTCCGATTGCGTGGTTCTCTGTCTTCCAGGAACGCCAGAAACCAAGCACATCTTGAACAAGGCCATCATCGACAAGTTGCCCAAGGGAGTGGTCATTGTGAACGTTGGTAGAGGAATCTTGTTCCAGCCTCAAGACTTGGACGAAGGCTTGAAGAGCGGCCACATTGGGTTCGTCGGCAGCGACGTGTTCACCGAGGAACCGATCATCAACTACACCGACAGAGAAGACGTGTCGATCACGCCTCACATCGGCTCTTCGACGGTCGAAAACTACGACGCAACGGCCAAATTCTGTCTGCACAACATCTCGCAATTTCTCAAAGAGGGGAAATTGGAGAGCCTGAAAAACTAGCGGTGTATAAAATAGATAAAATTCAGTCTAAGCTGCAAACGTCTTTTCTTTCGTTCTGATAGTTGGCATAGAACTCGTTCCAAAGTCGGACAGCGTCACAGTCTTCAGTGTAGCGATACAGTGACTCTTCCTCGCTGACCTCCTCGTCGTTGACGCACGTGACTCTTTCTTCGGCTTCGAACGATTTGTCCTCGATGGTCTTGGCCCAGTTTTCTGCAAACGGAGAGTCGACGAACTGCATCAGTTTGGCCTCGTCGTGAACCATCTGGGAGTTCCAACCGTACGAGTTTCTGTGGCGGTAGTTCAGATACGACCAGTACGGTCTGTCCTCGTTGGTGTAGTCGAACGAGATGTAGGGCAGGTCCGACGGGTCTGCTAAGAAGCAATCGTGCGACCGCTTGATCATCCTGAACTCCTCCAGATACACCGAGTACGGGTGGTGGGGAAGCGTGAGAAACAGCGGTTTGTGGGTTTCGTTCGAGAGCGCAAAGAAGTTCTGGCCGTTTGCGAGTTTGTTGAGGTCGAGGAGTCTGTTGAATGGGTCGAGGGAAGAAGCAGAGGCAGCAGCGTCGGCGGCGGCGTTATTTTTCGCGTCGAGCAACAGCAGACGGCCGCACAGTTTGGCGTTGGGCTCGACCACCATGATTTTCGTGTTGAGCTCGTACTTGAGATTGTACTCCGCAAGCAGGCTCACCGACGCCTCGAGCGACGGCAGTCCACTGTAGACGCTCCAAAACGAGTCAAGAGACTTGAGCGAGAACGTCTCGAGATAGCCGTAGTAGTAGTCCTGCAAGTACTCGTACCTCTCTTTGATGGACGGGATGTTTTCCTTGAGATCGACGGCGATCTTGTCAAAGTCTCTGAACTTGTTGTATTGGACAGGCAATGCCAGCATTGCTGGAGGAAGCGTGAACAGCTCGTCCATGGGAGCTCGCACAGAGGTGTCTGGGTCCAGCACGACGATCCGCGAGTAGTCGGTGAGGTTGAGAGAGCTAATTTTCAGAGCCTGCGGCGAGTATGCGAGCTCGTTGTTTTCCACTGCCACGAGCTCGACATGCAGCTGTTCTTTGGCCTTTTCTAGCAGTTTCTTTGCGTGTTTGAGAGACTCAAGGCCCTTTTTGTACAGGAGCACTGTCTTGGCTTTTGTTGTGTCCTTGAGTTTGCCAAAATTGACCAGCGCGCCGCACAGATGCTCTTCGGATGACGCGTAGTGGACGTATGCGTACTTGTCCCACTCGATGTTCGGCTCGTCCTCTTTGTTCGCGGCCTCTTGCACGCGCGCGTGCAGTTTGTCGATGATCTCGTACGGAATCGCCTTGACCGCGTTCACGTCGAACGGGAGGTCCTGAGGAGGAACGACACGTGTGCCGGCCTGAGAAGTGGTGTCGAGCCATTTGACCCATTCCTGCCACTGGTGATCGCTGTATTTCGCAAGCCCGACGTGCAACACGGCCAGCAGACACGCGGCCAGCACGAGCGCCTGGAACGCGGTGCGCATCTGTTTCTTCCCGACTGCTCGGATGGTCATTTCGTGGCTGAACGGCTGATCTGGAAGTGAACGGAGTGATCCAAAAAAAAGACAAAAAAAAAACCAAAGGTTAAAAAAAAAAAAGCTGGGGAAACTTGTTTTTTTTATACATTTCGAGAAAGTTAAAAGCCACTGTTCAAGCCTACACGGGGCGAGGCGTGGCGAGGTGGTGTTGGGCAATAAATAGATGATAAATAGGTAATAAATAGATAATAATAAATAGGTAGTAATAAATAGGTAGTAATAAATAACCAAGAACAACACTCACAGATCGTTTCTGGTGAACTTGGACAGGTCAACAGGATCGTCGCCCAACAAAGTCTTGGGGCCACTGAAAGGCTCGCACGTCTCCCTGATACGGGTGCCGATTGGAACCTGCTTTCCGGCCTTGAGTGCATCCAGAATCTCCACAACAGACTCGCTCGTGAGATCCTCGTAGTAGTCGTCGTTGACCTGGATCATCGGGGCGTTGACACAGGCGCCAAGACACTCCACTTCCTCGAGACTGAACACTCCGTCGGGAGTGGTCTGGCCCGGCTGTAGGTCGAGGTGGTGCATGATGGCCTCCATGACCGAGTCCGAGTTGCACAGCTGGCAAGGAGTGGTGGTGCACACCTGGATGTGGAACTTGCCCACCGGCTCACGCTGGTACATAGTGTAGAACGTGGCCACCTCGTAGACACGCATTGGCGGCATATCCAGCAGCTGCGCCACATAGTTCATCACTGCAATTGACGTAAAGCCCTCCTGTCTCTGGCCAAGGTCCAGAAGCGGCATAACGGCCGACTTCTTGTACTGCGGCGGATACTTGCTGATGATCTCTGTGGCGAGCTTGAGGTTTTCGGCATTGAACTCAAACTTCATGTTCGAGTTGTTGTTCTCCTTTTCTCTGTGCACCGCGATGATGTGGGACCACCGGACTGCAGAAGGTGCTGTCGCGGTCAATCCGGCCGCACCGGGCCACACAGCGCGCGCAGCGCGCGCAGAACGCACGCCAACACTCGCCTGGCAACTTCTGACTACTCTCGACAGCATTTGTGTATGGTAAAATGGGGTTGGAAAAGACACAGTTTGTTTGTTTGGTGGTTTTTGTGGCATCTACTACAAGTTTTATTTGGCAAATGACGGACACTCAAAATAAATTTGGCTGCGCACGACCGGGGAACAGAGATTGCAAGTGGCTAGTCCGACGGTGGGGGAGGCGGGGGAGAGAAGAGGCGCCTACAAACGACGTGAGTGAGAGGATGGAGGTGTTTACCACGCCGTTTTAGTTACGTGGGTGCTCATTCAACCAAAATGTTCGTCAACCGTTCTCCAACTGTGGCGGGCATGCTTGTGGCCTCACTCGCCACATCGACGCGTCGATGTGCCTGAGCGACGCAAATTTCACCATCCACCGAAAAAGGTCAAAAGAAAAAAAAATAATCACTGACTCTCGCTCGCTCTTCTTATCTCTCTGTTCCTTCCCGTCAGCTCCGGATTCGTCTCCCCCTAATCAACACAGGCACAAGACATGACTGAAAGAAAGTTCAAACTAGAGACCCAGGTCGTCAAAGTGAGCCACAACGATGGCTTCAACGCCTCGGTGCCACCGCTCTATGCGTCGGCTACGTTCAAGCCCAACTCGTTCGACGACATGGGCGAGTATGACTACACAAGATCCGGCAACCCAACGCGGTCCACTTTGCAACAGCACCTGTCCAAGATCATGAAGGCCAAGTACGTCTACGCTGTCAACTCTGGAATGGCTGCTCTCGACGTTATTGTGCGTTCGCTGCAGCCTGGCGACCACGTTGTGGCTGGTGACGATCTCTACGGAGGAACCGATAGACTGCTCACCTACATTCGTTCCAACGCCGGAATCAACGTCGAACACTACGACACCACCGATCTTGCCCTGATGAAGCAGAAAATCACCAAAGACACCAAAATGGTGTTCCTCGAGTCTCCAACGAACCCGCTCATCAAGGTGTGCGATCTGCCCTCAATCGCCAAGCACGCACACACAGTCAACCCAGACTGTGTTGTTGTGTTTGACAACACAATGATGTCGCCTCTTTTGATGTCGCCTCTCGAGCTCGGCGCCGACATCCAATACGAATCGGCAACCAAGTACTTGAACGGCCACCACGACGTGATGGCTGGTGTTGTTGCCACCAACAGCGAAGCTCTTGCCAAGAAGATTTTCTTTGTGATCAATGCCACCGGCTCGGGCTTGGCGCCCTTCGACTCGTGGCTGTTGATCCGCGGCCTCAAGACGCTGGCGTTGCGTGTCGAGAGACAGCAGGAGAATGCCATCAAGATCGCCAACTGGCTCGCATCCAAGGGAATCAAGGTCAGATACCCAGGTCTCAGTTCGCACCCGCAGTACGACTTGCACAAGAGCATGTGCAAAGGTCCAGGTGGCGTTTTGTCCTTCGAAACCGGAAGTGTGCCGGTGAGCAAAGCGATTATCGAGGCTTGTGAGCTGTACTCTGTGACGGTTTCCTTTGGGTGTGTGAACTCTTTGATCTCGCTCCCATGCCTGATGTCTCATGCTTCCATTGCTCCTGAAAAACGTCAGGAACGTGAATTCCCTGAAGACCTGATCAGACTGTGCATTGGAATCGAGAGTGTCGACGACTTGATTTTCGATCTCGAGAACGCCTTCAAGGTTGCTGGATTTGCTGCCTGATGAACTACCACTAGACTTTTAGATCGAGTAGACAGAACCAGTTCTGCGAGACGTGGCGGTGCAACGCTGCAAAAAATGCTGCTCAGCGCTGCATAGCGCTGCACCGCCACGCCAGAAGTGGGATGAAATTTTTTTTATTCTGCAAAACCAAAAACTTTTAATTTTAAAGATAAAAAAAAAAAATCAAAAAAAAAAAAAAAAAAACGTAGGCGAAACACTGCTTCAAATATTGCCAAACTGAGTGTTCTAATTGAACAAACACAGCTAGTGCATAGACGATAAAGACGTGGTGCTGATACGTGAGACAGGCGTGAGTGGGAAACACCCATAGATAGGCGCGCGAGACGTGATTTTTTGCATAAGACGTATATTGTTTGCTTTCAGAGGCGAGCTTACAAGTAAACAAGTCGACGAGTCCATACAAAGAAGTGGCGACGAACCATCAATCTCCTGCAACTAAAATTGTCGCTTTTCCAATTGCAACAGCTTCACGCAGACAACCATAGGCACAGTGTTATGTCCTGTTGACGGACAAGAACAACTAAGATTTTTTTACCACTGTTCGATTACAATTGCAGCCGAATTTCACAAAGACACTCATCAAATAGAGATGTCACAAGCAGTGCAAAATGCTGAGGCACAGCAACAGCAGCAGCAGCAACCGCCAAAAAAGCAACAGCATGCTCCACAACAGCAGCAGCACGAGGCGCAGCAGCCACAACAGCAGTCACACATCCAACAGAGGTCAACGTCAAGCACATCTTCGGGGACTCAGGTAAACAGAAACATCATTGCTTCACATTATCAAATTGCTCAGAAAATTGGGGAAGGGTCTTTTGGCATAATTTTCAAAGGATACGACCTGCTGCGGGATAATCAGCCGGTCGCCATCAAATTTGAGAGCAGAAAGTCAGAGACTCCACAATTGAAGGACGAGTTCAAAGCTTACAAGATCCTCAACAGCTCAATCAACAATTACATAAGGAACGGTCCAGAAAACGACCCACACCGGTACATTTCTCTGGACGGAATCCCAAAAGTGTACTACTTTGGACAGGAAGGTTACTACAACATTTTGATCATCCAGCTGCTGGGTCCGTCGTTAGAAGACCTGTTCGAATGGTGTGGCCGCAAATTCAGCATCAAGACTGTGGCACAGGTGGCCAAACAGATGATTGCAAGAATACAGCTCGTTCACGAAAACGATCTCATTTACAGGGACATAAAGCCAGACAACTTTCTCATTGGTTCCAGCTCCAACGACAACCTGATATATCTTGTGGACTTTGGGATGATAAAGCAGTATAGAAATCCCATGACCAAGCAGCATATTCCGTACCGAGAACGCAAGTCATTGAGCGGAACAGCCAGATACATGTCGATCAACACCCACCTGGGTAGGGAGCAATCTCGAAGAGATGACTTGGAATCTCTGGGACATGTGTTTCTGTACTTCCTGAAGGGAGAATTGCCATGGCAGGGTCTCAAAGCTCCGACAAACAAGCTGAAGTACGAGAAGATTGGCGAGAAGAAGCAGTCCACCTCTGTGCAACAGCTTTGCCATAAGCTGCCCAAGCAGTTTGCTGACTACCTGACCTACGTCCGGAATCTACGCTTCGAGGAAGAGCCTGACTATGATTATCTGATTTCGCTGATGGATATGGTCTTACTGGAGATGGATGAGGTTGACGATGGGTTTTACGACTGGATGAAGTTGAATGGAGGCAAAGGATGGGACTGGAACAAGAACAAGAAGATAAACTTGAACGGGTACGGGTCTAATAATCACGGCACAAGAGACCAACACAAGTCAACGAAGACGCTTCGGCCGGCGAGAAGACAATCGCAGAACAACACTGGAAAGTACGGCGGAGCGGCGCAGACGTCGAACAGTGCTTCCAAGGTGGATGAGAACACGCGGTTGCTGAGCGGTCCGCCGAACGGACAGTATGGTGTTCATTCATCACACCGACAGCAACAACAACAGGCTAGTTTCAGCGAACATGAAGGTGTGTTTGACATTCTTCGAAAGGCTTTTTGCTGCTGTTTATGATTTCTTGTGTCCCGTCACTTGTCTTGCCATATTTATTTCTTGCCCATTGTTTATTTTCCAAAAGTTGTTCCGACTCAGAGCGTGCTCTGAGTTGCTCATATTTTTTGCCGATTCTCCTTGATTACTCTTCTGTCTTTATTTTTCTCTTATTTTCATTCAGAGTTGCTGGTTCTTTTCGGGTCTACGTTCCAATTCTATGTATATTTGGTCCGTGCTTTTGAACTAATCTCATACCCGTCACTGGGTGGCGGCCAGTAGCAACAACCAGATTGAAGGAAAAATCCTGTCGTTAAAAGTGCTCAAGGAAATTCAAGAATTATCGTTGAAAATTACAAGCAGAGAAAAGTTGAAAAATATTTTACTTGAGCATAACTACAATCTTCACTTTTTATTTCACTTACCGAAACGGTACAGCCATGCCGACGTTTGAGCTGGACGACAAGGTTCTCGTATACCAGGGGGATTTGTTGTACGAGGGCAAGATCGTGAAGCTATACTATCCGCTCTCGAAGATCGTCAAGTCCCGGAACGAAAAGACAAAAGAGGTGGTTGAGTCGAAGCCGAATGCCAGGTTCCCAAGCGACTTGAGCAACCACAAGGCGTTCTTGGTCCACTACAAAGGATGGAAGTCGAAGTACGACGAATGGGTTCTGCAGGACAGACTCCTTGAGATGAACACGGAGAATTTGCTAAAGATGAAACAGCTTTTACAGCAGCAGAAAGAGGTGACCGAGCTGTTGAGTCACGGAAATGGGGCCAGCAGCGATGGTGCTGACGGTTCAACGCCACAAAGGCGGAGCAAACTCAAATCGGGCAAGTTCGCCGCAGGGGCGAGCGTGGGCACGGCAACCAATGGCAAAGATCCCTTGTTGACGACGGCAAAGAGAGCTGAAATCAGCGTGAACGTTCCCGATAATCTCAAACATGCTCTCGTATGCGACTGGGAAAATATCACGAAAAAACGCCAGCTGGTGAATCTGCCGTCAAATCTCCCAATTTCGCAGATCACGCAGAAGTACAGACAGTCGTTGTTGGCAACGAGAACGGCCGAATGCTCCAGCAACAACGTCATCGTGGACGACGCGCGTCTAGACAACGAACTCGAGACTATAGGCAGTTTCTCGTTATACTTTGAGCGCGCACTGGGCTCCATTCTGCTGTATAGACAGGAACGGAGCCAATACGCAATGCTGTTGAGGAAATATGAGGGTGTTTCATTGACGGAAATCTACGGGTTCCAGCATCTGTTGCGATTATGTTCGATTCTGCCCAACCTGGTGATACAGTCTGCAATGGACCGGCAAAGTTTTGAGTTCATACGGAGTTTCCTGGAGAAATTCCTGCAATGGCTGGATGCCAATCGGACGTCTTTGGACATTGACGAGTACGAGAACGACATCCCAAACTACTAGCTAGAAACGTGTTTGCATTAGACCTGTATTAGTATTTTCTAGATAATCGATTAAATGTATATGTCGTTGTTGATGATCGTGGCGTTGAGTTGACTTATGATATCATCCATCTGCAGGCTGCCAGAGTTGTTGTTGTTGTTGTTGTTGTTCTTGGTATCAAAGCCCTTCTGAGCCGTCACAGGCGAACCCTCGGGGGACGCCACAAGCGTGGTGGCAGAGGCACTGAACTCTCTGTTGTCGAAGTAAGAGATCTTTGGTCTTTCGAAGGAAAAGGAACTTGTTCTGGAAGACAATCCAACGCTGCTGTTCTCGTTGTAAGTCTCGTTGAGAGTCTCATTCGATTGTTTCCTAGTGACACGCTCAGGCTGCGTCGAGTGCAGACCGAGATACTTGTTGTCTAGACTCAGGAGCGAGCCGTCGTGGAGCGAGACTGTGTCGACAATCTGGCTCTTGGATGCAGGAATTGCAGTTCCACACTCGTAGTTGGTGACATCCACGTTGAAACTGTTTTTCAACGTGCACTTGACAACGTCGGCGCCCGCTCCGAGACTCAAACCTTCCATGTTCCATTGGATGATGTTACCGTCTTTGGCGCCGGAGTAGATTGTGTTGAAGTCGTTCCACTCCACCGAGGTGACCTGGTCAAAATGGCCCTGGAGATTCGCGAGCGGCTTCATGTTCCTAATATCCCAGACCGTTAGATCGTTGTTCATTCCTGCTGAACAGAGATAGTTGGAGTCTTTGGCACACCACTTGACCATTGTGGCCTCGAGGTTCATGCGATGTGGGATGTAGAAAGACGACGAGAGACCTGCCTGGGACGACTGTCTATTGGCCCTCATATCGAACAAAGAAACACCAAAGTGTCCCGAGAGCGCCAGCAGACCGTCCTGAGTCGGATTCGCGTTGAACGACGAGATGCCTTTGACCTTGTTCTTCAGCACTGGGTAGGACGATCTCGATGTGTCCCAGAAAAACAGGTTCTCCTTGTACATAGACAGCATCGAGTTCTTGCTGCACGAGCGCCACGATTTGGGGGTCACGTCGAGCTGGTGGATGAGGCTTGTTGGACGGTTGCTGTTGGATAACCTGGGGAACTCGCTCGCGCAGTCAATGTGCTTCTCATGGTTGAATCTTTTGATGATTTCGGCGTGCTTGAAACTAGGGCTTCTGATGTTTGGGATCAACGTAAGGTTGACAACGCCCTTGTCGTGTCCAGTCAGCAAAAACTCAAAGCTGTCGTCGTCTTGACTGTCATCCTCGAGCACGTTGTAGAGCCACTTGAGGGAGTAGATGTTTGGTAGCGAGATAGAGGTGAGGTGGGTCAACAGTGTGTTGCCGGCGTTGAGCTCGTAGATTTTAAGATTCTCGGCATGTGAGTTTGCGCCGACGGCAACAAGGCTTCTGTGGGCGTCGATAGAAGTCAGGTACTCGAACTCGTCCCAGTCATTGGGGCCCTCGACCTGCCAGTAGTTGGACTTGAGTCTGGTGGTGTTCTGAGCGAGCCTGCTAGAGAAGAAGAGGTCATTGTTTCTTGCAGCAGTTTCAGACGCAAACCTCTTCCTGTTGAGTTGGCTGTTGAGCTGCAACAGCTCGTCACTGGCGGTGGTGGCTGGGCAAATCATGTAGAGAAGAGAGGGAGCGAATGAGCGGATGGGAACGAGTGAATGAATATGGTCGGTTTGCTGGGGCGCAAAGAATCTTTGACGTCGTTGAGGGCAAGAACGGCGGAAAACGCATCTTCTTATATGCAATGGAAGTGGCTAGTTCTTCAGAGGTGCCAAGTGCGGCGACCGTTGGTATCTGGAGGGGAAGGCTGGATTATAAAGAACCCTTTTTCGAAAAGTGAGGAAAAAAAAAAAAATTAAAAAATAAATCAAAAAAGGACACAAAGGCAAAAATAAATCAAGAGGTGGCTTTCCGGAGAGGGAACGAAAAAGTGATGTGCACAGCCAAGATCTGGCCGATGGATATGGATGATGTCAGGCACTGAATGGAGTGCCGCAGATGGCTTGGCTGGTCGGACAGAGTCACGGACAGGGAAAGGTCGTCATGTGAAACGGATGGTGGGGACATCCTTGCACCGAACTGAACAGAGACTTTCGCGGGGCGAAGTTGTGGCTCGGAGGCCGGGGAAAATCGCGTGGCGCAGGTAAAAAAAAAAAAGGAGTCGAGGTTCAGGCCGAATGAGTGAGTGAGTGAATGAGTGCCCGCGCAAACCCGGCCTGCCGCGAAATATTCCCAGCCCGGCCCAGGAGGGCAAAGTCCACACACACATCGGTGGCATATCGGAAAACAGTGCGAAATGCGGATACGGTAAAAACAGGGAAATGGGAAAAAAAAAAAACGCTGTAGAAAAGCATTTCTAGATTACTCATAAGTTGATTTGTTTTAATCATCACTGTGATTTCATCAGAATTTGCCTGCTAGATTGTTGTGATTATCGAGTCTTGGTGACCAGACAGGGCTCCGCAAAGATCCAGAGACCAATTAGGCGTTGACACGAAGTGTTCAAGGCTTTATTTACGCACATACCGTTTGGACTCCGACCGTAGGGGCAAAAAATCAACAAGAGGGCAAAAGCGCTCAAGATTTGAGTGTTTGAACCTACAATTGCAAAGCAAGCACTCAGTTTCAACCTGGTTATCACGCTGGCAACACAGAGAAGTTGAAGCAAATTGCAAACATCAGTGGCAAATAACAACAGAGCCCCGATATGTCTAGCCGTTCGAAGATCACCGTGAGGGTGATTGCGGCCGAAGGCCTGTTTAAAAGGGACGTGTTCAGGTCTCCGGATCCATTCGCAGTGCTGACCGTGGATGGCGCCCAGACTCAGACCACCGAAACAGCCAAGAAAACGTTATCGCCTCACTGGAACCAGACCTTTGAGTTCAACGTGACTGAGAACTCGATTCTGATTGTGCAAATCTTTGACCAAAAGAAATTCAAGAAGAAGGATCAAGGTTTTTTGGGTGTGGTGAATATCCGTGTGGGCGACATCATCAACCTGAATGACTCCTCCAGTGAACAGACGGTCGCTGAGGAGCTCAAGAGATCGAACTCTAACCTGGTTGTCTCAGGAAAGTTGATAATAACAATATCTCACAAGAACAGCAGCACGCTGAGAGACCCAAGAGACCCAACCAACTTTGCCTCAGCGTCTTCCACTTCGAATGCAGCCCAGTCCCACACTGCTTCCTCCACGACCGTGTCTTCGTCTGCCGCCTCCACTCCTAGACATAACATTGACCACTCCAACATCAACAGTCAGTTCCCAGGGTCGGCCGCTGCTGCGGCGATCTCGTCCAATACTGCAGGTGCTGCATCTAGACCTGCAGCAGCTCAGAGACAGTTTTCGTCTTTTGAGGATCAGCTGGGCAGATTGCCACCGGGATGGGAGCGCAGAACCGACAACTTTGGAAGAACGTATTATGTCGACCATAACTCTAGAACCACAACCTGGAAGAGACCGACGCTTGACCAATCCGAAACACAAAGAGAACAGGAGAGGGAGAGAAACAGAGAACAGGAAAGAAATCAATACAGAAACAGAACCCTACCGGAGTCCACCTCGCAGGTGGATCAGGCTGCTGCAATGACCATGGCCGCAACCGGTGCCACCAGTCCAGGTCTTGGTGAGCTACCTCCTGGATGGGAACAGAGATTCACTCCTGAAGGAAGACCATACTATGTGGATCACAACAGCAGGACCACCACTTGGGTTGATCCAAGAAGACAGCAATTTGTCAAGAGCTTTGGCAACAGTGGCGGTTACAACGCACAAAGACTTTCTGCCATGGGTCCGCTTCCTAGTGGTTGGGAAATGAGGTTGGCAAACACTTCAAGAGTGTATTTTGTTGACCACAACACCAAGACTACCACGTGGGACGATCCTAGACTACCCTCCTCGTTGGACCAAAACGTTCCTCAATACAAGCGTGATTTCAGAAGAAAGTTGGTTTACTTCAGATCGCAACCAGCTCTCAGAATCTTGCCAGGTCAATGCCATATCAAAGTCAGAAGAGAACATTTGATGGAGGACGCGTTCCGTGACGTTATGAGACAAACACCAGAAGATTTGAAGAAGAGATTGATGATCAAGTTTGAAGGAGAAGAAGGTTTGGATTACGGTGGAGTTTCTAGAGAATTCTTCCAACAACTCTCCCACGAAATGTTCAATCCGTTCTATTGCTTGTTCCAATACGCTTCGAGTGACAACTACACTTTGCAGATCAACCCTAACTCTGACGTGAACCCTGAGCATCTCAACTACTTCAAGTTTATCGGTAGAACTGTTGGACTTGGTGTTTTCCACAGAAGATTCCTGGATGCGTTCTTTGTCGGTGCCATGTACAAGATGATGTTGCACAAGAAGATTGTTCTTCAAGACTTGGAAAGCGTTGACTCTGAGATGTACAAATCTTTGTGTTGGATGTTGGATAACGATATAACTGACATCATTTACGAGTCTTTCTGTATCGAGGAAGACAGATTCGGTGAGAAGGTGATCATAGATCTGAAGCCAAACGGAAGAAATATTGAGGTGACCAATGAGAACAAGCGCGAGTATGTTGAGCTCAAGACTGAATGGATTATCTCAAAGCCAGTTGAGAAACAATTCAAGGCGTTCATGGATGGTTTTAATGAGCTCATCCCACAGGAGTTGGTTTCTGTGTTTGATGAAAGAGAATTGGAATTGTTGATCGGTGGATTGGCAGACATTGATATTGAAGACTGGAAGAAACACACAGACTACAGAGGTTACCAAGAGAGCGATGAAGTCATACAATGGTTCTGGAAGTGTGTGAGTGAATGGGAAGGAGAACAAAGAGCTAGATTGCTTCAGTTCACGACTGGTACTTCTAGAATCCCTGTCAACGGTTTCAAGGATCTGCAAGGTTCTGACGGTCCTAGAAGATTCACTATCGAAAGAGCCGGTGAACCTACGCAACTTCCAAAGTCCCACACCTGTTTCAACAGAGTGGATCTTCCGCCATATAAAGATTACGAAAGTTTGAAGAAGAAGCTCACCATTGCTGTTGAGGAAACCATTGGATTTGGCCAAGAATAGATGGATGTCGTTCTGAAATCTTTCAAGAATACAAAATTATTGGATTGTGTGTTGGTTTGCCGTTGATTTCCTCTCTTTCTCTGTTTTCAGCAAATGAGTTAGATAAGTTAATGAGCAACTTCGACAGATTGCTAGCCTTTAAGCTTAAAACTTAATGTCCCATCATTTTCTTTATTCAAAATCCTATTTTCACAACACTTTGCTCCTCTTTCTGAGCTGAACGTTTCCTTTACTTCTCATTTCTTCTAACATCTTGGACATTGCAATGATTGGTTTTTTATCCCCCCTTTTTATATCTCTATTTTTGTTTTTTTTTTTCAATTATAATGATGTCTTGACGGCATTGGCATCCTTTACTCTCCTTTACTGCTGACATGTTACCACTATTTATTGTCTCATCTCAACAATTTTACTGTTTGTATTTTTCGAATCAAATTACTGACGTTTGGTCAAATCTGAAGATTTGAAAAAAATGTTTGTGTTCTTGGAGACACCATTCTGACTGACAGGGCGACTGCGAAGTCTTCCCACGGAAATGATGTACTATGATGCACGCGCCTTTACGGCTATTTGATATACCCTCTACTTCCCCACAGGTCTCCTCCGGAGTTGTTGACAAAACGCCTTTCCCTCCGAAAGTATACTAGAACATGTCGAGGAAGTTCTAACTAGACCTGCTGAACAAACAGATTATATGCTTGGGAGAAATAGAGGGAGGCTCACAACAGTAAGACCAGTAATAAGCTGATTGTTTTGGACTCAAAACAGAACACCTTGTTTCCCGTCTCACTTTGCGAGGAATAATCTTGCTGACTCTCTTCAACAGTTCAACTAGATAATGTGTTGAGATGATGAAATTTAAGAAAAAACTCAGTTCAAGATTGTCCATTAAATAATTATTTTTTCAATGTAGTGCGGTAACCAAAAAGGTAGCATGTATTTTTATATATGTTCAAATATGTCTCTTTATGCCAGGTAGTGGTATTTGTTTCTGTCATCGTCGTCTCTAGCCAAATAGTCCTTCTCGATGAGATCTTCTATTCTATGCTTGATAAATGAAGGTTGTGGCTTGAACCGGTTTATCAGTTGTCGAATAACTTCGTTCACCAGTTCTTGGTGATTCAATTCTCGTCTCGCTTTCATGATTCTCACAATGGCAGCCTCTGTTTCTGCGATTCTCGACTTGTTGATCACGTCCATCGTTTCGGACCTTTGGGATTCGTCTTCCACCTTAGAGCCAGATGACACCGTCAAAACCTTGATTTTTGTCTGTGGTGATTTGAACTGTTCGTTGATGGAAAACACATCTGTTGGCGCAATCTCCTTGGACATTGGCTTCTTCTTCAACAACCGGGATCTTGAAGCGACAGAGATCGATTGCAGATGTCTGATGAGATCCGTCTTCGGTATTTTCGTGAGTTCACGAATTTCTTCAAACGTGTACTCACTTTTGGGCGAGTCTTCTTTGAAACACGTCAGTATGATAATCGCGGCAAAGGTCGCCAAATTGACCTCGTATGTTTTCTTTGGATAATGCATTCTGATATCCACCGTTCCAAAGTTTGGGGCCCAGGTCAAATTTCTTCCGCTGTGCTTCGTCGAGTAGAAAGCTTCATATTTTTCCCTCAAAATCTCCAACTCCGGAGGGTACTCCACTTCGGCAAGAGCTCTGTTGACAGGCATAGGCCAATAACTCGTGGTAAGAATCGAGACGTCCATCTCAAGTTTTTTACCATTGTTCACTTTCTTGACTGCATCATCACCAGCAATGAACTTGAGCGTGAACTCGGTGGAAAGATC
Source organism: Ogataea henricii (assembly GCA_003705115.2). NCBI lineage: Eukaryota > Fungi > Ascomycota > Pichiomycetes > Pichiales > Pichiaceae > Ogataea > Ogataea henricii. Next base: position 138,477 of record PPHT02000004.1, read on the forward strand.
TTGGGAAATCTTGATATCTTTGAACATTCCTTCAAACCTGGAAGTGAAAGAAGAACCGATTTCTTGTTTCAGCTTCGTGATCATGCTCATCTCAATGTCGTTCGAGATGGATTTCTGCTGAAGCAATCTTCTGGCTAGATGGTTCTTATAATACTTCTCAAAAACATCTTTGTCTTTGATGAATCGGAACACCACGATCGACTTATCAAGCAGTCCTTCAACTTCCTCCTGAGGCTTGTCTTTGAAAGATTTCTTGATTCCGTCATCAATGAACAGTGATAGATATTCGGCGGTCTTATTATCGGCGTTCAAAAATGTAGCAAACGAAGACTCGATCTCTCTCACAATCCCCGTATTGCTCTCAAAAGATTTTTTGATCAGCAAATCATACTTCTCCTTTAGATGGAGAAAGTTTTGTATCCATTTCACAGCAAACTGAGTTGCGCTCTCTTTAGTGCTCTTCTTCTTGACAGATTTCTTCTCTCCGTTGGAAGCGTCTCCGGTTTCCTGCTCATCGCTCTGCTTCCTCTGCTCGGACTCTAGCTCCTCCTTAGTCTTCCTGTTCAGGTCATCACAGTTGAGTGCAACGATTGTTCGTAGTTGCCGTTTGAGCATTTCGTGTTCCGAGTCAACTCGACTCACGAGTTTGAACAAAGATGACAAGATATTGTAATTATTGTCGTTGATCCAGACTTTGAGCCCGTCGTTTTCCAGCTTCATAATGGCTTCCATGTTTCTCGTGATCAGATCGTTATCCATTAGTTCAATGAGTTTTGGTGCCGTAACATCAGGAAGATACAATTGGATCCGTACCTCCTCGTCTTTGCTCAGCTGCATTGCGTTTTCGATGTAGATTGTTCCAGACTGTTGAACCAACAACTCATTGGCCTTGCTTTCGAAATATTCATGACTCGACTTGAGCAACACGGGCTCGAAGTACCGCAGATAATAGTTCTCGCCATACGAAAGACCACCCGTGTCACTGGAGTCCATCGTGATGGTCTCCGACAACGAGCTAAACATGTAAATGACCGCTTTGATGATGAACTTATCAATAATCTCGCCATGCCTGCTCTTATTGATATACCCAATGATGATGCCGATAACTTGCGATCCGATCTCATTATCGTTGTATTTGATGACAGAGTCTCGGAAGACCTTGAGACCCACATCATACACCAGAGGCAGATGGAACTCCTTGGCATACACCCTGTCCAGGTACATCAGAACGTCGCTGATCATCCGCATGCTGAGAAGGTGGTCTTCCCATATGTTGTTCAAGAAAAGTAAAAACGCACGGTCGTCGCCTGTGTTGAGGCTGGCAAGGAGATCAACTCTTGCCTCGTTCAGAAGGTACTCCCTAATGGTCTGCTCCACCTTATCATACAACAACTTCCCTTGTTTCCGCAAAACCAAGTTATACGCTTTACGGTAGAGCTCTTCAAATGACAGCTTGGATGCATTTTTGTGCTGGATCTCTTTGATGGCGTTGTGGATCACCTGCCATGACTTGTCAAAATCAACCTCTCCAGAGACAATTTTTTTTGGAGGCCGGATTTTTGTCCTGCTTCTTACGCCTGCTGAGTTTGATGGCAGCATCTTGTTCAATTTCTATGATGCTGGTATTGTGCTGGTGGTTAAACTCGTGTAAAGTGCGTTTGTCCCATTCCCAAGCTTACTCTGGCCCTGTTTGCCTTCCAGAGGGGGGAAAAAAAGTGATCAGTCGCTACTAGTATTTGAAATAATTATATATCAAATTTGGATCTAGATAATTTTTTGGGTCTCTCTTTTTTTGAAGTTGTGGGCTTGGTTAAGAAGCCCGTGCCATTATTTTTCTTGGTTTTCGTGAGTCAAATTTGTAAGTTTTTAACTGTCTTGTGTACAAAGATAAGTTCTTAAGGAGGGAGCAGGCGAACGTTAAAGTACCACTCCACACAGCAAACATGGCGTCAGACATTCTGGATGTTCTCAACATCAAAGAAGAGACCAGAATCCAAAACCAGCAGCAGAAAGGCAAACAAAGACAAAGAGACAACGATAATGCAGAGTTTGGATCCATGAACAAGAAGCGCAAAGGCGGAGCCATGGCCCGCGAACTGTACAACCTGATTGGTTCGAACTTGCCGCCGGTGGCTGTGGAGAAGACGATCAAGTTCAAGGAGAAAATCAAGAGCGGGAAGGCCTCGCCTTGGGTGTGGGCTCCTTTCAAAAGTGGCGCACGCAGTGATGGCCTAGAGCTTCATCACTGGGTCAAAGGCCCCATCTCTGAGCAAGACTCCCAAACCCCGTACAGCTTCGACAAGTACAACACATCATTAGACATACCCACGTTTACCGAGGAGGAATACCAGACGTTGCTATCGGATCTGAGTCAGGACTGGGACTACGATGAGACCAAATATCTCTTTGAACTTGCAAGGGACTACGATCTCAGGTGGGCGGTGATAGCAGACAGGTACGAAAACCGCACTGAAGACAAACAAAGAACAGTGGAGGACTTAAAAGAGCGACTCTACAGTGTATCCGCGAAGCTTCTCAACAGCAAAACTGATAGACCCAAAGACGTGAATCTCATCAAGAGCCTTGAGGCGTTCGACAAGAACAAAGAGGTCGAGCGTAAGCAGTACTTGAACAGACTGATTCACCGGGCGCCAACCGAGATTGCTGAAGAGGAGTCGCTTGTCATCGAAGCTCGGAAGTTTGAGTTGGCTGCCAAGAAGATGTTGATGGAAAGAGCTCAACTTTTGCAGCTGCTAGACTCGCCACAATCGTCTGCGTCCATTGAGCAGTATCTCACGTCTTCGGGACTCACCCAGCTGTACAATTCTCTCATGACCGTGGACAAGTCCAAGAAGAGGAAACCAGAAGTGCCTGTTGCGCCGCAACTCGGTCCAAATGCTATCCCCCACACACAACAGATCCAACAGGCTCAAGCACAAGCCCACGCGCAAGCTCAATCGAGAGCTCAAAAATCACAGCTGAAACAAGGCAAAAGGATCAAGGAAGGGACACCCGTTCTTCAGAAGGGAGACGTCAAGTTACAAGGCCAAGCAAGCAAAGACGTGCTCCAGCCAGTTGTCCAGGCAAAGTCAGAAGTTCAAGAGCTTTTGGAGTCCAAGTTATCAGAGGAAGACATGGAGGTGTATGGTTTGAAGTTCCATGAGGAGAAAATTCAACCTGGTGTGTACATTCGGTCCCAAAAACTCTCCACTTTCAAGCCCTCTGTGCAGTCGAAGGTCATTGAAACGCTTAACGAGCTGGGAATCGCTCCAAAACCAACTCTGCCAACCTACAAAGTCTGCGCCAAGTTTGACAAATTGCTACAAAGCATTGCCAGCTTAATTGATTTGAAGAAGCAGACGGATAAAATCAGTGCAGAGGTTGAACTGATCAAGACCCAAAAAGGATTACAGTGATGGTGGAGCCGGCCTATTATAATCACTACACATCTATGTATGTTTAGTTTAAACGTTGTACATTATTGAATGCCCGAATTTTTGCAGGAATTGTGTGTTTCATCTCTCCAAATTGATGGCGTCACCGAATTTGGCATACAGCTGTTTCTTCAAGTCATTAAGCTCTTCATCGATGGTTTCGATCTTGCTCTCGAGCTCTCCTATACTCCCATCCAGGCGTTCCTGGTCTTTTTCCAATCTCTCAACTATTTCCGATTGTTTCAGCAGAACAAACGAGTCCGCGACTTTGTAGTTTAGCAGTTCATCCTCATCTATGAGCTCAATTTCCATGGACAAGTCGTCAATGTATTCTTTCTCTTGCTGGTTTTCTTCCAGTGTAGATGATAGCACGTCTCTTTGGGAAATCAGGGTCGAAAACTTGTTGATCTTCTGTTGATCTTCCCAAGTGACTTCCGTAGTATTTTTCTGGCCTTCCGGGAGGAGTTCCATTGTTGTAACGTTGGTATGAGCGGTAAGTAGTTAAAGAATAAGCTTGTTGGTGGTCAATCTTTGAGTAGTGACGGATTTTTTTTTCTTTTGGAAAAAACAATCGACGGTGGAAATATATCGAGTCGATCGGCGCGAAAATACGCAGTGACGATTTCAGACGCGTCAACTGTAAATCAGGGACTGGATATTCGGTAGAGGATAACTAGGATAATCAGGATAACTAGCTCTAGTACTCTCCCAACTTGCTATGTCTTTGAGCGTGAGGCCGAAGTCATCGCCTGAGACGGAAAATGTCTCGTCTGAGGAGTTACTGAGGCATTTTTTGTTAGATTCCAAAGCGTTCGACCAACTCTTATCAAGAAACAAGTTCCATTCAATTGTGAATGCTTGTTGCAAAGGACGCGTTTCGGAGCACACAGAAGCAAATCTTTACAACCTGCTCACAAATCAGCACCAGAAGCTGTCGTTCGACAGAGTTGCGGTCAGTTTAGAACGACTACGACTGGCAGATCCCTACGATCCCGAGGATGAGGACAATGTCAATCTCGGTGATGAAAGTCTTGAAACCCTTATTGAATCAATGGACAGACTCAACGATACGATAGAAACAGAAATTGAGCAGCTGGAGGGAAAAACAGAAGAAGAGTTAGCCAATTTGAACGAGTTGATAGATCAGATGAATGACCTCAGATACGGAACGATAAATTTCAACTCATCTATCACTACGTTACAACACGATTTGGAACGGTTTGAAAACGCTCTATTAGACTTCGAAGATTGATGATATTGATGTCTTTCTAAATGTGCGCGTGAACGTCTGGGATATCAGGAACCTCCAGATCTCCCTTTATGTATTTATAACTTTCGAACTTCCAGTTCAGAGAACAGGACAAATGTATCATGTAGCCGCATCCACTAGAAGGGGCGATTGCTCCTGTTGTTTTGGAGTCTTTGATGTAAATTAGTTTCGATATGCGGGAGTGTAGAAGGGCCATGGAACACATGGTGCAGGGCTCGTGCGTAGTGTAGACGTGGTAGTTCAGACATAGGTAGTTGTTGGGCGAATTGTCGTTAGTCAAAGCTTTCTGCTTTCTGTGTTCAAGTTCATTATTGGCGATTTTCTCAATGCAGTTCATTATCGAGTGTTTTATTGGGTTTGAATCACTGCGCGTGTCGGCTCCAAATGCCATGACTTTGTCTGTTTTGGGATCAACAATCATGCTGACTGCGGGGATTTTGTTCTGAAATATGTTAGTATGGATCAACTTTTCCTTGAAAAAGGAAAAATACTCACGGTTTGAGAAAGGGATTGCGATTTTTCCGCAATTTGCCTGATGTACTTCATATCGATGTCTGGTTTGAACTCCTTGTAGCTCTCGTTGAGCTCCTGAATCAGAGGATTCCCCTTCCAAACGATCGGCCAGTAGTCATCGGACCACTGTTGGTTGAGTTCCTTGTCAAAAGGCTTGTTTACCGGTATGGAGGCAGCCTCAATTGCGACCTCATCCGACGACTTCCCCAGAGCTTGAGAAACCATGTTTTTCACCTCATCAACTCCAAATGAATTACAGTCACAAAGCAGCACTTTCAAGTAACTTTTGCCGTCACGCGTTGTCTTCACAAAACGTTTCAAATGCCTTAGGCTCGTAGATGTGTTCTGGAGTTCACTCTTGATTACACTGTTGATCTTCGGAGAGTCTCGAGGCTCGATGTAGGTGATCCAGTGATCAGAGAGTTCGGGATTCCATGATGTTTGGACTGGCTGCAACCTTTGAAACTTCCCGTAAAATACCAGTTTCTCATAGTCCAGGTCAAACCTGATGTTGACCTCTTCTTTGCTCATCTTTGATGGCTCCGGTAGCTCGGCATCATTCTACCTGAATGGACCCTTGAGTGGTTCAGAAATTTTAGCTCTGAAAATATTTGAGCCTCGGAGTTGGCTCGGTCACGTGATGCACTCTTGGTGGAAAGCGGTACTTCAGAGGTCTGATGATGAGACCGGATCCAAGCCATTCACCGAAACATCCACGATCAACAATACCATCTATTTGTAATCATCACCGAATCATTCATGCCATCAAACAAGTTCTCAAAACTCCCCCATTAGCACTATTCGTTCATTTTGTTTGTTCACTGCCTGGAACGCGTTAAATGATAACTTTTTAGTTTCTAGATCAACACCACTATTCCAGTGACAAAGACGACCCCACACCAGGCAAATGAAACTGAAACAATACTTGCAATCGCGATCATCATGCTGGTACGCCGAGTTTGTATCTGCCGCAGGTGAACGCTCGAGACCGTTCATGGAATCGATCGTTCTCACTCAAACAAAAGAGATCATCCACTTCAATACGAACCGAATTACTTGCGATCCCCACACCCATGCAGAGTTCATTGACCGGATAGTGGAGTTGCTGGTTGAGAAAAAGGCCAATAACGCGCTTGTTGTTGGTTACGATAGCGGAGCGGACCTCAACAACGTTTCCAACAGGCTGGCCTGTCGGGGAGTGAGTTTGACCGTCAATCTACTCAAAGGGCCAGAGTTCAAAATTCTGCATCAGATCATAGGCACGCCCGAGTTCACCCATCTTCTTCTCAACTACTCCGCATTTTCTCTCAGGCTCAAATTGCTTTTATGGGGGCCATTGAAGGCTTCCAAACGCGATTACACCAATCGAAGAACCAGTGTTGGTGTCAATCGAATGCTCAACAGTGAAATATGTATGCTCCACCAGTGGAATCCGCTCCCCCGCAACCACAAAGAGCTTCTCAGGTTGATTTTCGGCTCGGAACTCGGCTCGCGCAATAACATCCCCAGGAGATTCAGACGGGTAGAGAGACTACTGAAGATCCTGATGGTGAATAACGAGAATCACCAACCTGAGTACCCATACATTTTTGATTCAATTTGTCCGAAAAAGGCCAAGTCCGGAACGAAGCAAAACAACCTCGAGCTGGCCACTGACAAAAGAGCAGTGATCCGATTCATTATTGTCGTCGTCGAAAAGGTGCTCCCCATCGAACTCCTTGGATCGAACCGCAACAAGTCAGTTCTGTTCACTAAAATCGCACAATTACTCCACAGCAACTCGAAGGAAAGGTTCAAGCTGGCGGATGTGGCAAAAGGCTTCAAGCTGAACGACATACCATGGACCAAGCCTTCGAAGTCTTTGGTGATGACCAAGCCTGAATTCATCAGAGCACAATCGATGTGGCAAACATTCCTCTTTTGGTTCTTTGACAGGTTTCTACCAAAGCTCGTTGGATCGTTCTTCCACGTTACTGAGGCATCACAGTCGTACGAAATCTTTTACTACAGACACGACACCTGGGCCAGAATAACCAAACGATTCAAAGATTTCTACTTCAACAAGTTCTTGAGGGAAACCCCAAGAGCCAACAACAGTCTTGTCGATTTCGTTCAGAACGACGACTACATCGGCAGACTGAAACTACTGCCCAAACCGAACGATTTCAGATTCATTGTTTCACCGTTCAAAGGCCTAGGACGGCAGAAGTTTGAATACATCCACATCAGCAACACCGAAGTGAAAGCAGTAAGCTTGATTCTGCAGTCTAAAAGGATTCGCAACTCCATCCGGTCGGTCAGTGAGCTATTCCAAACATTACACAACTACAGACAACAGCTTACCCGACTCTACAATGGCCATTTACCACAAATATATGCATTCAAATTTGACATCAAAAGAGCGTATGATTCGGTTTCCAGGTCAAAAATCATTGAGATCGTTGAACGGCTCCTATCACAAGACTCGCCCGACAAAGAGTTTGTGCTACGCGAGTTGTATACGTTGCGCTTAGGCCGTGTTCCCTATCCTGGAGTCAGCAGTAAAGCGAAACTGCTGAAAATGCTGGTTCCTTCAATCACCCAACTATCAAGTGCTGAGAATAGTGGAGCAGACGGCATGAAGATGGAGAGAAACAAAGCGATTGTACTGAACAAGCAGGACGTGCTTGACGTGGTCAACTCTCAGCTGAATCAAAGTGCACTTTTCTCAGACTCTAGAACGTTTCACCGGAAAGACGGTCTTTTTCAAGGGTTTCCTTTATCTGGAATCCTCTGCGACATTGTTCTAGATATGCTGGTGGAACATTTGTACTCGTTCAACAAATCTGATGAAAGTCTCAAGATTGTCCGATTGGCAGACGATTTCTTGCTGCTCTCTCCGGACCTTGAAGCGATCAACTTCTACAGGAAACTGGTCAACAGGAAGATAGCCGACTTCAGCGTCGAGATCAACAGGAAAAAGAGCACCATCAGCTCAGATTCACTCGAGTTTATCGGCACGACGATCGCCCTCAAAGACTTATCGATATACAAAAAAGCAGACTCCTATGATTTGTCGAGAACCAGTGCCAACACAACGGAACAGTTGTACAAAAAATTGTTTTTGTTGTTCAAACAACGACTGCAAAGCAGCTGTTTCGACATAAAAGTCAATGACATTGCTCCCCTTAAAGCTAACGTTGCAGACCTTTTCAAATCTATAATGATCCGGTTTGCAAATTCCTACAGGTTTGTCAAAGAAGCTAGGAAGATCAGCCTCGTGCGTTTTCAGTTCTTCATCAATTCTTTGAAAAAGGAGATGGAAAGAAGAATAGGCCATCTACTCTTCGGTTCATTTGAAGCCTTCATTGACGAAACCATACACAACGAACCAAGTTTGGCAAAACTAAAGCTGTTTCATCTGAAAAATACTGACTATGCAAGAGGATTGAATTGACCTTTCAAGTTATCTTCGTTCTTCTTTTCTCTCATCCTTTCAATCTCATCAACCCCTCCACTCTTCTTGAGCTTCTCATTCCCCACAAACTCGCCTAATTCTTCTTCAAATTGGTCCATGTTCAACATCTCTTTCTCCTTTTCCCTCACCTTCTCTGCTTTGATGATAGCCTCCACTCTTGAATCGTGATCAGGCTTCAAACTTTGCACTTCACTCATCAATGCGTTTCTCACATCCTTCACAGAGAGCGACGGATCCGGTGGCGGCAAAGCAATGGCATTTGCTTTACCTGAAGGCCGGCTTTTCTCCAGTTCTTCACAGCACTTGACGATCAGCGCGTAGGTTTCGTCAGCAGAACTCAAATCCTCTTCGAGCAAATGAATAATGGTCTCTTGTTCTTTGAAGAACTCTTGTTCTTCTAGAACCGCCGTCAACTCTGCCTGCCATCTCGCATTCCAATTCTTCCTCTCGCCAGACATATAGCGCACCAGAGAGCTCAGATTAGACTTTGTGGTTTCGAGTTCCTTCTGAACATAAGTTATCTGTTTCTGCGTTGGCTTGCTTCCCCTCTTGCTGATGTCCAGCTTCAGCGCCTCTATGACATCCTGAAGATCATCAATTCTCGTAACCAAACCTTCGCACTCAGAGCTAACTTTCCCCTTGCAGTGGTCCATGTACGGGTTGCTAATGACGCCTTCCGGCGAGAGACTTATACTCTGGAATTGCTCAACCAGCTGCACAGCCTCGTCAATGGATGTTGTCAGTTTCTGCTTCATGTTTTTCTGGAGTTGGCGAGCTCTCAAAAGATCGAGCCGAATGTCTGAGATTTCTTTCTTGAAGTCGGGCAAGGCTTCAGAAGTAGAACGGACTTCAGTCGCAGGGGAGGAAGAAGGTGGAACGGGAGCAAATGGCGCAGAGGTTTGTATCTTTTCGATCTTTTTACTCAACAAGTCCTCAACTTTGGTCAATTCGTTCTTGAGCATTTCGCTCTGAGCCTCCATATGACGCATCATTGAGGTAGTCACGTCTGCCTCGTACAACGACAAGATGACGGACTCTCTAATCTCATCAGGATTCTCCAGCTCATATGCAATGCCATTGGCACCTTCTTGTATGTATATCGCAGGGAAAGTAGGCTCGGCGGGGGTGTAACCAAATTTTTGTGAAAAAAGAACTCTCAGTTTGGCAACCGTAGTTGGCAGAGTAACTTCAACTTTTTTGACCTGGTTACCCAGTTTCAAGTATATGAGACTCGAACCAGCAGGTGGTGGATGTACACTTGTCTCTTTTGGAACCTCTGCTTCAGAACTTGGAGTGCTGGCCTCCTCGGCTTGAAACTCACTGACCTCCTCTGGTGATGCTGTGAGTTTTTGATGGATCTTGGATTTGCGGATATTCTTGGACACCTCTGCTTGCAACGGACTGCTTGGAGGCAGCGGATGTGCAGCAAGCGAGAATTCAGGCTTGTCGGATGGGACCGGTGAGTTTTTTGGGCTTATCGCGTTCATGGAGAGTATTTTCGAGGTTTGATAGGCAGAGAACCGCTTCGAAGCTTTCCTCATCAGCGAGTGATTCTTCTGTAACCTGCTTATGGCGTCGTTGCCGTTCTCAGGCGTGTTTGGAGTTCCTGACCCCTCCACTGAGGACGATGGCGGAACCGATGCAGGTCCCGAAACGGACCTCTCTTTCACTAGTGTCTTGCGGGTCTCGGCGAGCTCTTGTGCCTCAGCTTGTTTTTCCTTCAAGATCTTCATCAATTCGGCCACTATTTGTCCCACTTTAGGTAGGAACATGTCCAACGTGCGCTGAGAGGGTTCCAGAATCAACGAATCCTCCAACACGCGTCGCAGAAGATTTGGGATATCCTTCACGCCCGAGGTGTCAACGCCACTGGCAACATAGGATCTTCTTAACGCTTTGAAGTCGTCACCTACCTGCACAAACTGGGTAGACACGTCATTGACGGAGGCCGTTTTGTTGGCCCACGCGGTCAAAGACTGCAACAGAGCCTTGGTTGAGGTCAACAACTGTGCGGTTGCTGCCGGAATGCTCGATGGGGTCTAGTAAACAAATGCACTGTTAGCCAATCTGTATCGGAGTTTTATCTCGTGACTTTTCCAAACTTACCGTCCTCGTTTTTCGCATGGGCGACTTACCCGAACTGGACTGTGCTGGAGACGAAGATCCTGATGATGACATGTCTGACTGTGTGACTGCCACCGGATTCTGCTCTGGTCTTCTGAGGGTTGTTGAGCGACGTTGCGGTGGATTGTCGGTCAATTGTAGCTCAAATTATTTTGTTCAAAATCAAAATATTGGCCCCAGGTGTGAGGCGTGCCAGATGGCTATCCCGATATTAGAGGTTCAACAAGATCTGGAGGACGAACTTTTTACCAGGCAAAAGAGACCTGGTTAACCCGCATAGCCGAGTCAGGGAGAGATTCAAAGAACACTTCTTAGTGTCGATTGAGAACGATGCTGCGTAGAGAGCAAACAATGCACGGTAAGGAGCACCAAAACACGAGAATGGACATTGGAGCTAGGCGGGGACCAGAAAAAGCACGTGTATCAACACTCTGGTAGTCGTGAAGGCCACCCGCAGGGCGCAGTGCTACCACAAGAAACGTTCTGTTAGAAGGTAGACTCGGTAGTCTAAAGGAGAGATCCCAGTTTTGATCTACTCTGATGACATAAGCAAGGGAAAAGGGCAGACAGGTTATTTTTTTTTTTTTTTTTTTCGTGCCAGCTCCAATACGCGTATACTTCTTTATCTAGAGCACAAAAAGGATGATCCACCGCTTATGGACCCAGTAACAGCACATTGCAAAATAGCGAAACAACAGAACAATCGCGTATATGGAACCATGGGAAGCCTGGAAGTCCCTGACTCGCCAGAGTGGGTGGACGAGCCTCTGACATGGGAACATATATTGGATTTAGAGGTACGCATGAATTCATTATTACGGCTCACATCATTCACACAGATCACTAACAGACTCGTTCAGGAGCAACGAATCATAGAATCAGAGAAGCAATTTAGTCGGCAGCACAACATTTTGCGACAATTGCAACCCCAGACTCACGAATTCAGCTCTCTCCCCTTCACAAGTCGGCGCAAAACACGCACGCATGCGTTTTGCCAAAGACATGTTTATACGGCTGATCTTGCCGAGTATCTGAACTTGGCATCGCGCTCAGAAATCGACCGTCAATCGAAACTAGGAAAGTCCGACAACGACATCTTGTACATGTTGAACAGGAAGTACGCCAAGCTCCGGAAGTTCTACGAACGACATCAACTTACGAGGCACAGATTCAAGAAAAAAAATTTTGACATCTACCTGGAAGACTTCAAAAGATACCAGGCTGCCAAAGGACGTGGCGGCGTGTTTTCGTACGAGGCGTACGAGGACTCGTTGAGTCATTCAAGAGACAGAAAAGAGCTGGAACGGTTGCAGAAGCTCAGTTTGGAAGCCGTGAACACTACCGAAGAGGAAGAGGAGCCTTCTGAATTTGAACGAGCTAGCACGAGAAGACCGAGAAAGAGTCCCGGTTCTAGTGAAGCCGCTGGTGGACAAGTGCAAGACTCGTCGCTAGAGGTGATCGACTCTGATGAAGACAAAGAAAACACGCCCGCTTTGAGACCTGGCAAAGAGAACCAGGTGCTCAGAATAAAGTCAGCCACGCCAAACCTGGCCGATGAGCTTTCAGACGACAGCGACTCGGTTTTTCACAACACTACGGGAAACAGGCTTCCTCACGTTGTCGAATCTCTAGACTCCGACGAAGTACAGCCCGATCCTTTGACCCCTGACACGACTAACGACCCCATTTTTGATGAAGAAATAGCACCGCATCCCACGACAGAAACCCAAGATTTGGTTGCACAATCAACCGACCACACACCATTTCTTCCCGCAGGTTCAAGAAGAACGAGGAGACACAAATTTTCTCAAGATCACGTGTATGTCACCGACACCGCAGTCCATTTGGGACTATCCACTGTTTATGACCTCAACGATTTTTACGACAACGGAAATACTTATGAGCAAATTATTGATTACCTAGAGAGTGTTTACTCGAGGAAGAGACAGGAAAGAGAGCGCCGCGACATTGGGTATGGTCCGTTTTTCAAGCCCACCTTCAGAGAACTACTTGAAGGAGAGACAAGAAAAATCATCGAATCTGGCAAAGGTGAGAAACAGAAGCATTCTCATGAGCTTGCCGCGCCTGATCGTCTTCTCTCGTCCGACGAGGAGTACATTTTGGCCGACCAGGAGGAGCAAGAATCGCAGGAGGAGTTACCCTCTAGTCAGCCTGAGTACCACAACGTTCCAAAAAGGCCGATGTTGGGCGAGTCTCTTATGCAAAAGACGGAAGAAGAACAGGGCGGACCGAGAGGCGGGATCGTTGAATCCGAAGACGCAGAGATTCACTTCCGTAATAAGGTGATGAAGAAGAGGAAAGCATTGAAAGGAGTTCTACCACACTCCTTCTTCGCAGTCAATTCTCGCCTCAATTCTGGTGAAGCTTTCAGTCCGCAGCCGACTAGAAAACTGGTTGATAGACCAGGCCTGGCGAGAAAGAAGAAAGTCAGAATGCAAGCCACCGATCAAAATACCCTCAATGGCTTTTTGCGACCAGACGAACAATTGAACTCTGAAGAAGAAATAGACCACATGGGTTTCCATAACCTTCGGGATAGTTCTCCCGATGTAATGGCTATCGAAGAGATTACTCTCTTGTCTTCTGCGGAATCTGATGACGATTCCGAGTTTGAAACCCGCCAGCTTCTTGATCCATCTGCGTTCTCTAATGAACTGAGTGATCAGGCAATGGAAGATCGCTCCATAGGAATCAACTATATGCTGAATAAGTCGGAAAGAAAGCCAAACACGCGAAAACGCTCTGGTGTTCAAAAAGCGGCTGCGGGATACAGAAGACCAAACAGGCCCAAACTTGCAGCGCGGGTTTCCAAAACTGGCGGGTTTGAGCCTTCATACACGTACCGAGGCAGTAACAGTCGCGTTGCTGCTGTGCCGACGAATCAGAAGCAGTTGGAGCTGGTACCAGGAGACGAGGAGTTCCAACCTGTTGAGGTGTATGACGTCGACAAGCTGGAGTCTTCGCCAGATTCCAAAAGTCCAACCAAGTTTTTAGGGTATCATCCACATTCAACACCAAGACAACAGCGTTTGAACTACGTGCATGGAATGCCAGCCAGGGTTTCGTCCAATTCAAGGGCTGAAAAACAACCCAGCACAAATGGAAGAACCATTGGCCCTACTCACTCGAGAGCCAGGACTGCTGGGAAGCCACCTGCAAAAGGTCAAACCAGCATCGGAAACTACATGATTGGATCTTTGCGGTCTGATCCTAGATTTTATTTCGGGAGAGACAGAATCGTTGGAACAGCACAATTGGAGACTACCAAGGCCAGCTTGACGTCACAAGAAGCTAGGCCCATTGTTAGTACGGTTGCGCACTCTCCGAGGTCAAGTGTTAGTACTTATGAAAAGACAATCGATAAGCTCGAACGAAACGCATTGGATATCACCTATCAAGATTTTAGTCACCTTTCGACGGCAAGTTTCAGTGAACTAAAACTGAAGCCTAATTCTATCGTTTACTCCTCGTTGTTCGTGGAGTGTCTGAGCGAGGATGGCCACTATTTCCGTTCCGATGATATTCTATTTGATTTTGGGAACACCCGTTTCAGTCTGAATGAATCGAACATCGAAGGTTCCACAAGGCTGACAGAGACACTGTTAAAAACTGTCATCAGCTCGCTACGCAAACCAGGTGATCTCACCATGGAGCAGCACACCAAGCTTAGAAAAATGTACATTAGACTAGTTCAACTGACTTGGAATTTGGAGAAAGTGAGTCGAAATGAGTTGGCTCGCTTTGCAAAGATGTTTCTCTTGACTACCAAGGCCGTTTTGGACTACAAGCTGAACGACAAAATCATCATTCTGTATGCATCATATCATCTTCTGATATTGAACTTGCTGGACAAGTTCTCTCATAAGGGTAAAGATGAAAGTCTGCGATTAAACTATGACACCATCATGAAGCGACTTGAAAAAGCCATAATATTGTCATCTTGCCGTTTGACTCCAAACCAGTTCTACAAATGTATGAAAGGCAAGGATCATGTGTCCAGTTTCTATCTCGATTCCATGTCGATGTTTACCGTTCTATGCAAAAACCCTTGGGGTTACATGGCTTCATTGGCCAAAGAGTATAAACTACCGTTCGAGAACGTTGTCAACTTTCTGTTTTTCTTGAACTCAAGACATCGTGTTTTGGTTGATTGGGAGTACTTCGTCAATGAACTCGATCAGTTAAGGTATTCAGGAGATCATGCCAAATGGAAGCTCGTGCTGAGAACTATCATGAAGATAATTCTCGACCTTGGCTGGAATTTTGAGGAGCACCTTCTTATCAAAATTTACAGACTGTTGAGTTCTCACCGCTTTGAGAACGTTGGCAGCGCAAAACATTCTGTTCCATGGCTCTATACCCTACCAAAATCCCTAGAGACCAGGGATGCAGAAGGCTGTCTCGAAATTTATTTCAAGTTCCTCACATTATATGTGAAGGAGTATATGGAGCCGAAAAGTCAGGTTAGTTTGATCGAAAAGTTGATTCCGATTGGAGATATGAAGACCAGCACGGTTCCTGTGCTAAGAAATAGAATCAACATCTTGCTCATCATGTCCATGCTTTTCAAACGCGATTTCGGTGCACATTTTGCTGGTGTACTAAAAGTTCTGCTTGGTTTCAAAAATCTGGAGTCGCATAAGTGTGTGCTTGAAGTTTTGTTGGTTATTTCAAGGTGCTACATGAGGGAGTTCAAGAAAGTGCCTTTTGGGCTGGTCCGCGGATGTTTG
Organism: Ogataea henricii; assembly: GCA_003705115.2. Lineage (NCBI taxonomy): Eukaryota > Fungi > Ascomycota > Pichiomycetes > Pichiales > Pichiaceae > Ogataea > Ogataea henricii. The sequence goes on from PPHT02000004.1 coordinate 154,026, forward strand.
CCAAAGGTCATCAATATGATGAACACGACGGTTTTGGGATTAGAACCTCTGAACGAAAAGCTCAAGGAGCTGGTTGACTACCTGGAATACTGTTCAATGCGGAGTTTCCTCGACTCTTCAACCACCGAGAACTTCATGAGTGTTTTCAGTATACTCTTGCGTTTGCGCAACTGCGATACTGAACAAGGAATTCTTCAGGTGATGCTGAAGACAGTCAAGACTCTGCAAGCCATGATATTTCAGACCCCGAAATCAACCATCAGCACCTTGGAGTCAAAACTCAAAATGGAGGTGGTGACGGCCCTCAAGTCCGTTATCTTAGCCGTGGATATCAAAAGCGAGGTTATTCGATCTCTTTGTGTTTTCTGCTGGATTCACATATCATCGAAGCTCGAGATCAATCTGGAAGCGCTCATCCACCTGGAGTGGGTGTATTTCGGTGACGATCAGATACGGTCCCAATTAGAGTTGACTTTCTACAGTGCGGTGCTGACTTACTACAGCAGCCATCTTACCAAGAGCATTTGCGATGACCTTTTATCGGTTTTCATGCGAAACCTGCCATTGATGGTGAATCCATCTTTTTACAAGTTCTTTCAGCTACTTGCGAAACAGGAGGCTTTCAAAGAATACTTTGTATTTCGCAACGGTAAGGATCCATCTCGTTTTTCACTTTATGAGTTCAATCAGCTGAAACAGCGTATCACCATCAAGGTATTGGCGAAGATCATTGTTTCGACCAAAAAGGGAGATAGCAGGTTCGATTATGAGAATCTTCTCAACAAGTTTGTTGATTCTATGAGCCGAGAATACTGGAAACAAAAAGAGCTAAGCACTTATCCCAAGTTCAAAGAGTATGCGATCAATGCTGTCAGATACCTCAACACTGTTGCGAACTCACAGATGAACAGCAACTCCATTTTCCTGAGTTTGCGACACGAGCTGGCCATCAACAACGTCAAGGCTCCGTTGATCGAGCGGTTCGAGACGCTTTCGAACGTGGAGGACGTTGTGTTGCTCTTGGAAGTGGAATATATTCTTTCCCTTGTGAACCACACGCTAGTGGATTTCGAAGAAGAGCTGATCGAGTGTATTTTTGAGGTGCCAACAACCGAGTCGGATCCAATGAGAATGTCCGTCCTGTATCCCATTGTGCTGCTGATATCGCTACACTTGGAGGCCATTCCGCTTGACAAGAATCACTGGCTTCACCTGGAGAACTGGCTTTCTACTTTGGCCAAGTGCTTGGCGGTGAAAGGTGCTCTAAGCAAGTCAGATATCTGGTGTTTGATCAAGTTGTTGACGCTGATGGCACCTCTTGGGTCGGTCAAGGATGCACGTTATGCATTGCACATTAACCGGTCTACTGAAACGGTTTACAACATTGTGTCGTTGCTCAATTTGTCCCTCATGGGATTCGAGGACAGAACCGAGTTTTTGGAATCGATTCCGCTTCTAGTCTCGATGGGTGCGAGATCCGATGACGAATGCGCACCTATTCGCTCATTTGAGAAGCTTTCATCTGCCGAGCTTTCAACAGAGTTTCGGAAGCTCTATGGCGACTATCGCGAGGTGCTGGAGCGCGCAGTGGCACCGGACGACAGCAGCCGAGACGTTCAGGAGAGCACGCTTCTGGCTGAAGAGAGATGTAACTACATTATGGAGATGATCTATTATGGGGACGAAGGGGAGACAAGCTGTGCATATGGACTAGCATCAGATATGGGACTGCCTGTCTTGGATGTTGACTATTTACGTTAGGCGAGATACATATTCATAATGACTGACATGTTCGCTGCGAGAATGTATCCCTGCCCTTTTTTATGTTCTTTCCTGCTTCAGCGCTTTGAAAAATTTTACTATGCAAATATCTCAAGCGTAAAAAAAAAAAAAAAAAAGTTGTTAAAAACTGTGCACAAAAAAAAGGGATACATTTGAGCATTATGATGGCGTTTAAACTTTGTCTAAGTTGAGTTTTTGGTAGGTGTATTTTTTTCCAAAGATCCCCCAGACCTGTATAATCTCCCAGCTGAGGCCTTGTTATATCCAACAGTTAGACCAGTAAACCAGGATGCTATCGCAAGCACAATTGGCAAAGGCCAGAAAGAAGCCCAACAGCGCTTCGGCAATCGACTCCGTGGCCCTCAAAGACCTTCTTACTGAGGGCCTCGCGTTTGACTACATCAAGCAAGGAACACACAAGGACAACCTGAGTGGGATGATAGAAATTGAAGAGGCAACCATGCGTCTCAGAAGAAACACGATGCAATTCCCGCTGAAAGATTCGCCAACCTCCACCGACGCAGAAAGCTTCAAGCTGAAAGAAGTGGAGGGGTTTCACGAAGGTGTTGTTCAACAGGACAAGGTGAACTTTGTGCACTCGAGCTATCCCGATCCTGAGACCGGGTCGCGTGACTCCCGAGACTTTAACTCTTCGAGCCCGTACGTGACTGAGGATTTGATTGTCTTGAGTCCCAACAACCCAGTGATTAGAGAAGGTGACTTGTCGACCGGCGCAGATTCAATGTACCAGCAACTGTCGCCCAACGCAGAGTCTGCCCCGACGTCCAAGCTGTCACTTCCTAAAGTGAGAAGTTCTCCTGTTGCGCAACCCAGCGCTTGGTCGGAGGGACAGAATCTTATCCAGGAGTATGGCTACATTTCTCCAAAAGAAGACAAGGAGACTGAGAAACCAAAAGATTCTGCCAGTGACACGGAGCTGGAAACAATCAGGTCATTCCCCAGAAACAAGAATGTTGGGAAACACTCAACAAACGCACTCAACAGCACAACCAGCGACAACTTGGTGTGTTCGGCGGCCTCTGTGGCTGGAATTTCAAGCAAAAAGGGCTCGATCTCACAAGTTTGGGCATTTGGCGACGTGGATGGGCTTGAACGTACGAGTTTGCGCAGTTCACGGTCGGAGTTTTCCTTTGGCAAGACGAGCGTTAGAAAATACAACTCGAGCACAGGTACGACGAGAAGAACTGTGACAGAAAACAGGGAGAGAAAGAAGTCTGTTGATTTCAAGGATAACAAAGAGGGATCTGGTCGGTCCAGCATCAGTCGCGAAAGCACCAGTTTCCGACACTACAGAATCCAAATCACTCCTTGGATCGGCGTTAGCATTGCAGCCCTGGTGATTCTACTGTTCATATACTCCACGTTGATCTCGGTCAAAGCGTGGTCTGCATCAAAGACAACCAGGTCAGATGTTACCAACTACTTCCTCAGTATGAACGAGACAGCAAGAGAGGCAGAGCTTTACAAGATTCTCAGAGGATTGGACAAGAATAAGTTCGAAGAGGAAGACGACGAATTCACCTGGAATTTAGATGAAGGCTCGCTGGGTAAGCAATATGAGCACAATAACACTCATTTTGCGCCAATTAGGCATCAGCCCATGACACATTCAAACTACACAACTAACACTTTTGCTGGAATTAGTCCTAAATACCAAGGGGATTATGAAATTCGTGCCCTGATGGAGGACGATCGGCTTTACAACATCTTTCACGGACTGGCGTATGCTCCGAGAGGGGTGATTGAGCCGATGTGTCAAGCCACTCAAAGGGAGGTCTTACTTGACATGGCGCTGCTCTCGAGAGTGACTACCCGGGTCAGAACTTATGGAACACAGTGTCGGCAAGCCGAGTTGGTGTTGAACTCTTTCAAAGAGCTGAATCTTAACATGACATTGGCATTGGGGATCTGGATTGGAAGTGACGATTACGTCAACTGGAAGCAGATGAATGAGATGAAGTGGCTCGTGTCCAACTATCCACGGAAATATTTTGACTCGATCTATGTGGGTAACGAGGTGATGTTTAGACAAGACAAGACGGTGAATGAGCTTGTATCTTACATTGAAGACGTCAAGTCTTTTGTGGACTCGATCGGATACAACGACTTGCCTGTGGGGACATCGGAGCTGGGGTCGCAGATCAAGGAGGAGATGATCAAGAGTTGTGATTTCATTGGCGCCAACATCCATCCATTTTTCGGTGGGGAAGATGCCAAAGATGCTACTGCCTGGAGCATGGCATTTTTGGAGGAGCAGGTGCTTCCTATGGTGAAAGAAATAAGACCGGAGGTGGAAATCATTGTTTCTGAAATTGGCTGGCCATCTGGCGGTGGGAGCTATATTGATGCTAATGCTGGATATCCCGAGATGAGAACGTTCCTTGAGAACTGGGTGTGCGGCTCCAGTGGTAAGGAGCGGGGCTGGTATTATTTTGAAGCGTTTGACGAGCCATGGAAGAAGATTTGGCATGAGGAGGGAACGAAGTGGGAGACCGAGTGGGGATTTTTCACAAGTGATAGACAGATGAAACCAGGCGTGGAGTTACCTAGCTGTGTGAAGCCACAACAGAATTTGACCATTGTCCTCGGATGAGTTTCTTTGTTTTTTTTTGATTTATACGCTAATAATTTTTCTCGTATTTCCCGAACCTGGAGGCAGAGCTTAGTTAGTTTTCAGTTTTGTTTGTGAAATCTTGTAGATTTTGTAGTTTGTCCACAGCCAGAACAAGCCAAAGCAGCCAGCAGAGACGAGCACGTTGCCAATCACCCATAGGTCGGGTAGATGTCCAGGAGGTGGCTTGGCGAAGTCGACAAAGTGGATAGCGCCTGCAGCGACGTAAGACCCAACTATGACGAGTTTCCAGAACCAATGGTGAGGCAAAACCGGAGAGGCGAGTCTTCTGGATGGGATAGGGATCTTGAACAGACTGATGGCTTTCCTGATCCAGCTCAAGTTTCCCATCAGCCAATTGCTCAGAATTCCGAGAACAACGTACTGCAATTGAAGACCATCCTTTTTCAGCAGGGGCCACATGGAAAACAGGGCGATGTTGGAGATCCAGCAGACCATGGAAATGACGTCGGAGTCCACTTCATTCAGGAGAAGGGTGATTGGCATGAGTGGCAGCAGGATTGATTTCTCGTGGACTTGGAAAGAGAAGAGGTAGAATGCCAGCGAACAGGACACCAGACACCAGGTGATGAGGTTTTTCTTTGGTTTGAGGAAGATCGCGATACAAGAAGGTGCGATTGCCAAGCTTGTTAGCACCAATGAGAGGAGCTTGAGTTGGTCATGGGAGAGGATGTTTCTGTACTTGACGAAGGTGTTGGAGGCGCACCAGAAGTTGGCGACTTTATCTTCAAAGAGGCCGCGGTTGAAAGGAAAGACTCTGATGAGCACCTGTTTGAGTTCTGCGAGTCCACCGGCGTAAGCAAATGGCAGAAGCATGGCTGCGAACGTCAAGATCACCGACACGCCGATGGAGGTTAGTCTGAGGAAGTTGAGTCTTGGCCAGGCACAGCTGCTGAGGAGGTAGAAGAAGAAGATCGGGGCGTAGTAGAGGGCCATCTGCTTGTAGCAGAGCGACAGGCAAAAGTAGAGGGACGCCAGGGCAAAGCTATCCTCGAGAAGGTTGACAAGAGCGAGCAGAGAGAGTCCGAGCATGACGCAGTTATACTGGAAGTGGCCGTGGTCGATGATGATCAGGGCAGGCTGGTACAATATTGCGGCCGCAATGATTGTCTGGTCGATGGATGAAGCGTGGTTGTAGTTGCGGCCCATCCATCTGGTGTACATGGAGACTGCCGGGATGTAGATCAGGATTTCGCTCACGAGGACAGTGATTCTCATGTAGGATTTGAGATCGGCAACCTCGATTCCACGGGACGAGTCAAGCGCAAACCACGTTGAGTCGATCATGTGACCTATTTTACCAAGAAGCCACGAGTGGTAGGCTGTCAATGGAGGGTAGTCGAGCCCCCAGTACTGGAGATCGTAGTGGTACCATTGTGAGAGCGGCAGGTTGATGGTGAGTTCAAGCCAATGTCTTTGGGCCTCGAAGTCGCCAAACATCGGCGGCGTGCTGAGTCCCGAATATGAGCCGAGGCCCACTGCACATCGCACGATAATGGCAAACACGATGATGATGTATCTGGCAACCCATTGGTTGGGAGCCTTCTGGAACGGGATCAGAAAGTCATAGAGCGGTGAGCTCTTGAACAGCGAGACAAACTTCTTTCTATTGGTCGGCGACATCGGGAGGTTTGCTGACGGTTGAATAATTTGATGGGCGCAACTACTTCAACAACATGGCATTTGTCAAGTGTCTTTTAGAGGAAAAAAAAATAATTGTTTGATTCTTCACGAGCGGTGCGGCTCAGATCTTGATTTTTTAAAGGAAAAAGGCACTTGTACTATTGCCAAACGAACGAATCTTTGACTGGCTTGGACGTCCATTGTCCTATTTTGGTTGGTTTAATGGGCACGTGCGCCTACAATTGTCTTGTTTAGCAACTCGTGTGGGGTAGATCGATTGCCCCTGGATTATAGGACGGTTTTCCACCCTCAACATGGCTGAGGTAAGCAAACGAATAACCAGCAACGGACACGAGCAATGTTAGTCGCTACAAAGTGCTAGAAAGTGCTGCAACCACACGTTTCACTCGCTGTAACTGATATCTGTTGAACTCTCTCTTCACGACGAGAGGAGCGAGTATATAGATAGGCTATATATGCTTCTCAAGTTCCTCACCATTCTCTCCAACAATGCTCTTGACAGTCTTGATGATGCCGTCATGAAGCGTTTTCGTCGCGGCAATGACACCCTGGCTGTTGAGTGTTCTGCCAGCACCAAAGTTCAGGTCATTGCCGTACATGTCAGTCACTTTTCCACCACTCTCGCGCACCAACAGGTAACCAGCGGCGTGGTCCCAAATCTTCTCTCTGTAGGCCACGTCCTTTGGCAGTCTTAGGTAAATCTCGGCATCTCCCTTTGCCAGTGCACAGTACTTCACCTGCGAGTCCAGGTTGACCGAGTTGCCGCAAATCTCCAACTTCTCCTTGATCAGCCCCTGGAGACCGTGCGAAGAGTGGCCCTTCTCAACACCTTCTAGCACTCTCGCCTGGTCAAAGCCAAACTCGTTCTTCACGTTGATCTTGGTGGCGTTCGTGAAAGGATACGTCAGAGGAGACGAGAGGTCCTGGAAATACGAGCCCTGGCCTCTGACGGCCGTGAAAAGACCGCCTCTCTTCGACTCTGGGTCTCTCAGATCGTGTGGCAGGTTAGGACAGCCAATAACGCCCACTTCAACGACACCGTCAACCATCAGAGCCAAACAAACCGCATACTGATCTCCTCTCAGAAACCCTTTTGTGCCGTCAATTGGATCCAAGGCCCAAATTCTGCCCTTGTTACCTCCTTTCGAGTTTCCGCGGTCAATGATATCGCACACCTCACTACTGCTGGAGACAGCACCGATCTCCTTGTCAGCAGTCTCGTCGACCTTTTGAACGCTCTCAATCTGTTGGAAAATCGAGTCCTGCAAGTTCTGTGACTTGATCAGCTCCGAGTCCTCCTCTCCAACAACCTCGTCCTGCGGGAAGTTCTTCAAGATCGAGTTGATAATGATGGCCTGGGCGCCAAAGTCTCCAATGGTCACTGGCGACTTGTCTTCCTTGCTGATTCCTTGCTTGTTCAAGTGCTCATCACTCACTTTTTGCGTCAAAAGCGAGGCTCGCTTCACTGCAAGCTGTGCAATGTATGCTTCTTTCAAGAACGGAGTAACGGCGGCGGCAGTGGTCATTTTGCGGAGTCTTGCAAGCATACAGTGTCCAGCCAGTATTGCTTCACTCAGTCGGCTTTCAAGAAAAGATCTCTGAACAAAAAAAAGTTTCGAAATATAGTCAGCGTGCAAGGATGTTCCCGAAGTACTTATTGGTAGCACAAGAGGTCAAACCATGTTCCAGAGCAGTTCAAGCTCGATGGTTTTGAGGAATTGGCTGGTGGTGAGTAAGAGGAGTCATTGGAAGACCAATTGTTTTCCTTGGGGAGAAATTCGGGACAGTATGACACTCAGTTGAAATTTCCTCTATTAGGCTACTACAGCAAGTGCCACCTCGAATAGACTTACTTTCAGATAGATCAGGGAGCTTGCTCTAATCGACACCAATAGATCAAGGCAGAAGAAGGCCACCTCAAATTCAATCCCCCTAACGCAGAAACGTGTCACGTTTTTGGAGCTTTTGCTGGCTGGGTCACCGTTTCAGGGCTGTGCAGTGCTCGCTTTGAAACCGTGAAATTTTCTGCTGTTGCTTCTGCACCGTCCTGAGAAACGCGGTACGCGTAATCTTTTGACATAATCAATCTTCTGGGCTGTTTGCGTAGCCACAAGAACAATCTCGTGCGATTAGTTCTGAACAATATTATTTTGAGCACTGTTGTGTCATATCGTTTTGTCAAGAGTTGATAATGCCAGCATGGTGTCTGTCAAGTCCGAGTTTGAGGAGAAATCGCTTGATTTAATCAAGCTTTCCCCTGACGCTACATCGTGTTCGAATGAAGCAAGCCAATCAAGCCAATCAAGCCAGGAAGATGGCAGTGGAGACTCTGAGCAATCTCCCACGAATGGCGATGAATCTGATGTACCAGAGCAAAATGACGCCCGGCCAACCCACGTTTTGTCGTTGCAGCCCCCACCAGCTTATTACAGAAACAAGTTCCACCTTGATGAGAGGGGAGTTAAATTGCTGATTGACACAGAGAAAAAAACCTCAAAAAGTAATGAAATAGACCCATTGTACTATTTCAATGATAAATGGGTAGCGAGTTACGTCCGGGAGGGTCTCTTCAAGGTATTTCATGCCAACTATTCAGACAAGACGATACCAACTAAGCACACTCTAAAGAATGAGGTTGTTAGTGCAAGCAGTCATAAAGACAACCCTTACGAGGTGGTCACCTTTGCAGTTTGTACCAAGTGTTTCAAACAGTACCGTTTCCATGGTAAGCTCAACAGGATCAGGATCAATTCCAACATGAAAACTCACGCCAAGACACACGGTTCTGTGTCTCCAGCTAACCGAGGTATCACTAAAGAAGCAGCGAAGACTAAAAAACCTCAAATGCAACTCAACATCAAGAATGGTCGAGTTGGTTCCTCTGTCGTTAAGACTCCGAGTGTCTCATCTGTCGCTGAGACCTCGAGGTCTTCGAATCGCGATGAGACTCGAATTGAAAGAAACAAGAGACAAGTTCGAGAGATTTTGTTGAGCAGAGAGTTCTGCACTATTCTCTTTGACACTACGGCACTAGAAAAGGTTCTGGAAGCGTATGTTATAAGTACATGCGGGCATTTCGGATTACCGGTTCCTGACTTGAACGAATTGAGGAGGTTCCACAAGTCACTCTTTCCTCCTATAGAAGATATCCCCGACTATGACGACCTCTTCAGAGGCGACTTACTATGAGGGAATGCAGGTGTGCTGAAAGCATCAATTTTGGGACTGGTTTCGTAGGCTGAATGAATAGGCAAAAGCCATGATAGTTATGAGACCAAGAGATCTTTGTAGCTGTCTGTAAACAACCACGACTTTCGGAAGAAGTCCAGCACGGCAAGCGGTAGTGCTCGTCGCAACCTCGGGGGACCGTTTAGGGCAAGTGAAAAGAAAAAACCACTACTCGCATCGGCAAGACAAGCACGTCTGAGTAATCAGTATCATATCGCCACCATTTGTATGCAATGGCTCGATACAACGAGATTTTTGAATTGTGCTGAACATGTAGATAGTTAGCAGTCTATTTGGATGACTTCGACGTGCGAGTCGCTTTGCCCACGACTCACTCCCAGATACTATCCTCTGTAACGCACGTGACACGCGTCAGGTGATAAGTACATATTTTTATTTGATTAGCGATTCTAGGTATCTTGAGTACGAACGTTCAAATAGTGGAAACGAGAAACAATAAACGTAAATTGGAAGATCTAAAGAAAAACAAGAGAAAAAAAAATGATTTGATGAAATAAAACGAAACCTAATTGGAAAGTATGGAGAGGATGAAAAGTGGCGGACGACATCAGACACAATAACACTCATATGAATAAAAAAGGGTAAAAGAAGGAAGAGAAACAAACAAGTTACACTTTTTTGCAAGCACCAAAACAGACAGAACAAACAATCTATGAGCAGCAGCCAAACACTTTAGAGAAAAATCCCTTGCCACTCTTGGCCGACCCATCGTCTTGTTTGCCCTGTGCCTGTTGTGTTCTGACAGGCTCGCCCGTGGCATGAGGTTGTTGCTGCTGTATATTCTGATATTGGTATGGTTGTGATTGCTGTTGACCAGCCTGTGCTGCTCCAGATTGTCCGACAGGTGAGAACCTTCCGTTCTTGTCTGGCAGGTTTGGCAATGGTCTGTCGCCGCTTTGAATGTCGCCTCCTTGTTGTCTATACATTTGAGCCTGCGCAGCCGAGTTAGGAAGAGGTTGGTTGGCCCCTGCCACTGGATTCGCAGCCGATGGTCCTGGTTGTTGACTGTTTCTAGCTCTTCTCTGTTGATTGTGACGGTGTCTCTCTCCTGGAGGGTTTGGATGGCCGTATCCGTGTAAGTTTGGTTTCTTGTTGATGGAGGCATCCCAGCCACGTCCACCGTTCAGGTCCATCCAATCATAGTGTCCATCGGCGGTGTCCCCAAGATCGTCCAGAACCGACAACAACAGCTTGCGGTATCCTTCGTAGTCGGGCTCGGCATCGAATTGGAGGTTTCTGACGTTCTCCAAGTACTGAGCAAACTGACGAGGAAACCCTTGACACAGGTCGTACACTGGAGTGGTTCTCTTCTTTTCACCAATTTTCTCATACTTTTGCTTGTTCGTTGGAGCCTTCAAACCTTGCCATGGCAACTGTCCTCTGAGGAAGTAGAAGAAAACATGACCTAGAGCTTCGAGATCGTCTCTTCTCGATTGTTCACGACCAAGATGGGTGTTGACCGACATGTATCTAGCAGTACCACTGAGAGACTTCTTTTCTCTATATGGTATGTGTTGTTTGGTTCTTGGGTCTCTGTATTGTTTGGCCATACCGAAATCAACGAGATGGACAGAGTTCTCATCTGGCAAGCCGTGTCTACCAATCAGGAAATTATCAGGCTTGATGTCTCTGTAAATCAGGTCGTGCTCGTGGACGCTCTGGATTAAAGTGATCATCTGAACCGCCACCTGGGCCACCGTTTTGACCGAGAACTTGCGTCCACACCAATCAAAGAGGTCCTCGAGCGAAGGGCCGAGCAAATCAATCACGAGGATGTTGTGCAGGCCCTCTTGGCCAAAGTAGTAGGCACTTGGAATGCCCTTGAGTCCGTTCAGGTGCTTGTAAGTTCTATATTCGTCTCTGAGTTGCGGAGCCTCGGTCTTTCTAGGCTCAAACTTGATAGCGACTGGAATGCCATTGATTAGGTTTGTGCCTTCAAATATAACACCAAACGAGCCTTCACCAATCTTCTTGCCAATCTTGTAGTGGAGCCCCACCACCTGTGAGTTGGACCCAGACCCGGAGGATGAGCTTTGCTGCTGCTGCTGAACCTGTTGTTGCTGCGCGGCCGCAGCAGCCGACGGCTGCGACTGCAATTGTTGCGGTTGATTAGACGAGTACTGGGCCGTGGTCGACGCGTTCTGTTGGTACGTGTTGGGGTTGCTGAGGTTGTTGGATGCTGCCAGAGCGGCGGCAGCGGCTGGCGACGGAACGCTTGGTCTTGCTGACATGGTCAAAGGAGAACGTAGTGTTTGGATTTTTTTTTTCGGTGCTGCTTATTAGGAAGACTATCAGAGACAACAGGCGCAGCAGAATTGAAAGTCTGCTGGAGCCACTGAAGCGTAGAGAGGCGTGCGCTGTGCTGTGCTGTGCTTTGCTTTGCTGTGCTTTGCTGCGATCGAAAGTGCGTGCGCGATGTGTTGCGAAGATATAGTCTTGGTTTTTTTATCGATTCGCTTAATCAAACAAGACGCTGTGTGTTTTTTCTGCGGGAGTTGCTCAGAATAACGTGATGAGTGTCCTGCTACGCTTGACTTGCAATCATGTACTGTAATGCGAGGGTAAGTGACCTTGTGCCCACCGGTAGAGTCGTTCAAAAAAAAGATGTGTTGTTGTTGTCCGCTCGTTTTTACAAACACAAACATTTTTTTAAGTATCAAATCTCACATAATTCTCCCATGGATGGGCGAATTCGCCATTTGTCGCCCGTAGAAGGTAAATAAAACGTGTGGCGCATGAGCGCGGCAACTTTTCCTGAGCGAGCAGCTCCTCCTGTGGCGGTGTGTGGCGGTGCACTCCTCCCTTTTTTTTTTTTTTTTTTTTGGTCGTTCTTTTTTTGGGGTGTTTTTTTTTTGGATTTTTTTTGGATTTTTTTTGTCGTGCGTGGTTGGCCCTCACTGGTCATCGTTGGTTCAACCACGCACGACTTCCAAAGACAGACGGGCTTGAAAAGTAGTATTGGCGGGCCTACAGTTTCAAGAGTGCGAGCATGTTAGTTTCAAATCGTAGATCGTTCTAGCGCGTTTCTTCTGTGCAGGTCATAACGTCATCGACTTCAATCCAAGATTAGCGTTTCAACGTCGTCGCTTGAAGTCAGACGCCCGGGTAACGGCTAACTGGATCTGTTTTTTTTTTTTTTTTTTTTCCTTTTCTCCTTCCTTTTTGGCTCCCTTTGTTTTCTTCCGCTGGCGAGCCCAGACCCCGCAGGCTCGGGAAATACTGCAACAGCCAACAATCCTATTCACCAGCAGGCAGCCAAAGCTGCCTGCCCCCCGCCACGAGCCGCTTGCCCTCTAAGGCCCCATGCCGCACGTATGTCGCGCGAAAACAGGCAGCGTTCCCGGTGTCCACGCACGTTCGGGGGCTCTCTGGTGGCGATCGCTCGCGCCGAAGACGCACCGCGGGTCTTTACAAACTCCGCTCTCGATCGCTGAAAAAATAAGGGCAGGGACAATCAAAAGAAAACGGTTATGCGAAAACTCGTTATGGAGTACATATTAATATATATTTGAAAAGTTTTCGATTTCAGGTTTGATTCTAGGTAGACCCCACGTTTCCTCCCTCCATAGACCACTATAGACCACACCAAGAGGCTGCATTCCCCCTTCCTCGCCACACACACCAACATATACATGGCTGCGTCTCTCAAGCGATCACTATCGACGCGACTCAAGTCTACGCTGAACAAGACCAAAAAACTCATCAAGACAGACGCCGAGAGTCTATTCAAGGCTGAACATGAACAGCCCAGACACCGATCACAGTCTGTCTGCTCCAGTGCGGTTGCCTCTCCAACCTCTACGAGTTCGCTTTCAGTGTCAGATGAGTTCGACATCCTTGCACCGGAGGGACCACAGTTGATCAGCACAGCAAACACAGACGACTTGGTGATTCTACCAGACAATCCGGTAGACGAAAACGTTCCTCCCTGCACACCGGAAGAGCTGACTCCCATCGTTCTGCAGCCATTATCGCCAACGCACAGGTCTCGCTCCGACTCGCTTTTTTCGACGCTAGCGTTGTCGCCCAAGAGAACGACATCAGCCACAACGTCGCCCACACAGAAAAGACCGCCTCCGTTAGTGACGACACATATCTCAGCCACAACGGAGAACATGACACCTACGTTCTCGTCTGCGGCATCTGCTGAGCAGCCGTTTTTCGACTCCGTGATGAGCAGAACCATCTCCAACAATTCATTGGTGACCCCGCAGTTCGACTCTTTGAAGATGTCCGCGTCAGGCTCGATCTCCAACGTGACAACGCTGGTTCCACCGCTCACGCCTCTCAAGCTCTCGCAGTCCGATCAATCTATCTTTGCTAAAGCCAATCAGATAGACCACTTTGACAAAACCCTCGACATGGAGGAAAATGACAAGCTTGCGGATCTGATGGCTCTTAATATTCTCGACAAAATTTCAGAGGAACACCAGGTTGACGAGCTCAGCAAGCTCAAGGAAGAGATTGCTTCTTCTTTCACCACTCCTGAACTCAGGTTCATCTAACGACTTACTCTCTTCAAATCCGCCGATTTACATTGCTGGCCCTATGTAGACTCACTCATTTTCTCTCTCATGATGCTTATGATTCCAAAAAGCCGACTCATATATTTATACATATATATTAATATCCCAATTCTCTCGTTTCTATGATTCAATAAGGCTGAGGAAATTTTTTGATGTCACGAAAACTACAGATTCATCACTATACACAAATTTAGTATTGTTACTGTTCAGTTTACCGCTTCTTCTGGCAGGCTTCCTCTCTTGTTCAGGAGACAACATGGTAAGTTTGGCAGTGTTGAAGTCGTCTTTGGTCGTTTCCCAACTAACAAGTGTGTCTGATGAAGTCGAACAGACACTCCACATTCACGGCGATCAACCGCGTCGAAGAAGAAGTGGATATAGAGGAACACACCCGAGAACTTCAAATCGAACTCGGGTTCAAGATCTTCCAAGAGGCGCTTAGCTCCCAGAAACGCAAAAACTTCGTCGAAGCGGCAGAAAAGTACGAGGAATTGTTCAAAATCGAGGTTGTCACCTCCCGCAACGTTACAGATAACCCAACGATCGAAAATCTCAAGTATTTGGCATTGCGGAACAGAGGGCTTCTCAAGTTGGCAGAGCTACTGGAACAGTACAAAGACGGTGCTGATGAGAGGGGCGACGAGCAGATCCTCGAGGTTTTCGAACGGTTGCTTTCTGTCATGAACGATCTGGCGTCGTCATTGTGCCATGGCGAAAGTGATCTCAAAACCATCGAGGTGCTCTCGCAGATTTTTTCCCATTTTGGACTCAATCGACTCGCCCGTCTCACTTTCGAGTACGAGCTTTCCAACAAGGAACAACGCGAGAGCCGCAGTGTCAGCAATAGTGTCAACGGTGGAGGATGGAACACAGATGATGACGGCATTAGATTTGACCTGAAAAACTTCTCCTCGCTACTTCCAACACAGATCGGTCTTCTTCATGGCTACAAGTCCCTGCTGGAGAAACTGGACGACGTTTCTTCGGCCGAATATCAGACACTGAGTCGGTTGCTAGCCAAGCGAGGCTCGAACTGGCCCAAGAGACATCTTCCGTTGGACACCCTCATTGCTGTAGATGAATTCCAAAAACTGAGAAGAGAGGAAAACGACGTTGTCGAAATCGACATCGAGCACATCGATGGCGTCTTGGAACTGGGGGAATTCCTGAAAACCTTGAATGATATTCTACCGAAGCCTAAGGGGCGCTCCAAAGTGTATGATAACTACATCTTGACAGACGCCCCCGTTGAGAGAATCAAGTTCAACTTGCTACGCAAAGAGGTGGCTGAGCCACCTCAAATACATCAACCGCAGGTCGCCACCGCACAAGGACAGTCGGAAAAGACACCGAATCCTGAAGAAGACGAAGTAATCGAAATCTCAGATGAAGAGCCGGTTTCTAAGCCCAGTGCAGACCCTCAGAGCATTCCAAACTCAGCAACAGCAACGCCGACGCAACCGTCTGATGCTACTCCAGCACAGCGGATAGCCAACAAAAGAATGACCAGAGCCAAAGTCGAAACCTTGGCTTCCGAACTCACTCCAGAGTCATTCTTACACCAGAAGACTTTTCTCACGCTAACACTCACACACTATATGTCCCTCTGCGGCCTGAAACTCGAACAATCAACAGTTCTTGTGGATGCCATTCTTTCTCAGCCAAACTCCAGTGCTAAAGACACAATGTTCTTTGACCTTTCTGACGCTTTGGAAAACTGGAGTAAGGACGAGAGCGAGGCTTTGATGGTGAAATTGGATGAAGACGGTGAACATGGCAAGAGCAAGGAGTCGTCGATCAAAGAAATTCTCAACTTTTCCGTCAAAACCAACTACGAGAAGAAACTTACTTTGGAAGAGCTGGATAACGGTGGGCTCATAGAGCTGCTAGAGAATGTCAACCAGCAAAGTTTACATCTCAATCAGTTGAGAATTTGCATTTTACAACACTTGTTTGACGTTGAGCGTTTTAATGGAGGATGCCTAATTACCGATGGTCTAATCAAGCCAGAATCGATGAAACAATTGAAGCTGATCATTGATGCCGTCGGAATTCATCTTTTCAAAAGGTTCACCAGCAATCTTTTGGCCTCCGAGGACGACCTCGAATACAACGAGAACAGCCGGTTAATGTTGTCGTGTGCTGTTGCAATCCTGGAAATCCTAACAGACTCACTGATATCACTTAAGATGGATCAAAAGCTCAGGAAATTCCCAAACAAAGCGATGTTGAATGAAATTCAGGTGACCGAGGAAATTACGGCTAATAGGATAGAACGGTGGCTTGGTCTTTTGGAAGACTATTTCGCGGTTCTTGATCCTTCTACAAACTCGAACCTGTTGGTTTTGTGGCTGCGGCATAACTGGTGTCGAATCTGGTTTTATCAGTATCATTCGGGATTCGATACTGATGTTCTTTCGAGTTTGTTATCTGAGATGGCTGCGAAGTCGAAAGAGGCAAAGTTTGATGTCTTAATGGTCAATTATGAGAACATCCCGCGACTCAACAAATCCAACATTGATATTCAGTTATCCAAAATGAACATCTTCGAAACATTCACAAGCAATGACTCTTCCAACCAGACATTGGAGCATATTCTTTGCGACGACGGAGATACCAAGGCCAATTATACCGAAGAAGAAAAGGAAATGGATGTTTTCATCAACAAATCCCCCATAGAGCTGAGATTAAGATTGTGGGCCATGCTGTTTCGCTTCTACGGCGAGAATAATCTCGTTGACAAGTTCCTTTTGGGATTCCAAAGAGTTATCAAAGTGATGTTCGAAGAGATCACCGATTCTCATTATGCGGAACAAACAAGATTTCAAAGAACTCAAACGCTTTTAAAGATCGTTGGATTCTTTGGTCTCTTTTCGGAGCAGCTTGTTTCCATGGGCGTGAAGTCGGGCTGGCAGCTGGACCTGTCCCATGTCAGTTTGCAAACTCTGTCCGATTTGGTGGGTTTCTTCAACATCCTTTATCTGTTCCTTCTCAACGAAGATGCAGCCAAAGTCTCGAGTTCCAGAAAAACACTAAAGTCCAGGTCTTCAATCGCACACAAGAGACTAACTGATACTGTCGTCCTGTCGTTTACTCTTCTGGCTCTGTTCTATTCTGCGAAGCTCGCGCATTCCAAACCTGAAGATCTCAACGACTTTTACGGTTCTTTACACGAACAGTTAGGGGTCAGGAACATTTGCAATCACTCCAACGGTGTTTATCTTGATTTTGTGGAGACCAAGCTGGTGGATCTCAACTGGGAGCATTCAGATAACGATTTCTTCCAGACGCTCGCTTGTCGATACGGTATCAAGATCACTACAGATACATTTAGCACATACGATCACGAAGTGGAGCCATGCGAAATGAAAAGAGAGAACGCAATTGAGATCAGCAAGTACTTGCTTTCTTACTTCTACAAGAAAAAGCACCCGATGTTCAACACGCCAAAGAATGATATCAAAGCACTTTTGGACAATGTTTTTTCGGTCATTGGTGTTCCGTCAGCGAAAGATCCGACTATCATGAGGAACACTGTGGCCCTTTCGGAATACCTAGACAACAAGTCACTGGATGTGAGGCTGCTAAAGTTTGCATTCTATGGACTTTTATCTGTTGAAATTGAGAAGCCGGACCTAGATATCATGGAAGCGGCATCAAGAGGCCTCTACTTCTTGGAAGGAGTCTTTGCGTTGTCTCTTTTCAAGATTAGGAAAAGAACGATGCAAGGAAGATCGGCAGAGCTCGACTTTGTCATCCAGATGTTTGAATGCGATCTTCTTTGCGGTAACAATAGGTTTGAGACCTGGTTGCTCTTGGCTCAAACATATTCATATCTAGTGGAAGACGACATCATCTGGACTTCGGACAAGTTGAACAACATTGAGAAAAAAAGCAACACAGCCCTTTTACAGCGCAAGTCGCTGCTTTGTTATCTCATGGCAATTAGCGTCTACACCAAATTGAGTGATGATGATAAAATAAAGTTGGGTTCCATTTCGTCCATACTATGGACATCGTTTGGAAAAGAGCTCTACAACTCGGTGATGAGTCCCATGTCCAAGCTGGCATTTACTGCCAGCTCTTCTTCCAACAACCTGGTGCTGACTGCTGATGGGTTTGAGACGGTCAACCATGACACGACACGAAACAGTCCCATTTCGAACAGAACAATTTACCGAGTTCTAATCATTTGTTTCAAGCAGGCATGCAAACTGAGTCCAAGTGACTGGAACAGCCACTTTTACTTGGCGAAAGTTCAGTCCAAGTTGAAGGATAGCAGTCTCATTGACTCAACTTTGAGAAACGTTCTCAAATCTAGTGAGCTTGCATTGAAGTCAAGTAACAAAGAGGACCCGATTGTTGAGCCACACTACTTCCTCTGCTCGCTCGTCTACAAGCTTGTCAGCCTTGGACTGTTAGGCATTGATAAAGCTGTGAAGTATCTCAAGCAGGACACATTGTTCCAAGCCAGTTTCTCCGAGGTTCAGACAATTGAAGAATTCGGAAAGCTGATGATTACACTGCTTTTACGCTGTGTCTCTTATGACAAGAAAAATTGGCAACACAGACCCAAGTACAGGTTAGCAAGAATCCACCTCGAGCAGTTTGGAGATGTCGAGGCTGCAAAGCGAGAAATGTCTTCCATCATTAATTTGAAGTCGACAGTGAGAAATTTGAGCAACATCTGGAAACCTGAAAACGAACGCCCCGGTAAGCACTTTGTCTATAACCATGACTACATCAAGTATTATGTTGAACTGTTGGATCAGTCCAACGACGTTCACTCGTTGATTCAACTGATTCGCAAGCTCCGGAAGTTGGGTTCCAGCATGATCAATCAGATCAAGCTATTTGACCTTGCTGTTGCTAAGACTTGCTTCAAGATCAAAAAGATCATAAAGGTGGAGAAAGGCTTTTTGGACTCTGTGCTGTCGAGAATGATTTACTCCGAGTTTATTGCCAATTGTAACCGATTTGTGGCATCCATGAAACAAAGGACAGATTTCACCGAACACGAACAGCTGATATTATATTTCCTGAACGAAGTGTCGGATTTCAGACGCATGGCCAATGGATTCGCAGCTACAGGAGTTATCGATGATTGCTACCATAGTCTTTTTCTGGTGCTGCTTACTGAGTTCTTGGATAGTGAAGAGCATGCTGAAGAAGAACAGAAAGTCGCGGTTGCTTTCGAAGAGCCAGCGGATAAACAGCTTGTCATGCTCGCTAGCAACTCCAAGATTTCCAAAACTCCAGGCACACCGACAAAGGAAAAGGTCAAGGTCGCAAGAAGAGACATTACGCCGTTCTGTATTCAACTACTGGCAGCGGTTGCGAAATTGCTAGAACGGCTCCGAAGAGAAGCCGGAGAGGGAAAATACTTGGAGTTTACTCTTCCGAATGACGAAGACGAGAGCTCCGAGAGGTCGAGTGTTCCTCCTTTGACAAAGGATAAAAACGGTGGCATAGTTGGAGAAGACATGGACGAAAAAGAGTTGGAGACCTTGTCGTCAAAGTTGTCTGTTCCAGACGGTATATTTTTTGTTGGCAGTGGATCTCCATCACCGGCGCCTTCTAGAGGTGACGTTTCTGGTTCCAGTCAGATCAATCAGGATGAACTGATGAAACTGCAATCAGGATCGCAAGCTCCACTTGAGTCTGCTACCGATACCAGTGGAGAGAACGTTCCAGCAAACGGAGAAGACCCGATGGTAATTAATGAAACGGAGGACAAGGAATCGGGGCTGAAGAAGGAGCATTCCAATGTTTTGGACAGCACCCCGAAGTCTCTGGAATCAGAAATCATCGACCTTGATGATGTTTCTGGCACCTCATTGATAGTCATAGAGTCAGATGGTGAGGAGGTTGTTGTTGTTGGTGAAGTTGAAGATGACTCAAATGAAGAGAAGGAACAAGAAAAGCCTTTGGCAGCATTGCTTGATGTTCCAACAGAGAAAACGTCTACGGAGCTGCCAGATCTACCGAAAGAGCCGCAAGAGAGTCCGGTGCCAGAAAGCGCCGGTAATCAACCACAAAAGGGTCCGGAAAAGACACCGACAGCTCTACCAGAACCATCTCTGGATCTTGTTGAGGTGAAGAAGGAACAGACTGAACAATCTGAACAGGAACAAATGAAGGAACCAGAGGAAGCAGAGGAAATAAAGGAGCCCCAGGAGCAGAAGGAGGACCCTTCGTTGAGACGCAAATCCTCGAATGATGAAGATGTTGTTCCGCCGGCTAAACGTCCAAAAATAGAAATCATTCCTGACACAATTGGTGACGTCGCTGATAGCGGATCGGTCGTTGACGACTCTGGGTTGTTCGTTGATGCAAACGAATCGCTTGTTCAAGGCTTGACCAAAGAGCCTACGTCTGTACCTGCATCAAATACCACGGAACCGACACCCAATGACCTGACACACGTTGCCAGTCCAGTTGACACTGATCAGGTGACAGAACCAAAACCATTCGCCGAGGTGAAACCAGAACCACCGATGGCGAGACGTCGGGCGAGTCGAAGAACACCAATGGGGGATACCCCACTGATGGAACTGGACGGTAACGGGAAGGTCAAGAAGCAAGTCAACCACAGGTTGATGCGCCCAACACCATCTGAGCTAATCGTGATTTCCGACGAAGAGGACGACGCGGGTGAGAAACATGATACTTCATCTGTATAATAGTTATTAAATTTTGTACAAGAGAACTGTGAAACTACTTGTTTCACTCATTAACATTATCATTATCAAAATCCTGATCGATCCTAGCAGCACTTTCGCTGATACCCCATTTTTCACTCACAAAAGTATTTTGGTTTTTGAGTTGATTGATTGTGTCTGGTAAGTTTGAAGCAATCTTACTCCGAAGCTCTTTTTCAAGCAATATTTTATCCTCAGTCTTCTGTCTCTTTGACACCAATTCGTTTTCCTTCAAGCTGGTAAATTCTTGGACAGACAGAGTTCCTAGAATCAATTCGACGCCGAATCGCGTTTCTTTGTTTTTGAGTGCAATCAGGTCTTTCCTGAACCTGGCTTTGTAAGCATCGATGTTATCTTTATGGTTTTCAAAGAGCATCTTCTCATACAGAGTGGACAATTCTGCTATTGGTTTGGTCGGTCCTTCTGCGTTTTCCACTTCCTCGTCTGTGAGATACTTTGAAAGAGTCGTAGTGATTGAATTTCTGCAAGCATTGCGGGTCTGATAAACTTTCTGTTAGTAATTGCTCGGACATCTTTCTGTCCCTAAAACCACATACTTTGCTCCATACATCGTCTGAGTCATCCCCCAAGGGTACCCCCGTATTAGACTTCAGACTTTTCGGATTGACGTTGCTTGTTCTCGTTGTCCTTCCCATGTTGGTTCATGGCGGTTATCAGTCGATCCGCCAACCAGGCTGGATATATTGCTCTTTTCTGAGTACAAAATTTCATTTTCTTGCTTATCGTGATAAAAAAATCCTCGAAATTCTGATTAATTTTTATTCCACCTATTAAATAATTACATTTTCAGTTTCGACTTTGTGTTCTGTAGTCCTCCTCTTCCCCTCACAACGATGTTGGAATTATCAATTGTAGGGGTGGAATGTTTCCTGACACTGAAGCTGAATCCGCCGCCAGAACCGCTGAAAGACGATTTCCCAGCGGTTTCCGACTTCGCAGGGCCTCTTCCTGTTTGCACTTCACCTACAGGCCGCTTTGGCACAAACACATTGGAAGAGCCAGCTTCCAATGGTGTTGGGGGTCCCTCCGATCCTTGCAGTGGCCACAATTTTGACATCACAACCGGATCGTCTTTGGCGCTGCTTGCAAAGGATATCTCACTACCTAGCAAAGGTCTATTATTATTCTCTCTCCTTTCGTGATTTTTGTTGGCTGAGGGAATGTTGATAGGCTGTGTAGCTCCCCAGCCTGTGACCCTCGTTTCTTTCTGTCGTAGCTCAGATTCCAAGCGCTGGACTTTCTCGTTGAGCTTCGCCACATTCTCTTCGTGAGATGCCATGAAATTGTTGAGCACGTTGCGGTTATTGAGTTTCTGACCATCTTTCAAAGCTTGATTCTCTTTGATCAAGCAGTCCAGCTTCTCCCTCATCTCGATCTCGTGGGCCAAACGATCTGACTTTGCGTCTTCTGTGACCCTTTTCAACTCTTGTTTCAAAAGTAAGTTCTCGCGTTCGACGTTTGAAACAAAAGTCTGTGGAACAGGTTCCGAAGATTGAGAGGGAAGGGTATCAGTATTCTCAGCAGCCAAAGTCTTGTAATCTTTGCTGATTGATGCGTTCAAATATTTCACCCTCGCAAGCTCGATATGCAATGGTTCCAATTCCCTGGACAATGATTTCACTTTTTGACAGAGTTTCTCGTTCGAGTCCTTCACCAAGTTCAACTGTTCTTTGATAGTGACGTTTTCCTGCTTCAAATTTCTATTGGCCTTGATAAGAACCCTGTGGTCCACTTGATCATCCCTCTCAGATCCCTTGTTCAACTTTCGAAGCTGTTCAAGCTCATTCTCCAAGTTCTGATTTCTCACTTTGAGAGCTTCAAGCTCGTTCATTTTTGAGAATAACTCAGCATTTTCCCGTCTCGATTCCTTGAGCTTTGTGACACAAATTTTTTTGATGAAACTAACAAAGTCAAACTCGTTCGAGCAAATCATTAGCTCTCGACGATAAAATTGAAGAGATGCATCCAGCATCTGTATGGGACTAGACTGGTCCACTTTCTCGTCGCCGTTACCTGTGTTTGTCTTGGTATACAGCTTGCTCTGCACTTGTAACAACGAATCAAGATCGTTCTGGATCGCATTGCTCTCTGCTGTCACCATGCCGAGAAACCCGCTGTTTTCCCCAGCATTGGACGTCGTCTCGTTGAAAGAAGCGCTTTCATGTAGTTGTTGGCAAAACATGGCAATATCCTCTGTTGATTCGAGGCTTTCCAGATAAGGTGGGCGTTCAATCTCCTCTTGTGCGTTTTTGAAACGAGTGAAATTC
Source organism: Ogataea henricii (assembly GCA_003705115.2). Taxonomy (NCBI): domain Eukaryota; kingdom Fungi; phylum Ascomycota; class Pichiomycetes; order Pichiales; family Pichiaceae; genus Ogataea; species Ogataea henricii. The sequence goes on from PPHT02000004.1 coordinate 176,869, forward strand.
GGGTGCACCTTCAGCTCTCCCATAACAGAAGAAGATACGCTCTCGAACCGGTCCTGTTCGAAGTTGGAAACACGTACCATCAAGCCATTGTTTTCCAAAAACTCTTTTGCAGACCCGATGTAACTGCAAAAACACAGAGGATACAGAGCATAAAGAAGAGTTGTGAATCTGAAAAAACTCATAAACAGCCTTTGCAACTCGTGACTCAAAAAGACATTCTCAAAGCTCTTTCGGTTGACTTTTGTGACTCCGTAGTTCCAGCAAGCTAACCTGGCATGGAGCGCGTATAGTTGGGGAATTCGTGCAGGAGTATGTTGATATAGTCTGGGAAACAGTCTGCATAGAACGTTGACCAGAGAAGTAAGTGTTTGAGTCGAATCCTCGATCAAAGAGTCATCCAAAAGACTGTCTATCAAAGACGTTTCTTGCAAATGCTCCAAGTTCAGTGATTTCAATATCGAGGAAAACAGAGCAAGCATGTTTTGTTTTTGCTGACAGTTCACGTATTGTTCGTTGAACACTTTCATGTACCTGTTTGGGTGTCTCGCTGCAAAATGCTCAATAAAGTTCTTGCAATTGAGCCTTTTGAAACGGTTTTTCTCTTCCAGCTCGTATACAGACATCGAACGGTCTGAAAGAGTGCCCACATCGACCTGTTCTAGATATTTCTCAATCAGAGCTTTCAACACCATGTCGGAGTGTATCTGCTTCAGCTCAATCATTTGAGAGTCAAAGGGGCCTTCGAGGTCATCAAGAACAGTCTGGATGAGTTCGTTCGTAGCACTCACGTATTCGAGATCCAAGCCCGCTGTGTCGACTGCCAAATCGAGGTATTTCGAGATCCACATCATAAATTCTCCATTATCAACGATGCATGAGATAAGTTTCCGCAGAACTCCAACAAACAGTCTTTCTTTCGTGCAGTCCCCTACCACGTGGTCCTTGTAGATGGTGTAGAGTTCATGGTTCAATCTGGAGTTCTTGTTTCTCATGAAAACGTTGTGTCCAAGAAGGTAATCGTCGATCGACAGACAAAGGGTCCCATTCAACGTTGACTCCCCACTATGCTGGATCTCTGTCGAATTTCTGGAGAACAGATCTTCCAGCACTTTTAGCAAGTTTCTAGTTGTTCCTGTTGTCATGACATCATATGGCTCTTTTGTGAACGAAGGTTCAGACAAACGTGGTCCCCTGGTTGCTCAAGGTTTAGTTTTCAATGATCATTTTATTAAAATATTATTCTTATTAAAAATTTACCGATTTTGAAAAAAGAACTATCTTTTTTGAGATACTGCTGAGAAAATACGAGTTTACAGTTGAACTCTCAATTATTGTCCCCGATTCCCCGATCAGTACCACAAATTATCATGACATACTCTTATCTGGAGTTGGTGAAGAAAATTGATGTTGCCCCGTACTTCCACGAGGAACCGGAGCACGGGGTTTTCAACAACTCTGTATACGTGCTCGTGTCTCACGATCTCAAGTTCAGACTTGGATACCTGCTCCCACTCGTGGTGAAGCAACTGCAAAAACACGCTGATGCCGTCAACGTCGACCACTCAAACAGAACAGTGACAATCAATAGCTCCCTCGATAGTGTGGAAGCGAGAAGTGACACATTCAACACAATTGCATCCTCTTGGAAATCTCAAAACCTCTATGATACTTTGAATGGCTGGAGAAATGAACTATACACCGTTTACGGACCTTCCAGAAAACCCTATATGCGTCTAGAACGCGCCTTCTGTCCCCTACTCGGAGTCGCAATGTACGGAGTTCACATCAACGGATACATTCCCGACGCTAAACTCGAGAACTATCAGCTCTGGGTCCCCCGAAGATCAGCCACTAAAGCTACATATCCGGGAATGCTTGACAACACGGTGGCAGGAGGCCTGGGCTACCCGTACGGATGCTACGAGACTTGTGTCAAGGAATGCTACGAAGAGGCGGGGTTGGACGCAGAACATGTGGCCAAAAACTTGAAATCGGTGGGACTGATTTCTTATTTGTACCAGTTGGAGAGAGGTGACTACGAGTCTGAAAAAGGTCTCGTTCAACCAGAACTCGAGTATATCTACGATTTGGATATGACTGGAGTGACTCCAAAACCAGTGGACAACGAAGCGGAGGATTTCCGATTGATGTGTGTGGATGAAGTTTGCACCCGTCTAAAAAATGGTGAGTTCAAACACAATTGTGCAGGTGTCATTATCGACTTTTTGATACGAATCGGATACATAACGCCGGAAAACGAGCCCGATTTCATTGAGATCAACAACAGACTTCATAGAATGCTGCCTTTCCCGACTAGATAAAACAAAGGGCTTTTGTTCTTCTTAGTCTTTTGAATTCCAACCCATATGGTTCTGGCATTAGGTTCTATAACTTTTGTGCATCAATGAATAGAGAATAATTCATAAATGATTTTGAAATTTTGCTGTGGTTGTCTATTTGGCAAAGTGCAACTTGATGTTGAGGAATTGTCTCTTGATGACTTCTTCAGGCGACAAGGTGACGTTTCCGTAGGTCAATGGTGCCAAAAAGACATAGAATCCCACCAGGCAGCTCACAAGGAGAGCAAGGACTGAGGTGTACAGAATCCAGTTGATTTTCCCTGGTTGTGATCTGTCATTTGCACCCCGGAGACTTTGGTGTCTGTTGTCGGTGAAAATAAACTCAAGCAAGGCACCGGAAAACAAAGCAGCCAACAAATGTGCAGGGAGATAGTGGTGGAGGAATTTTTGTCTTGACATGAGGAAGAATGGGAAGTAGTGAGTAGCCCAGCCACAGAAGAAGAATCCAATGTTTTTGTACAGTCTGGCTCTAGCTCTGTCGCTCAGGGCGTACACCTCTCTGCGTCTTGTGAGTTGATCTGCAAGCAAGATACCCAAGTAGCAAACCAACAGACCGCCTTCGAGCCACCATCCAAACAAGTTTCCAATGAAGTAAATCTGCTGACGAGTAGCGTTTTTGGTCCAGAAAGAAACACCGGAAAGTGACAATGGCCAAGACTCTGGGTCAGATGCAAACGGATGGCTTGCACTCAACTTGTTGTTTTGACGGAACATCTGCATCTGCAATTCTTTCCATTTGGTGAGGAATGGAAGCTTCTTCACTTCCTTCGGCACGTACTCTGCTCTTTTACCAGACAAGCCGATAATCGTGTCGATGGTCCAGTAGTTGTCGGAGTCGGCAACCTTCTTGTTTCCGTTCACTTCTTGCTGGTTGAAACCCCATTCAGGAAGCAAAGTGTCGTCATGAGTCCACATGGTGACGATGGTTGGGACGTGGAAAAGTTTCACCACAGAAGCCTTGGTCTTGAGCGGATTGGTCTTTCTCTTGTCAAACGGATCAAGTCTGAACAAGGTGTCGTTGAATCTGTTGGACTCGGCGTCCTCAAGATTGATCACAGTGAATTCTTCATTGGTTGGGAACAAAGGAGAGGCAACGTCGTGAGCCAGCAAGAAACCGCCTGTTTGGACGTGTCTGAGTCTGATTGTGTCACCTTGTCTGACGCGCTGATTGGCTTTGAGTTTCGCGTCGTATGGAGCAGCAGGAACGATCTCCCAGTGGTTGTTGATGTCCTCGAAGTCCTTCATGCAGGTGACCTGCTGGCCTCTAGAAGAGACTCTACCATCGTCGTAACGCAGAGGATAGTTGAATGGGTGCGAGTGCAACAAACACTCGGTGTCCTTGTGCTTGATGGTGATGACGTCGTGGAATTGGACTTCTCTTGCCTCTTTGGTCAACGGAGAGTCTCCCAGGGTGGCTTGGAAGTCGGCACTCATGAAAGGATCTCCTGGACCCGACTTGGTCAAAATGGCAAAATGAACGTAGAACCACCCCAAGTAGATGATGAATGGAAGCACAATGAGCCCGATTGCTCTGTGGACAAAATGTCTGGCAAACACTCTGATGGTGAGTCCCTTCTTTGCATCCAACAGCTCCCATAGATCCCACACCACAGCGACACCGACACAGGCAAAGGTGAAGACACCGACGTACTTGGTAGAGATGACGCACGAGAGCGAGACACCCGTCATGGCCAACCATTTGTACCAATTGAAGCTGAATGGCTGGTTTCTCTGCTTGGTGAACTTGACGTAGCAGTACACGGACGCTGCCACAGAGAAGATCAACGTGGCATCCAGCAGAATCAGTCTCGTTTCGGCAACGTGAGCGTTGTCGAAAAGAACCAACAGCGCGGCAAACACACAGGTTGGAATGGAGTAACCGCACTCTTTCATGGTGGAGAACATGAGCGGAACGGTGAGTGCTCCCAGGACAGCAGACAGCGCACGCAATGGGATGTAAGGAATCGAGTGACTGGTGTAGCTGTCTCCGATGCTATCGAACTTGAACTTGCCGTTGAAACCAACGAGATATCCTACGAATGCAATCAACAATTTGCCAAAAGGAGGATGCAAGTCAAAAAAATAGGTTCTCTCCAAATAGTAGGAGGCAAACTTACCGAAATGCACCTCGTCGAAAACAACCTCGTCCGGGTACCAGATGTAGTAGAATCTGGTGGCCAATGCCAGCAATGTCAAGAGCGTGTTGCAAAGCCTGTAGTACTTGTCCATCGAAGGATCAATCGACGAGTTGGTGGTCGCGCCGCCAGGGCCCAAGTTGTCCACCTCTTTGCTGTCAACAGCAACGGATTCTGCGATCCCCGCCTTCTTAGTGCTTTTGGTCTTCGGAGCCATGATGAGCTTGTTACCACAGCTGAAATTAGAAGCACTTTCTCAGCACAATGTCAGGAATTCGGCAACCGTAAATATAAACACGTAACACTGAAACGTCAAGAAGATATAAATATTTCCAAAATAAATCAACCGTGGGTGAAATTGAGTGGCATATTTTTTAGCGAGAAAAGCGCGAGGCGGCTGATTGTTTCTGCCATAATAATCTGCGGGCGCGCAGATCACTTTTTTTTTTTCTCGTTCTCGCAAAAGCGTGTGCTTTACTTATGGATGGCGTCGTTAGAATAAGTCACAGCAAAAGAAAGAAGGTCCCCACCAACAAAACCCGTTCATCATTATGCTACTCAACAGCGCCAAACGCTCCTGTCGGGCGTCGTTGAGCAGACGGCCCCAGTTCGGGCTCCGTCGAAAAATGTCGGACTTCCAGGCGATGCAGGAGGCGTTTTTGCCTCCTTCTAGTACGACGCGTTCAAAGACCTCGCAGGCAGCAACACCGAAAAAGAGCTTTGACAGCACCAGCAACGTGGATCCAGTGGTAAACATTGCGGCGAACGAGCCTTTCGCGTCGGCATCGGGGACGGGGCCGACAACGGCCTCCTCGTCCTCCACTACAGAGGGTCCCATCTCGAGCTTCTTCTCCACATCGCTCTCAGACTACTCGCCATCGACGCAATCGCCCAACGGAACACATAACTGGTCCGAAACATTCCACGGGTTAGGCCACGCGGCCTTCTCAAAAGAATCGCAGAGCATCCTGTACGAACCGATCCCTGAAAACGACATTGAAATCACGCCTGACGGGTTGCTGTATCTTCCGGAAATCAAGTACAGACGTATTCTGAACAAAGCCTTTGGGGCCGGTGCGTGGGGGCTTGCTCCCCGCTCGGAAACTCTGATCTCCAAGTCCGGAATGGGCGGGCTTTTGACCAGAGAGTATGGTCTGGTGGTTCATGGACGTCTGGTGTCGATTGCCAGAGGAGAACAGACCTTCTTCAGCGAGAAGGGTATCCCAACGGCCACTGAAGGTTGCAAGTCGAATGCACTGATGCGCTGCTGTAAAGACCTGGGGATTGCGTCCGAGCTCTGGGATCCAAGGTTCATCAAGAAGTTCAAGAAATCCAACTGCGAAGACGTCTTTGTGGAGTACGTTCCAACCAAGAAGAAGAAGAAGATATGGAAGCGTAAAGACGAAGACGTTGAATACCCTTTCAAGAGATGACGAGCCTACTACCTGTATATACAATGAATAGTAATAGCACGAGCGAGCAACTAGCAAGCGTGAGGCAGCGATTTGCTGGGTTGAAGAATGTTAGAATTTCTTTGGTTTTTTTTTTTTTTTTGAAATGTCAGGTTTAATTAATGAACAATATCAACGTGAGTGAATTAGACTGCAAAAAAGTCTAGAAAGCAACATCACGATGACGGGTTTGTATAAAAGACTAAGAAAACACGAAACAAGAGTTACATAGCACGTAGCATCGCAAGATCAACACTTCTTTCAAAAGTGAATTATTGACAGACACTGAAATTACAAACCTTGTTGAGCTCTTCTTCTGTCTCTCTCCTCAGCAATAGTCAACTTGATACCCTTACCCTTTGGCAACGAGACGAATGGCTTACCGGCCTCAGCACCAATGACGAAAACGTTGGACAATCTGGTGACGAAAGTGTTCTCCAAAGAGTCCTTGATGTGGACCAAGTCGAAACCACCCTCGTGTCTCTCTCTGTGGGTGATGACACCAACTCTTCCCAAGTTACGACCACCAGTAACCATAACCAATCTACCGGTGTCGAACTTGAGGTAGTCAGTGATCTTACCGGACTCGAGGTCGATCTTGACAGTGTCGTTCACCTTGATGGCTGGGTCTGGGTATCTGAGAGTTCTACCGTCGTGGGTAACAACGTATGGAATACCCTTCTTACCGAGTTGAACCTTCTTGACCTTACCCAATTTGTAGGAAGCCTCTTCAGCAGTGATTCTGTGGACAGCAAATCTACCCTTAACGTCGTAGACAAGTCTGAAGTTCTCGTTGGTGGCCTCGAGTGTGATGACATCCATGAAACCAGCTGGGAAAGTGGAGTCGGTTCTGACCTTACCGTCAACCTTGACGTGTCTTTGCATCAAGATGGCCTTAACCTCTCTGCCGTTCAAAGCATACTTTAATCTGTTTCTCAAGAAGACAATCAATGGCAAAGATTCTCTCAACTTGTGTGGACCAGCAGATGGTCTTGGAGCGTAGACACCCGACAACTTGTCGAGCATCCAGTGGTTTGGAGCTGCTAATCTCTTAAGGTGCTTCTTTCTATAATATGCGGCAAATTCCACATGTTAGTAATTTGTTCTCTGTCTCGTTGTGTTCGTTGCATTCTGTTGCTACATACGGTCCTCTACCCATGTTGAAAGTGCTAAGTTCTTAACTGGAGTTGTTTAGACTGTATTGAAGAAACAAGTTAAAATCTTGAATTTTCAACTAATACTACTTCAAGCCAAAAAAAGATTCTTTCTCTCTCTCCATCGCTACACTGAATTCTCAATCCTCGCCAGAGTGGGTGAAAATTTTCCAAAAACCGCCTGCGTGGGCCCGGTGCACACCTCTGGGATTCCACCGCGCGCTCTTTCGCGCCCCGCGCCGCGCCGTGGGCCGCGCACCCGCGAGCACGCCACACAAAATTTTTTTAAGCGGTGTCAAGTGGCTTCCCAAAAGGGAAACGCAGTCACACAGTCACAGAGTGACAAAAAAAATTAAATTGAAAAGGAAAATTTCAACAGACGAACGACGCTGCTAAGCATCGTCGCGTCGACACACACAGTTTACCCGGCCAGTGACCACGCAGAATATTTCACCTTAGGTTTATTCGCCGCAAAGCCGCACGCACCTAATTACCCCAGTTTTTCACTACAAACTTCTTGAGCAACTCACCAAGGTTGTAATCGGCCTCGCAGTCGTTGTATATCTGCAATCCCGTCACCAACCGTTCGTACATTCCCGAATCCCGACGGCACGCCACATCGAGCGCCCACAGCACATACCGCTCGATGAAGTCGTAGAAAACCACGTCAACCAGAGACTCGTTCTCCTGATCCGAGTCTGCTTCGTAGGACTGGATCACGTTTGGGACCACAAAGTGCGGCAGCGGACGGTGCAACGTGTCGTCACCATCGCTTCCGAGCTCATCGACCGTACGATAGCCATACGTCAGTCGGTATTTGGAGAAAATATCAGGAACCTCATCTTCATCTGCATTGAGCCTGGAATTCATGGCCCGTTGATATGGGGATAGGAGGGTGCTCAAATCTGGCGAGTTGTCCTTTCCATTTTCCAGAATGTAGGGTCCCGAGTTGAGGATACGTTGTAATTGGAGCGCAATTGTTGCGGGAACGTTTGGCAAAACTCTCCATCTATTTTTGAACGGCGACACAATGAACTGTGAATTCCTGGTAAAATCACCTTTATAAAGATCGTATCTGATCGACCCGGTGTTGATCAGCACGATTCGGGACTTGTTCCTTCCACCATCGTAAGGTTTCCCTGTTTCGTGGCATTTTTTTGGCTCGAGCTGCACGAGGATGTCCCTTTCCAAAAACCTCAGCAAGCTGTTGGGGTCGTTCGAATAGTAGTCTGCACCGCTCATGAAGAAGCTTCGTGGTACAACTCCATAATGCTCGTTCAAATTCAGTTGTGTACTCATGAGTTGGAGCTCTTCAGACACACGCAATCCTTCTGGGGTGTTGAACTCGTCGAGACTGGTAGCGTTGGAATGGTGCAGAAACGAATGGATGTTGAAGTCGATGTACTTTCTGTCCAGAGTGATGTTTTGCGCCTTGTTGGTGAAGTCGGACAGCGACAAAAACCCAACTGTTTCGCAGTACCGTCCGCTCTGTAAGCCTGTGCTTTTGTTGTCCAACACGCTAAAGTCTCTGATGTGCGAGTGACCACCGAAATACTGTATCATTGTTTCTGGGAAGTAACTTCTCAACACATGATGAAGAACGTACAGCTCCTCCCAACTGTGGCTCACGGGAATGTGGCCAAACACAACCACGGCATCGATGTCATTTTCGGTCGAGAATGTCTTCAAAAGATCCAGAAACTCCGGGTCCTTTATAACCTCCGAGACCGGCGTGACCCGAACTCTTTGATTCCCTCCTTTGAAGTCAAACAGAAAGGAAAGACTGAAGATCTTATAGTGATTCAATTCTGTCTCAAAGTACCGATACTTGGAGTGGCCAAAAGTGACGTACTTGCCGGCGTCTGTCAAGTATTCCACGTTTGTGGAAATGAATCTCTCGCCATAACGAGGAACTACATTCTCGAACTCGTGTTTGCTCACATCCTCCACATACAACTCATGGTTCCCCACAGTTATGAGATCATAATCTGCGTTAGCGAAAACTCTGGAAGAGTACGCTCCGTTTGGATTGGTCAGGTCACTCAGTCCGTTTCCGTCGTGCCTATCACCCGTGTCCACAAGAAGCAAATCGCCTTGCTGAGCGTGGCATAGTTGCTTGAAACGCTTGCTGAATGACAGAAAGTCGCCCCAATCGGACGAAAACTGTCTCTGGTTCAAATGTCCTTGGTACCATCCATGCGTATCTGTAGTGTGAAGGAAATTCAACTGTCCGACGCTGAGGTCGCGCAGCTCCTCGTCAAAGTTTGGGCTTTTGGAGCCTTTCTGCCGTTCAGTATGGTATCCGAGCCGCTCTCCAAAAAGCAGACTTCCAGTAAGGACGCATAACGCAAATACAAGCGTCACCGTATGGGCCAGCATTGTGCTACGCAGCAGCAGGTGTCGAGGATGGTGAAGAACGGGACCTCACAAACGGCCAAATACTTTTTTTTCAAAGACTCGAGTCCTTCAACCAGCCATTCTTATCGTACAGTTACTTTTTTTTTTTTTTTCAAGGAGCTGTCAGCTATCGCTATCTAAAACAGGGCTGTGCAAATACGAGTGATTGTGAAGATGACAGAGACAAGCGAGCCATGAGTGACGAGGTGTCTAGGACAAGTGATGACTCGACTGATTCAGGCGTGTTGTTGCACAAGCTGCTGCCGCCTACCACTTCCAGGTCTTTCATCATTAGCTTGAGTTAGTGCGCGGAATCTCTCAAAATGTCTTTCTGCTCGCACAAATTTCATCTCTTTTTAATAATTGCATAAACTAAATTCAAACGTCTCCCCCGTCCATATCACCAGCATCACCAACACCGCTCTCGTTGGCGTGAGTCAGTGCCCTGTACCCCAACTATCACCCACCTCACACCTCACAACCCTACCCTCCTTCTCTGTCTACCCGTCGCTCTCCTCAAGCTATCTTTCTCTGGCTGCCAAAATATAATCGTGCGCGCATACGTCTCGAACCAGTAAAGTTGTTTGTAATTTAAAAAAAAAGCACTCTTACCCCACGGCCAAGCGGTTATCAAGCACCCACAACATCCAACTAGAACACCCGCCTCCGTCCAACATGTCCACCAACACAGAGAAACCAGAGGCTTCCGAAGCGGCTCGCAGCGTGATTTTGCCGAAACCATTCTGGCCTGCTTCCACCCCTCCATCTGATGCAAACTATAAGCCTGTGGACACTGTCACCGAAAGCACGAAAATTATGGTGTGTTCGGGTCTGTTCTTGGGTGGTATGCACTTCAGAAGGTTACTGCAGCACAGAAAGGGCTCTGCAAGACCTAGCCACGCGAGATATCTGGCTCTTTTCGAACTCAACAAGAGACACTTTGTGTCGATTCCATTGGCACTCGGCACGTACAGCTTTGTGTCCAACTCGCTCATGAACCTCAACGAGGAGCGGCTGGCAAAAAACGAGGCCATTGCGATGTCTTCTGGAATCCTTGTGGCCACGATCTTCAAGAAATCGATGCCACTGAACGCCAAAATCGGCATCGCACTCGGCCTCGGCGTGGCTGGTGGTATCTTCAACTGGGCAGGCGGGTTCCTTCTTTACGATTCCGGCCATTCTTACCAGAAGGCAACGGGTCAAATCCACAACCAGGAAAGTAACAAGTCGTTGGACGAGGATTTCGCCAAGGGAACCTACAAGAAACAAGGGTTCTGGGAGGTGGTGTACAGAAAACCACTGTCGCAGACTGCGGAGGAGCTCGGAGAAGGCCGGGGAATCGTCAAGGCATAGACAGGCACACACACACACAGCGGGGTTTTCTCTTATTTATTACCTATTTATTTATTATTGATTATTTATTATTTATTACTAAATTATTTCTCGTCACATCAACATCTATGGTCGTTGCTCGTAAAACTATTAAGGAAAAACAAAAGAGAGTATTTATTTGTTGGCTTTGTCGTACTTGACCACCACTCTAACCTTGCCGTTACATGTGTATCTCCTGTTGAGTTTCTTGATCTTCTTCTGCAACCCAACGATTCTGTTGCGCACGCTGTAACTGTACTTGACGTCATCGCTCGGAAGCAACACGTACACCTCGTTTTTCACCTTCACGTTCGCCTCTGGCACCCCTTCATCGTCAGAGCCGCCGGTGACACCGAGATCGGCGACTCCGTTGGTCACGCCTGTCACCGCACTGTTTGCAGACGAACCCCCCACATCTGTTTTCACCTGGAACACCAGTGAGCCCGGACGAATGTTTCCGCCCGGGTTGATGCCGCAGATCACGTGCATCATCTTGCCCACAAACTTGGTCCAATAAATAAGTCTTTCTCCGTTGTCTGGGTCTGAATCCAGAACCAGTTTCTCCAGCTTGGAGTAGAAACTCTCCTCGCTTGGCGGGATCTCGGCACCCCAGCGCTCGCAGCAGGCAATGCCCACGAGCGCGCGGATCTTGTGCGACAGTCCGTGCGAGCCTGCTATGATCCCCGTCGTGGCCAAGTGCAACGACGCGGTTGGTTGCAACTCCTTTGGATACGAACAGTGGACAAACGCAATGTTGCACAACGCAGGGGCCACACGCTGCGTCACCTCGTCGGGAACCACGTTGCCGTCCGGCAGACTGCTCCGCAAAAGCTCCCAGTACTTGCCTGCAAGCAGCGGAGCATACGGCCTAGTGGCCGTGATGATGGGGTCCTCGATCTTGATCTGGTCCGGGATCATTGAATAGAGCACACCTTCTCGCACACCTCCTTCACTGAAGTGGACCGACTTGATCTTGGGAAGCGACTGGAACGCAGCAGAAACCAGCAGCCCAACGGCAGGCAACTGTTGCTCACGCCGCGCGGTGACCCGGAAGATCTTGTTGCTGTTGTCGAGTTTGGGCACCTCTTTCTTCAGTAGGAGATAGTTGGCCATGTTCTCAACGGTGGAGGCCGGCGTGGAGTAACCGTTGATGATGGTTTGGATCGGGTAGTCGGGATCGTTGGCGATGATAAGATGGCCCAGTCCCCGGAGCCCTCCACCACAGCAAAACAACCGGAATCCGCCGTTTGCATTGGCCTCTTCGATCAGTTCCTGCGGAAGATTGATCTTCTCAAGAGCCACCTCGTAGGACTTGGTGATCTCGTCGTACAGATATTTGCTGTCCTCATGCCGCAGCCGGTTCGTGAGCGCAGCCGCACCGTACGGCATCGAGACCGGATGTTCACTGATCTTGACCTCGCCATTTTTCGCACTGATCCAGCTGATTTGTGTCGACCCGCCTCCAAGGTCCATGAACAACCCGGAAATGTCGTGGAATGACGACGCCACGCCGTAAGCACCAGTCTTACCCTCCTCTTCCTTGCTCAAAAGGAAAACTTTCCAACCGGTCTCCTGGAAAATGATATCTCTAAACTCCTGAGAGTTGGAGGCTTCTCTTGTTGCCTCTGTGGCTACCACTTTGACGCCGTTTTCCGGAACACCGAAATCCTCGCAGATCCATTTGAATCGCCTCATTGCACGGATAATTTCACGGATCGCGTCGTCGGGGATCGGCCTCTTGACACTGCTGTTTGCCGAGTCTGCCAGCTGCGCGTCGAACAGAGAGATTCCCAGTCGGTCTTTGAAAACACATGGCATAATCCGAGCATGGTGCGGGGCCTTAGACGATATCGAAAACCGGATCCCGTTCGATCCGATATCCACGATAGCCGTCAGGGCACGGCCCACAACAGAAACCTCGTTCTCCTCGTCCATCAGATGCGACCCAGAATCGTCCACATGGTGGTTGTCACTTGTCTGCTGAAATAGCAGGTTTTCCTCAAAAGACATCGCGGTCCGACAAGAGAATCGTAATTGCGGATTCGGGGTTTCCAATAGTCACAGAACTGCAACGAAAAAACACACGATGATGTATTGCTGTTGATTGCTCTTTCGGCTCTATCAGTCTCTGTGGTCTCTGCTTTCTTCTTCTCGCTTTCAGTTTCTCCAGGACCTAAATCTAACGAGAGAAAAAAAAAAAAATGCTAGACCAATCAGCGCCACAGTGCGCTTACGTCAGCGCGCAACACAAAACCCGCACATCCAAATGGCAGACATATTCAGTTACACTTAGATAGAAAAAAAACACTCGAGTTCGCTCAGCAGCAGCTCGCCCTTCTCACGTGGCAACTACACTTGCCATTCAAACATCACCATGAGTCTTGACGGCTTGGAGGACGTGCTGCACGTTGCAAACAACCTGGGCACGCTCGCCGAGCAGGCGAGCGAGCCGCAGCCCACAGTGACCGAGCGCGAGGCGCAGGACTTGCACGAGTTTGCAAACCAAACACACACGGGCCACCACGCAGACGAGGTTTTGCACGTTGACGAAGTTGAGCCAGACATCACCGTGGGGTCTGTGTGGTCATTTCTTTCGTCGTGCGGCATCAACTTGGTTCTGCCGTTCATCAACGGCGTGATGTTGGGGTTTGGCGAGATCCTCGCGCATGAAATTGGGTTCCGATACAACTGGGCAGGAGCAAGAGTGAGTTTAGTTTGACAACAGGAATTTTGAGTAGGGAGTGGAGTACTAACGAGAGCACAGGTTGAGCGGAGACGGCTGACTGCGACGGCAGTGCAGCAGCAGCAGCAGCGGCAACAGCGCGATATACAGGGTAAAAAGTCGGTTTTGTTCAGCTAGAGGAAAGCTGTAAGTTACTGGTGCAGGGATGCAGGCAGGCCGTTTTTTTCGGATTTTCTTGGGTTATTTTCTACCCCAGATCTTCGCGCAGATAGAGTGTGATTTTTTTTTTTGCTACCCCGATTGCTTTCACATGTCAAAAACAAGGGAGGAAGAAAAAAAAAAAAAAACGTGCCGTGCCCCGCCTTTTGGTGGTTTAGCATGTGGGGATGACGCCAAATTCACATGCAACGAATGGAGTGGGCTATTTAAACTCGAAATCAGGATTGACTTTTTGGTTTCTTTCCGTAATCCTCAAATAAAGCTGTACATACAATCAACATGAACGAGGCAAGATCGCCCACAACGGCAAGCCCTAGTAGCAGATATCTGCTCAGATCCACCCAGTATGTACTTCGCCAGTACTCGAAGCGGCGTAATCTGCTTTTGCGACTTTCGTACGCCGCAATCGTGTTTATGATATTCAACGGAGGCTCCGACAACAAGCCCAAAACCAGCACACGCAAGCAGCACCGACGGGTCCGCAGAACAGCCTCGAGCCATGGAGACAGAAAAGGTTTCTGGGGCGGGCTGTTGGAACGGATCAAGACATCGCCGTTGACTCTGCTTCTTTCGCAGTTGAATTTGCAAAACCCAAACACCAAACCAATCGCGCTATACTTTGTGCTTCAAGTGGTTTTGTCGTTGTTCCGGGCCCTCATTTCGATGAAAGTGGCCTCGCTAGATGGGTATCTAGTGTCATTTCTGATCACCAAGAGATTCAAAAAGTTCTTCAGGTACCTGGTTTTTTGGATCATGATTGGAATTCCTGCAACGCTCACACAGTCGATGCTGCAAAAGACGCAGATGCTCTTGAGCAAGTCCATCAGACTCAACCTCACAAACAAGATTCTCGATGACTATCTTCCCGACAACGGCAACAGCACTATCTACCAACTGATCAACAAAGCGAGGGATGGAGGCGGTGGTGACTCGCTCGAAGACCCAAACCAGAAAATCACCACGGTGGTGGAACAGTTTTCAAGCTCCATGAGCACGCTGCCATCGCAGTTACTCAAGCCAGCGCTCGACATACTCTTGTCGGCACACCAGCTGTCAAAGTCGGGCGAAAACGTTGCTGAAGGTGCCCTGCTATTGGGACTTGTCACCAACGTTTCTGCTCTGGTGTTGAAGATCTTCACGCCCAACTTTTCAAAACTGTCTTCGGTGAGCAACGAGCTGGAAAACAAGTTCCACGCCTATCACTCGCAGGTGGTGCAGAACAACGAGGAGATTGCGCTGGCAAAGGGACACAGACGCGAAGTTGATCTCCTGGACATGTACTACTTTGAGCTAGAACGGTTCAAGAGAATGGAGCTTCGTCGAATGGCGGTGTACGACTTTGCCGTCACTTTCATCTTCAAGTACTGTCTGGGGGCTTTTGGCCTGCTTCTATGTTCCCTGCCCATATTCACTACTGCTTACGCCAAAAATTTCCGCATCTCGGAGCAGACTGCCAGCAAGATCTCTGCAGACTTCATCACCAACAGGAGACTGTTGCTGACGGCATCGGAATCTTTGGGACGTCTGGTGCAGTCGAAAAAGACGGTTCACAACCTCATGGGTTACGGCGAGCAGCTGTGGGAGTTTGAGAAAGAGTTAATTGACATCAATAAAGACGCCTCGGCCATCGAGAGCGCTATCAACAGCAGCCAGGGCAACGACGCTCTAGTCAAGGGCCCCAATGTGTCTTACGGAGACGAAGTCTCATTCCACCATGTACCGCTAGTCACCCCGAACGGCACCACGTTGGTTCCCGATCTGACTTTCACCATCAGGCCCGGCGACAACTTGCTGATCATTGGGCCCAACGGTTGCGGGAAATCCTCATTGTTCCGTGTTCTTGGAGGCCTATGGGAAGTGAAGTCGCCGGGACATCTTGTGGTTCCTGAGAATCGACGGGATCTTTTCTATTTGCCGCAAAAAAGTTACCTGACATATGGTTCTTTGCGGGAGCAAATCATATACCCGCACTCGATCGAAGATTACCGCCGGAACCTCGAAAATGCGTTCGAAATGGGCCAAGTGCTGAAAAACGACAACTATTTGATGGAACTACTACGGCTAGTGAAGTTGGACCATTTGGCAGAGTTGTCGGGCGTAGCAGCTGTCACGGGTGCCGAAGACGAAGATTACGATTACGAAGAGTTGTCTAACAAGGCAGAGTCTCCTTTGGATGTGGTGGAAAGATGGCCTGATCTGTTATCAGTGGGCGAGCAACAGAGGCTGGCACTAGCACGTCTGTACTACCACCAGCCACGGTTTGCTGTACTAGATGAATGTACCTCGTCGATCTCGCCTGACTTGGAACAGGAGTGCTACCGTTTAGCAACCGAGGACTTTGGAATCACTGTGCTTTCTGTGTGTCATCGGACATCGCTGTGGAAGTTCCACTCGCACATTTTGAAATTCAGAGTGGATACTAGTGCAGAAGAAAGCGAAGACAACGGCGAGGAGAGCGAGCACAGTGTGAGAAACAGTTTGGACCAGCAGCATGGAGCGCCGCGTGGGATTGCACTGTTCACCAAGTTTGATCCAGCGGTGAGGTTGCAGAGGCACGAGAAGTTACTCGAAATAGATGACCAACTGAAAAAGAGCTCTGATCTTGCAAAAAGACTGAGCGTGTTGAAAAATGCACGCAACAGACGCAGGAACAAGCTCCTCTATATACAAGAAGAAGATTAGCGAGCGATTAAATGAATGGGTTTGATTTTGCAAATGACGATACCTATATGATCACTACCAAAATATTATGCCCGTGGTTTCCTGTTGAGTAACGTCCCACCAATCACCACTGGTTTCCCAGCATTTTTTCATGATTTCCAGTGCCTTGTGTGCGGAAGGAGAGCCCTTTTCGGCGAAAAGCACGATTTTCTTGAGGAACGTCATTCGACCAATATTGTTGTCGCAGTCGCAGCCGGTGACAAACAAGGGCATGAGTAGCGAGAGTTCGTTAGGCGAGTTTCCACGGACATGTTTGATCACGATCTCGTGTGCCTCCATGGAAAGGTCTTGTATCAGTGCTGACGAGCGGGATACACGCAGCACACGACGATACAGTTGATTTAAACCCATGATCAAGAACAGTCTGTTCATGGCAACCACTGTGATGACGGCTTCTGAGCTGGAGTTTGACTTGAGCAAGTGAACGTTGTCAAGTTTATGGAAGCACGACACCAGATAGAGCACTCTTTCGACAGTGGAAAGAGAGACTGGCGATGTAGGGTCTGTTGCGAGTTGAAGATTAGTTTTGCGGATCAGTTTGACAGTTTCTTTGAATAGCGGGAGGAACTTGAGGTTGAAACCAAGCATGTAATCCACACTGACGTATGATTCGTCACGGAATAGTGATGGTTCCGCATCGTTGTCGTCGTTTTCGCCATAGTTGCCTGGACCGAGATCATAGTCAATTTGGCTTGAATCATCGAGCGTGTCGCTTGAGTTGTCGCTGACCACAGAGCTGCTGAAGATTTCCCCCTGCGAAGGGCTGAGTGGAGACGAGAGATTGGCCAGCACATCAAAGTATGCATACCATCTGAGCAGGAAAAAGAGGAGTTTGGATTCTGTGATTTTCTGATTGATGGTTTCTCTCGGGTGAAGGTCGACTTCTTTGAGAAGCCGATGGAATGGCTTGTTGTAGCCGCGCATGAGCAGGATCTGGGTGGCACCGCGCATATGAATTTTCCAGTTGTGTTTGAGCGAAAACACCATGAAAGAGCTGATCAGAAGGATCAATGCCAGCGTCAGATCGCTCGTTGCCGTTTCCTTGTTCTGCAAGAGCACCAAAAGTTCACTCAGAGACCGACTTAGCAGCTGGTCGATCACTTCGCTCGGCTCTTCTTTGTTCAAAAGAAAAGACTTGTGCGAGAGTCCGTACGCCACCAGCACCGTCAGCAGTCCGTTATTCGAAAGGGCCAGCTGCGGAACAAGACTTTGGAATGGATTGTAGTGGGCAATCGACTCGTCGAACGGTGCAAAAACGCGCGAGGTCGAGTTCAGGAAGAACGTGTACGAGTCAAAGTACTCGGGAACATTGCGTAGCAGATCTGGCAGCGGCAGTAGGCCTCGTGGGATTGGCTCGATTGTGGTGGAGGAAGACGAGGACGCCGACGAGTACGATCTGGTCGACTTGTCGGACACCATCATGAGCTCTCCAAAATCTCTTTTCACAACCTCAACCTGCCCGTCATCTTCGTCATCTTCTGCTATAGCTGGCCAGCTTTGTCTCTTGTGTCGCTGAGAGAGGAAAGGAATCGATTGAATACCAGATGGGGAGGCTGGGAAAAGCGACTTGAGTTTCTCAATGTCTTCTGAGTACTCATCCACAACGTCGTCAAAGTCACGTGGTTGGTGTTGCTGTTGTTGTTGTTGTTGTTGCTGGTGGTGGTGGTGGGTCGACTGTTGAGTAGATAGTTGCGGACAAATATCGTCCATCGTCAGCGGTTGGTTCGAAAGCTGCTCCAGGATAAACGCGGGACCCGATTGCTCCAACCGGTCATTCAAAAGCGTGCCAAGAACGTCAGTGACAGAGCGAATGTTGCTGGTAACGCTGTCGCAAAGATGATCAGATAGTTGGAGCTGGTTGCCTTGGTCGTACGGGGTTTGGCTGGGAAGAGAATAGTAATCTTGCGCTGGACTTTGCGAAGTCGGTGTCTGTGAGTGCCATTCTGTGCTTTCATCCATATAAAGCTCTCCCGGCAGCTGCGGATGGTCCACAGGCTCCTGTTTGATGACAAGCTCAGTATTCACATGGTCCTTGCTGGGAGAAGTACTGGCTTTGATCTTTGGGACTTCCTGGATCAAAACCAGTGGTGACTGCTCTTTTTTAAATGCTTCTTTGGTTGTTTGTTTCGGTTTCTGATCAACAAATACCGAATTGCTCAACAACGTTTGCGACATGTTTGCAACCGGGTTCAATTTTTCAATCTTTGGCTTTTTGTATGGCCTGCCTCCCCACGTCAGCTTGATTGTGTAATCACACGTTCGGCCATTTTTCACGCAGTTCACACACTGCGGCTTGGCTTCGTCACACTTGATTTTGGCGTTCTTGCACGGATGACAGCCGGTTCGGCTTCGCTTCCATTTGGTGGCTCGTTGTGATTCGGAAGGCATTCTGCCTGGGGTATATGTTTATTACGAGGCATCAACACACCCGAGAACAACAAGCAAAGAGGAAAAAAACGGCGGCTGTTTTTTTTCCCAGAAGCGGCGATGCTGGTATGGACAAACGCTCTTGCTGAGAGAAATAACAATACGACCGATGCTTGAGAGAAAGGATTGAACCATGTTCGTTATCTATCAAATACAAGAATTTTTTTTTCTCCCTAATTTTTTTTTTTTTTTCGGTGTACTAACAAAACCAAAATCTGCCATTTGTCAACATGGCCAGATAACAGCAAGGGGTTATGTTTTTTTTTTTTTCTTGTCACCAGGATAAAAGAACAAAAACAAGGACAAAAAAAAAAAAACAGGTTGAGCACATGAAAAATAGTTTCCGTCTATTGCTTCACGTGTGAGACTTTCTCCCGCGCGTAAACCACATATCTGATCAAAGAAACATGACCGGGCCTATTAAGGAGGAAGACGACTCGCAACTTACGCCACAACAGGGGCAGCAGTTACCACAAGGAGGAGTTTCGCAAGGTACGCAGCCAAGGGCAACAACGACTGCACAAGGGGCACAGGCCGATCGAATACGGCAAGCACACACAACAGCAAGCGGTGCACAACCAGATGGAACTCAAGCAGTTCAACAACCGGGAGCAAGCAGACAACCACACCCACAGGCAGGGTCGCAATCGCAACAGCAGTTTTCCCAAGCGGATCTCAATAGAATCGTGTTGGAGTACTTGAACAAAAAAGGTTACCATCAGACGGAAGCAACATTGAGAATAGAGAGTACAAAAATACCTGGGTCAGCGACTGTTCCTGTCAACACTAGCAATTCGAACTTTAAGAAACCGGAAACTGTCACTTCCAATCGCTCTAATCTTCAATTTCAACAGCAACAGTATGCCCAAGAACAGACTCTTGCAAAGCAGAGACAATTGGACGAGGACCCCAACTTGTTTGGACGCGCTTACTTGATGTTCCGTTCTTGGTGCGAGAACTCTCTGGAAATGTACAAGTACGAGCTGGAAAAATTCTTGTACCCAATTTTCGTGCATTGTTACCTGACGTTGATTCAACGAGGCGAGTCTGAAGCCGCGAGAAACTTTTATGAAAAGTTCAACAGCGATCACCTGATCAACCACAGTTACGAGGTGAGATCTCTTGGAGGAATTTCACTACCAGACCATCTAGAGGAGAATCAAGTGGCTAGAATCTTCAGAAACAACAAATACAAGATCATTGTTTCCAACACTACCATGAACCTGATTCTCAGTTTCCTGAATGAAAATGAAGGTATCGGAGGAGGCATAATAGTCCGTATAATTAACAACAACATGTCCATAACGACCCAGGTGGAGGTCTCCACCGGCTCTCACGAAAACACTAATACAGACATTGAGAACATGGAGGGTATACCTGCCGTGTACCAGATTCTGAATGATGAGGACGATTCAAAGAAAACGGACAAAGATACCGATGGCAAGAAAACAGAGAAAAAGGAGAAAAGCGATGGACGTGAGGCCATCAACAGCAAAGCCGTCAAGTTGGGGAAATACCCTGACGATCCAGAATTTGCCAAGGAGTTGGAGGCAGAGTTGAAACAACGTGATGAGCTTCAAAAGGATAAGAAGTTTGACAAGACTTTGATGGAAGAGTACAAGGAGAACTTCAAAGCCGATATCAACAGCGAGGATACACCAAGTAAAGATCTCTTGCCATTGCCTCAAAAGACAGCATATGATCTCAAGAGAGAGATTTTGAAAATCCAGGATTCCAGGTCAAAGATCAAGTTGAACTCGGTCCAGGCAGCACTGCCCAGCACGTGCATGTACACGTTCCACAACACCAACAATGACTTGACTTGTGTTGAGTTCAACGACGACTCGACAATTGTGGCAGGAGGATTCCAAGACTCTTTTATCAAGCTATGGAGCATTGACGGTTCTCCATTGAAATCCATGCTCAAAAACGACGAGTACAACCAGACAGTGGGTGGTGTTGCCGTGAATGGTTGTAGAAGGCTCGTTGGTCACTCGGGAGCTGTTTATGGATTGGATTTCAGTCCAGACAATCACTACTTACTTTCTGCTTCAGAGGATAAGACGGTGAGATTGTGGTCCATGGATACCTACAGTTCGTTGGTTTCGTATAAGGGACATAATGCTCCAGTGTGGGATGTGAAGTTTTCTCCTCTGGGCCACTATTTTGCGACCGCTTCACACGATCAGACTGCTCGGCTCTGGTCATGTGATCATATCTATCCATTGAGAATTTTCGCTGGACACCTCAACGATGTTGACGTGGTTGAATTCCATCCAAACTCCACCTATCTGTTTACAGGATCTAGTGACAAAACAGTGAGAATGTGGGACATTGCCAGGGGAGAATCTGTGCGTATTTTCATTGGCCACAACATGCCTGTGAATGCGCTTGCTGTGTCACCAGATGGCCGCTGGCTGGCGACTGCTGGCGAGGACTCGATCATCAATTTGTTTGACATTGCTTCTGGAAGAAAACTTAAGTCCATGAGAGGTCACGGTAGATGTTCGATCTATTCTCTGTGTTTCAGCAGAGATGGATCGGTGCTGGTTAGTTCTGGGTCCGACAACTCTGTCAGAGTTTGGGATGTTAAAAGAGGTACCATGGAAAACAACAATCCGCAGCCAGAAAAGTTCACGGTTGAATCTGTTCTCGCCGCGAAGAACGGAGCCGGATCTGATTCGAAGCCAGATGGACAATCAAGCCAACTTGAACAGGACCAGCGAAACCAGCAAGCCAAGAAACAGGAGGAGTTGAAAAGAAGACGGGAGTTTGTGGCAACTCAAGACCACATGGCAGTTTACTTCACCAAGAAGACTCCTGTGTATAAAGTTCACTTCACGAGAAGAAACTTGTGTCTGGCAGCAGGTGTTTACTCGGAGTGAATTTTGGTAATACTTGTTATCACTGTACTATATAATTTGTTGCAACAATGTTATTTTTGATCAAAGACAACACCGAACCAGGAGAAAATAACAATATTTGCGTTATATGCTTTTGACAATAGGTTTGGCAGGGTCCCAGGGGCCTTGGAGTTCGTCCTTGTACTTTTGTAGCACTATAAAGTACCAAGGTCCAACTACAACGATCCAAAAATGCAAGCTCAACCATATCAGAAACCAGGCAACACCAAACATTTTCAAGATGGCAAAGTCGACAGAGATCAGAATGGTGAACACTTGGAACCAGTGGAAGGTCCAGAATTGGCATCTTCTGCTGAAGTTGTTGAAGATCGGGAATAAGCCAGAAACTTGGATGGAAAAGACGATGAAACAAAATGCGCTCAAGTTGGAATTAAGTCTAGAAGCGAGAACAATCGCGTTCGAAAGAGATATGTTTTTCGACAGGTTGGAATTTGAGCTTCGTAACTCGAGGTTGGAGTCCTCGTGCTGCTGGTGGAGGTAGCGGCTCGGCGAGGTAAAATCGATGGAATAGTCGTTGAAAAGAACATTGAGAAGACACAGCCAGGCACTGAGTGCCCAAATCGAATCAGATGAGGTTGAGTTGGTGAGAGATTTGAGAACAGGCGAGAAAGTAAGTAGCGTTAGTAGAATTAAAATAGCGGATTTCAGAGTGTTGAAAAGATTGGGAGGGTTGGGTTCCACCAGAAACTTTTCCAAGTCAGAAGTGGAGCCCACAACCACTGAGCCACCGATCTCAATGTGGTTGCTTTGGAATGGCGATGAAGAGCGAGATGCAGGTCTGGATCTTGAGAGGTTGAATCTGGACAGTCTGGAAGGTCTAGAGAGTTGTTCGATTTTCAACTTTTGCAAGTTGATGAGTTCCCTATTGCGCCGTATTTTGAGAGTCACCACGTAAACGGTGAACCCGAGCACAGTGAACATGGAACTGATCAGTGTTGGTACCACTGGGTTCCAATTGTGCTTGTAGATTCCGTAGAAGACAAGGATCACCGACATTATGACCGAGAGGTGTAGCACGATCAAGGTGAAGTCGTTGACCAGTTTCCAGTATGAGTAGTTGACCACTGTGGAATTTCTTTTCAGTTGAGACAGAAACGAGCTATCTGTGTAATTATCCTCGTAATCTTGCTTGAACCAGAGCAGTTTCTTCCATGGCTGTTTTTTCAAACTGAGAGCCTTGGTCGGTGTTCTTGAACACGATTTGAACTCTGTGACCGTTTCTCCATATGACTTGTCTGATGAAGAATGTGCGCCCGAGATTCCAGACAGAATCGACAAGTCGCTAGGAGGGTTTTCCGTGACGCCATTGACTCTGATTTCTATGTTGGTGGTGCGATTTGCGTCGGCGAGTGACGACAGTGAGTCAGACGAGGCAGCTGAAGATGGAAGAGAGATGTCGAAGGCCGACATTGTCCTCTCGGATCAAACCAAAAGACAAGGAGAACCAAAAAAAAAAAAAGATAAAGAATATTTGAGAAAAAAATTAGAATTCAAGAGAAAGTATATAATGATAAAAATACAAAAAAATTGACACAAAAATAAGCAAATTTAGTCTATATGGAAAGCGGATTTGTTCGAGATAAAATGTCATTCAGCACGAATTGGTCCAAGCGAAACACGTCTAACTTGTCGCTGCTGGCGCGCAAAAGAAGCAACGACTCGCTGATTGTGCGACGCACACGCTCGAGACAGGGATCTGAATACTCTGGAGACGATAGCCGAGGTGTGAGCCGAGAACGCACGTCGCGCAATGACGACGGATACGAAAGCGATAACGACCCGGATGCCGACTTGAATGCGTTACAGACCAACAGCTCGCTGGCGTCGGGCGAGACGGCCGCAGAGCGGGGCGGGGGCGACGGCGACAGCGTTGAGGATGGTGCAGGCATAGACACGAGTCGCGGTTACGGCCACGGGTTTTTGACACAGTTGAACACGACGGTGTCGAGGGATTACAACAGTCTGTTGCAACAAGATGACAGCGACCTTGTGAGGCAACATAGCTCGAAAGGGACAAACTTGACAAGTCTCGATTTCTTGCCGAGTCAGTCGAATCTCGGAGCGTTTGGGTCGACCGACCGCGAAGGCGCAGATAGCGCGGCACGTGACGCGGATCACGAGGACGAGCTCGTCTACATTGAAGAGCCAAAGCTCAATGACAAAATTGGATCAACGGGACAAATGGTTGATGTCCATGATCGGATTTTTGACGAGGGATTGAGTGCTTTGCGGGATGCGAAGCGTCTCAAGGAGCTGAAGTTTTTCGACAACAACTATGCGCAAAACCTGGCTCGATTACAGGCTTCGCAGTTGGATCTGGTGAAAAGTATTGCTCGCGACAATGAACAATCTTTTGACGAGTTTTACGAAATCTGGAACAGTTTTGGCGGTGCTGCCTCTGGCGATGAGGGCGGTGTACCTGCGCAGAAGAGCTTCGATATCAACAACAGCAGGTTTTTCGACGCGATGGGTGAGCGCAACGAGCAGATCGTGGAAAGGCTTAGCGAACTTCGCGAAGAAGTTGCAGGTATCGACGCGTACACAAAAGAACTGTGGGCGCAACAGGAGTCATGAAGTTGTGTTTTCAATGTCCGAGATTCGGCCATCCATTCCCCCGGACTTCGGCTCTGTGCGGCGATTGCGTCGAAACTTGCCAAGCCTCCGCTTGGTGTCACCCCTGACGTCCCCGGATTCCCCGGGGGGCATTACCGGAGTACAGTGCTCCAGCAGGCGAGATTTTGAGTACGAGGGAAAAAAAAAAAATCCAGAGCAAGCTGACAATTTCCGTTGTGGCTGGTGTTTCGCGGTGGTTGACGGATTGCTCGGGGACAACTTGCGGCGGTTCAGGCCAGCGCGAGGGTTTCTGTGCGCCGAGGGAAATCGTCCCAGAAGATTCCGAAAGGTGTGTTAATATTTAAACAAATAAGCAGCCCACAAAATGATAACAGACAACAACAGACTAGTTTTAAGTTTTTTTTCTCCTTTTGCTTCGTGTCTCTAAGCTGTTTAGCATCTAATTTCGCATCTCACGTCCATCCAAACACGCCATGTCATCTCCACTTGAATTGCCAGCTTGGAAGAAGTTACAAACTATCTACGAGCAGTACGGTAAGACCTTCTCATCGAAGGATGCCTTTGCCAAGGATCCAGAAAGATTCTCCAAGTTCTCCAGAGAATTTGAGAACTACGACGGCTCGAAGGTGTTGTTTGACTTCTCCAAGAACTTGATTGATGAGTCGATTCTCTCCACACTGTTTGAACTTGCCCGTGAAGCCAAGGTTGAGCAACTCAGAGACGAGATGTTTGCTGGAAAGCACATCAACACCACCGAGGACAGAGCTGTGTACCACGTGGCCCTCAGAAACAGAGCCTTGCGTCCAATGTACGTCGACAGCGCTAACGTGACGCCAGAGGTTGACTCTGTCTTGCAACACATGAAGGAGTTCTCTGAACAAGTGCGTTCTGGTGAATGGAAAGGTTACACCGGCAAGGAGATCACCGACGTTGTGAACATTGGTATTGGTGGTTCTGACCTTGGACCAGTGATGGTCACTGAGGCCCTCAAGCCTTACTCCCACGAGAGACTCTCCGTCCACTTTGTTTCCAACGTTGACGGTACCCACATTGCAGAGACTCTGAAAAAGTGCAACGCTGAAACCACCTTGTTCCTGATTGCTTCCAAGACCTTCACCACTGCCGAGACTTGTGCCAACGCCAACACCGCCAAGAACTGGTTCCTCCAGAGAGCCAAGGACCAATCTTACATTGCCAAGCACTTTGTTGCCTTGAGTACCAACGCCACCGAGGTTGCCAAGTTTGGTATTGACACCAAGAACATGTTTGGGTTCGAGAGTTGGGTCGGTGGTAGATACTCTGTCTGGTCTGCCATTGGTTTGTCTGTGTGCATCTATGTTGGTTACGACAACTTTGAGCAATTCCTCAAGGGTGGTGAAGCCGTGGACAACCACTTCACCCAAACACCAATCGAGGAAAACATTCCATTCATCGGTGGTTTGCTCACCATCTGGTACAACAACTTCCACAAGGCTCAAACCAAGCTCGTTGCTCCATTTGACCAATACTTGCACAGATTCCCAGCCTACTTGCAACAACTGTCTATGGAATCGAACGGTAAGTCCGTTTCCAAGGACTCCAAGTTTGTGAACTACGAAACCGGTATTGTGCTTTTCGGTGAGCCAACCACCAATGCTCAGCACTCATTCTTCCAATTGGTTCACCAAGGTACCAAGTTGATCCCAACCGACTTCATCTTGGCTGCCAAGTCCCACAACCCAATTGAGGGTAACTTGCACCAAAGAATGTTGGCCTCCAACTTCTTTGCTCAAGCTGAGTCTTTGATGCTTGGTAAGACCAAGGAGCAAGTTGAGGCTGAGGGAACCAAGGCTGACCTTGTTCCACACAAGATGTTCAGCGGTAACAGACCAACCACCTCAATCCTCGCTCAACAAATCACTCCAGCCACCCTCGGTGCCCTCATTGCATACTACGAGCACGTTACCTTTGTTGAAGGTGCTATCTGGGGTATCAACTCGTTCGATCAGTGGGGTGTTGAGCTCGGAAAGGTTTTGGCCAAGGTTATTTTGAAGGAGTTGGATGACGAAAAGCCAGTTGAGACCCACGATGCTTCTACCAGAAACCTCATCAACCAATTCAAGAAGTGGGCTTAAATAAAGACCAAATTTGATAGAGACTGTATATGTTGTTTTTCTCGATCTCTTGAGACCAACTTCTTTGACACCCGCTTCTGTCACGTGTTACGTTTATCGATATTCTATGATTTTTCATACACAAACAAAAAATAAATTACGATTCATTCTTCACGCTAGATAAATTCATGATAAATTCATTAATAGTAATATGTATAGTGACAAAAAACACAAAAGGTACAAGACAGGAACAAAGTTAATATATCGGGTCGTAGCAGTTGAACGAAATGCCTGCTGAGTGACAAGACAACTGAACCGTGAAAAAAAAAAGTAGATAAAAAAGCAGAGAATATACTTTGAGCTTCAAACAAGCAAAAGGGAATCAAAACAAACCAGCAACAAGGGGCGCCGTAATATGACAACATGACAAAAACCAGGACCAGAACTTCGCTCTGCGTTTTTTGCATGTGAAGTAAGAGCAAGAGAAATCGTTTAGTAAAAAAAGACTTGAAAGGAAAAGAAAACAAAAATGAAAAAAACACAAGAACACAAACACACCAATGAAATATTCCACCACCATTGCAACAAAATCATCAATCAACACCATCGTAATCACCAAAGAACCCACACAAACTATCCCATGCTACAATCATCATCAGCAAACAGGTCTATTTCATGTTTCTCTTCAACTTCAAACTGTCTCTTTTTCTTTGGGCAGTCACATTGTAAAACGGATCAACCTCGAGGTCCATGAGGTTTGGTGTATTGGAGCCGTTGCCGCTTAGACTTGTGTTGCTACCTGAGTAACCGGCACCGAAAAAGAATTGAGGCTGGCCTGACATCGAGGAATGGAACTGTCTTTTTCCAGTCAGAGCTGGAGGAGAACCAGATGAGGATGAGGATGGGGTGTTCACCTGGAATTGCGTTTCGAACGGGCTTTGTAACGGCTTTGTGTTGTTTTCAAATGAAAAGTGGTCTAATTGGCTCATGTTGAGCTTTGGTTTCGAGATTTGAGGCGAGTATCCGCTAGCAGCAGATTGTGGAGGGGTCATCATCATCACGTCATTCTGGGTATTGTTGAAGGAGGAAGCGGCGGCGGCGGCGGCGGCAGCGGCTGCCGAGGGGGTTTGGGATGGTTGAGTTGGAGCGATCTGCACAGAATCGACAAGAGAATCAGTTGAAGAGAGTCTGGTAGCTGAGAACATTGGGTTTTGGTGTAACCAAGAGGGTCTGTGTTGTAGAGGAATTGGTTGGTTGTTGGCTGCGATTGGGGGGTTTGAAAAAGAGATGCTGGAAGCGTTCGAGTTGGAACGAGATATCGAGCAACCGTTGGCAAAGAAATCGGTAGCGCCGGAGTTGCAAAGGTCGAGCAATCTTTTGCGGATAACAGATAGACAAACTGCTTGATTGGCCTCTGCCATGAGTTCTTCAGAGGTGCGAGGGTTTCTGTCAACGAGGATGGATCTGTCTGCTGCGAGCTTATGGTACATCTGTTTGGAGATTTTGGAGACGATTCCAGAAGGTGGGAAGTTCATGTTGAAGGGAGTGATGTTTGGTTTGCTGGCAAAAGCATGATAGAGACTGATGAGCGTGTCATCGAATAGAGGCGAGAAATCGTAGTTGTGTATGTTGACGGGGCTTCCTTCAGCGGATTGATTGTACATTGAAGATGATATGGAACTGATGCTGTTGCATTTGGAAAGTGCTGTTGGGTCGTTTGCCGACGGCTGATGTCCGTAGTAGTCGGAGTAAGCGGAGCTGACCGAGTCGGAACGTCTGGACAAGACTGCTGGGGTTTGGAACTGAAACTGGACATTCTGGTCGACTGGGGTCATGTAGCCACCCGTGCCGTTCGCAATATTGGGCCCACCGGGTGTGATTCCCCCAGATCCCGGCACAGAGTCCTTCCTAGAGAGATTGAGGTTGAGATGCAAATTGGTTTTCATAGTTTTCATGCTCGGGCGCTGAAAGTATGGTAAGGGGAGAGGAAACTGGGTGCCCTTGCGTCTCTCAATGTCTGTTACTTGTCAGCTATGGCTGTTGTTGTTAGTGTCCGTGGGAAGTAAAGTAAACTAATGCGAGTGACTTTAGACAAGAAAGGAGACGTGTCGTAGTTTTAATTAGAACAAATGAGGAAATGTCTCTCAATTTACCCAAAATTGAAAACGACGCGCGCCTGTGCCAAAGGGATAGACAGGGGTGTGAGCGGTACATGTGTGTGGCTGGGGCGTGGCGGCTGTGGCGGGGACGAGAAGAATCGCTATGAATTAGAATTTTTTTTTTCTCTTCGCTGGCGAGCGGGACCCGCGGCTCTTGCCGGGTAAGCTTATTGGCTTGTTCCGTCAATCGCCGTTTGTGAAACAGCGTCGAGAGGGAAGGAGAGAAGTGGAAAAAAAAAAAAATTAGCTTCATCAGTGAGACAGAGCGAAAAAAAAAGTGCGCGCTCAGCTAAATGCTGAGGTCAGCGGTGACGCCTGCGGTGGCGCTGCGTGGGCTTCGCGAGCTTCGCGGGCTTCGCGGGCTTCGCGCGGGCGCACACGGCGCGCGCCCGCGCACCGCGCCCACCGTGCCGTAGGTGTGCCGACTTGGCCTGAACAAATTTGCTGGGCAGCACACGACTGGCGGGTTTTAGGGTTTCTACAGTGCTTTGTTTGTCAGACAATGTTTGTCAAGATGAAGAGTGTGTTTTATCGTTAACGGAACATTTTGTTGTTGCCATTGGAAAATCCGTTGACTAACGTCGAAGAAAGCAGAAGAGCAATCATAAATAGAACTGACAAGCAAACAAGAAGTGGTTGTCGTCGAGAAATCCTAACCACACAGTGTTCAACGCCTCACAGAAAAAAAAACATAACAACATAATACAGAATCCCAAAATGCAGGTTACTCCAAAGCAACTTGAGTTTGAGCGTAAGTGCAAGCAACAAGCCGACGGGACGCTCTGTTGCACATGAAATACTAACACTAGGTAGCACCATTCACCGAATCGGCCACCAAAACCATCACAATCACCAATAACTCGGAATCCAATACAAGCATTGCATTTAAAGTCAAAACAACGGCACCAAAGCTTTACTGTGTTAGACCAAATGCTTCGATAGTTGCTCCGGGCCAATCGATGGACGTGTCGATCATATTCCAGGGCTTGCCTAAAGAGCCATCCATTGGATCAAAATGCAAAGACAAGTTTTTAATTGTGTCTGTTCCATGTTCCTCCGATCTCAATCCGAAGGCGATTTCAAACATATGGCCTGAACTCCAAAAACAGGCGGGCCAAACGACGGACGTGAAATTGAAAGTGGTCTACAACTTCAGTAGTCTAGTCAACCCGATCGCCGAGGAGTCATCTCAGTCATTCAGAACAGACAAGCCGGATGCTGCTGCCATTGCGGCTGCACCAGCAGCAGCCACAGCAGCAGGCTCTTCGTCTTCTTCTTCTGCCACGCCTTTGAAAGCTTCCAATCCTGTTGCCTCTTCCACCAGAGACAAGGCTGCCGTCGACACTTCGTCCAACAAACTGGCTCCTTCCACCACCAACACCGCCGGCGCCGGTTACGGCTCGGCGGTCACGAGTCGTGCGGAACAAGGAACCGTCAACGTATACATCCTTGCTGCTGTGTTTGTTCTCATTGCTTACCTCCTTGCCAGATTCCTCTTGTAGTTGGACTGCACGAGAAAGAAAATAGCAAGACACGACACAGCCAGAGCTAAGAAAGATAGCAAGTACAACAACACACGCCTGCCTATGAGCCGAATGGCAGGTATTCATTCCCCACAAGCTTGTTCCATGGGGCGTTCTGGTTGATTGAGTTCACTGTGTTTGCGTGAATAACCTGCTCAACACCTCTTTTCTACTGCTTTTTTTTTTACGTATTCTTCTGATGTGGTGACGAACTGTTTTTTTTGCACCTACTATTTTTTACTTCTTTCCACTTTTAAGCTCTGATTTCGTGTGTATTCTACCAATAGAGAGGAGTGATCTAATCTCTTTGAACATAACAGCAGGTGTAGAGCGGAGCGGTGGCAAAAAAAAAAAAGAAAGCAAGCAATAGACTCAAGTTTCAAGAAAAACTACAAGGGAGGGAGACCAAAAAAAAAAGACTTGATAGATAAATAAATTCACAGTTTTTCACACAAAATGCAACTATGTTTCCCAACAAAAGTTTCTGTCTGATTGTTTTTTTCTTCTCATCACAGGCCAGTTGTCTGCTCTCGATATGAGCGATCGTGACGTTTCAGAAGGCACAGAACCACCAACAGCCTCGGCGACGACATTCAATGAGCACAGGTCTCCGACTCCGGTTGCAAATACGATACATCTGTCAAGTTTGCGTGACACAAACAACACAAGCTCGTTCGAAGTGCTGAGCGAAACGCACATCATCCCAGACGAGGCCACGCAACGGCCCCAAGAGATGTCCGATAACGGCAACGATGAAGATAACGGCGACATTGTGTTTACTGACGGACCTTTTAATTCGACGGATAAAGTTCGATCCGACCGGAAACGCAAGATTTCGCAGGTGGTGTTGGAAGACGAGAGCGACACAGAAACCACGGACGACGAACTCATCATCCTGGGTTCCGATGGCGAGACCGAGGAAAACAGCAAAACAACTGAGGATCTGCTAAAGGACTCGTCCAACCGTCACAACTCTTTGAGCACTCTGAAAGACGTGACCTGTCCGATCTGCTTTGACGAGATCGAGAAGTGCGTTGTGAGTCCGTGTGGTCATTTTTACTGTTCAAACTGCGTCTACAGAGCTCTGGCAAGTTCGAAAGTGCGCAGCGGATCGACGGGGTGTTGTGCACTGTGTCGAAAAGTGGTGCAGTACAAGGATCTTGTGTGGTTAAAAGTTCGAATACTCAAGGACAGATGAGCATTTCTGAGATAAGCCTCAATTTTGACTGAGGCGGCATTTTTTGGGTCCTTTTTTTTTTTTTCCTATATTTTTTTTTTTTTTCTTTGATCCCCTTCACCCCCGCAATTTCTTAGCAGCGTTACTGCACAACAGCAAAGACAGGGAGACAGGAAAAGACACAGTTCAATTGTGTCACCGTTGTTCACTGACACAGGATCTGCATCACGCCCGACATTAGAACTACAAGCTTGATGGCGCTGCCAATGACTACTCAAACATCATCGAGCCACAAGGAAAATTGGAACGTTTGTTCTTTCCAGGAACAAAACAAACCCACGAAACTTAGCAGGGCCAGTGAGGATCGAAAGGCCCGGAAGTACTTTGATGCTTCATCCCACGCGCCGTTCGGGGTTGCTTCTCCCTACTCAACGATAAAAAAGGGCAAGTTCAAAGGACTCATAGACAGCCGGGCGCTTAGGTGCAGGTATCACTCGGTGAATCGAAATCTGTGCATCTGTGGATTCATTCCGCTTGTTTCGAGTCCACTGCATCACTCGAGAGTCGCTGCTCGACAGGTGAGAAGCGACGGCGGCTACGAGTGCTCAGAAGAGGATAACGTGGTATCGTATCCACCGTCGTCCTCCTCGTCCTCCTCGTCCACGTCATCCTCGTCGTCCCTGCCATCGCTGACTCTGTCTTACTTTTCACGAGCCGGTCGGCCTCGTCGGTTTGTGGGCAAATTTGACGCGTTGAAACCGGCAACAGGTGTGGAAACGAACGAGAATCTGATGCAGATGGATTTGAAAGAGGTCAAGACCAACAACAGAGGGTCCTATTCGATGAGAGAGCGGTTCTGTAGCGAACCCGTGAGACTGATGCCTCTCACCATGATTGAGAAGCCCGTCACATCTCCTTCACAGATTGAGCTACCAGAGACAGATGCCGTTGAAATTGGACCAGCCAAGCACGAATGCGATGGGGAGTGCAACGCCGAGGGCAACGCCGAGGGCAACGCCGAGGGCAACGCCGAGTGCAATGCCGAGTGCAATGCTGAGGCCGAACGCGCAGCGAGCACGAACGGATTTATAAAGTTTATCACAGGCTCAGATAGTATGTTCAACAAGAAGTTGATGACGCTGTTGCACAAGGACCCGAGCGTTGAGATGGATGAGCGCTCCGAAGCCGAGCCTAAAGAACCGTCTCCGTCTCCTTTTGGGTGCAACCAGGACAATGCTTGCCAAGAGAGAGCATTTGAGCGGCTGAGCTGGTTCGGCCGACAGGACGGAGCCGGCCTGGAAAAGCTGAGATGCCGCGCAAATGGCAAGAAGGCAAAGATCCAGCTGAATTAGGTGACAGGCACATATTATGTAATCAACACGCCAAAAGATATCGAGTGATTTGACTCTTGTGGCCGGAAACGGAAGTTGCCGCTCGTAAAAGTCTAGTTCCTGGGACTAAATAAATTAGTGCTGCTTCTAGACTCCTGTGGCTTTTGGACTGGCCGAGTGCTGCAGGAGAAGATTTGAAATGACTTGAAATTGGGCAGTATTTATGAATTGGTGAAGTCGGGCATGTGAGGGAATTGGTGAGTTTTAAGCTGAGTTTCGATGAGCAAGTGATGAGAAGGTAAATGACCTTGATGCTAATGAGGTTTCCATGGGCAATCTCGATGAGATTGGCTGTATTACTGGAGAATTTGCGGTCAAAAGAGGCATAAAATTGGCTGCACGGAGTTGACAGAGATCTTCGGTGCGCGAAAATATGCAAGTTTTAGCAGCGTTCTGGACTGACAATTGACAGACAGGAGAGACAAGATGACAGAAAAAGCGGGAGGGGGAGTGCGATTGGGCTTGGATGTTGCTGAGGTCTTCTGAGGGTCAAAGAAGGAACATGGGAGAGGCAGTAGCACTCCAGGACGTGGCGAGACGACTGATTGTGTAAAAGACGGTGAGATTTCAACCTGTTTTCAATTTTTTTTTCGCTGACAATCTTATCGCTCGCTTATTTTAGTTTTTTTTCGTTATCGCCTTTTTTTTCCCTGCCTTCTCGATCCCCGGAGTTGTTGCTAAATTCGCTCCATATCGCAAAAGTGCGTCGGAGGCTATACAGAGATCGGCACCCCGGCCTTCACAGGAGTTATATTACATTACCGTATTACGTGAACACACGTTTGCCGAGCCGGACAATAAGACGCCATTCTTTGAGATTGGAAGGTCGACCATAGATAACATTGATAGAAGCTGGTTGAAGGTATAAAAGAAGAATGATTGTTGAGTTGAATTTTGTCAAAAGGCTCAAACACGTTCGAAAATATTTTTCTTTTGAAAAAAAGTATCCCCTTTTTCCCTCCCTCAACAAAATAAAGTTCTGAAAAAAACGCCACCATGAGTCTACAATATGGGCTTTGGAACAACGCGACGGAACATGACTATGGCTACGACAGCGCTGACGAGTGTGCGTCCGACTGCGGTTCGATCATCTCGGGGTTCAACGACGCAGATAACCTCTTCATCGTGATTAAGGTGACAATTTCTCGTGACAGTCTCCATGAGGAAGAAGTCCAGGACAGCGTCTGGGACACGGAAACGTTGACCCGGCCAGGGAAAGCCATGAAAACAACAGACGTTGACAAGGTTCTGGCTTCACGCACAAACGTGCTGTGTCGTGTGCTTGCCACCAGGTTTGATCATGATCGCGGCCGTTTGACAGACGTGAAAAACTACATACTTTCGCTGGACTACACGCGTAAGATGGCCTCTTCGCGCGAAGGTGGGTCGTCGGATCACGCTCATAGGTGCTTGTCGTTGATGCTGGACATCAATGGCAAGTTGAACGATCTGCAAACGGACAAAAGAAGATCCTTCGAGGAGTCCGACTTTGGCTTATCACAACGCAAAGAGGATGCTGGCATTGCAGCCCAGAAAGCAAATCTGATCTCCCAGTTTTGCACCGAGGTGACGTTCATTATTTCAGGCGGGAAACCCGATGTGATGGACATGAAAACCACGTTTTTTATCAACAACTTCATGCGCACGTTCAAAGGATGCAAGTTTGATCGTCAAAGTTCATTGCAATGCGACGCCAAGTCGAAAAAAAAGTTTCCCTCTATTCGATCTGAGGCCCAAAAATCGCGATTTTCCTTATCGTCCAAACAGAACAAGAAAGCAAGCCTTTCATACCCCAAAACGCTGGATGACCTGCGTGCAACCGTCAGAGTCCTCACGATGCTGCAACGCTCTTCTGTTCCCGGAAGCAGAAAGCTGGTTTCCGTTGCAGACAAGTACCTGCTTCCCTTCATTATTGCCGACTACGCGGAGTTTCTCGCCGGGTACTTGAGTGAGGTTGACTTCTTGCTTGAGAACCTGTTTCCCTGAGCGCTGGTACTCGCTCATCACGCTGCTGTGCTGTGTGTTTTCCCTTCTTTCGCCTACTATACAACCCTCTTTTCTTCGACAAAGTATCGACGCGTCGCATAAGCGTCGATCGTATTATCAGCTCTACTTTTTTTATTTAGTTTTTTTAACTCTCCTTCGCGTCTCGTTTCGAACCCCGCGAAATAATTTCTCTCTGCCTGCGAGGCTTTGACGATGTAAACTTGAAATTTGTTCTTTCTTTACAACAACGTTGGTAAACAATAAAAGGAGCTCGCTTTTATACGCAAACACGCCCCAAAATGTTCCCAGGCAACCAACAGGCATCGTACAGTCAGTCTGGCTACCAGAGACCAACCGGGCCGCCACCGCAGCAACAAAGGACCCAACAGTCTACACAGCAGTACTCCCGTCCTTCCGTGCCTCCTCCATCATGGCAGAACCAGCAGACACAGTCTGTGCAGGGCTCTGGAGGCATCACGTACCAGCAGCCTACGCAGCAGCCGGTGATGCCTTCGGGAGCCGTGCAGAGCCAGCAGATCAACGGAACCGACAAGATCCAGCAGTTCCAGCTGTCTCAGTGTAACGGAAGAAAGAAGGCCCTTCTGATTGGTATCAACTACATCGGAACCAACAACTCACTGCGTGGGTGCATCAACGACGTCCACAACATGCACACGTTTCTTACCACTGCGTGGGGTTACAAGACCGAAGACATTGTGGTCTTGACTGACGATCAGCGCGAGCTTGTCAAGGTGCCAACGAGAGCCAACATGATCAGAGCAATGCAGTGGCTCGTTAAGGGCGCACAGGCCGGAGACTCGCTCTTCTTCCACTACTCGGGCCACGGTGGCCAAGAAGAAGACCAGGACGGAGACGAGGCAGATGGATTCGATGATTGCATCTACCCTGTTGATTTCCAACAGACTGGCTCGCTGATCGATGACGTGATGCACGAAATCATGGTGAAGCCTTTGCCAGCCGGGTGTCGTCTGACGGCCATCTTCGATTCGTGTCACAGCGGAACTGCTCTCGACCTTCCGTTCGTGTACAGAGCTCAGGACGGTGGAATCAAGGAGTACAACATCTGGAAGGAGAGCTCGGGTGACGCCGTCAACCTGCTGATGGGATACGCTACGAGAAACACGTCCATGATGTTGAGCTCGGTCCAGAACGTGTTCAAGAGAGTCAAAGCCAGCGTTGGCAACCGTTCCGAGGAAATCAAGAAGATGAAGATGTCTCCTGCGGACGTCATCTCATTGTCTGGATGCAAGGACTCACAGACTTCTGCCGATGCGAACGAGGCCGGCAGTTTTACAGGAGCGTTGAGTTATGCATTCATCAAGGTTCTTAAAGAGAACCCTCAGCAGAGTTACTTGACGCTGTTGCAGAACATCAGAGCCGTTCTTGCACAGAAGTACACCCAGAAGCCACAGTTGTCGTCGTCTCACCAGATCGACCCGAAGATCGCTTTCATTTTGTAGGTTCGTTGTATAAACGTTTATGTTTCAAAAGTTTACTGAGGAAAGAGAGAGGAAGAAAAAAAATCAGACAAGTAAAAAATGCAGATCTGTGGAAAATTCAGCTTGAAAATATTATAGCCGATAGATAGAGCTTTAGATTGTTTTTCTTTGTCTTGGTTGATTGTCCTGCCCAGCAGAATTTGGAAAGTGCTATGGAACGTCACGACTTCGACCTCTCAATCTACTTGGTCACCAACGCCGAGATGGTCCCGGAAGGGATCTCTTTTCTCGAACAGGTGAAACAGGCCATCGACAACGGAGTCACCTGTGTACAGCTCCGCGAAAAGAACCTTTCAACAAGAGACTTCATCAACCGTGCCATTGAGGTGAAAAAACTCACCGACAAAGCTGGGATTCCGCTCATCATCAATGACCGTGTCGACGTTGCGTTGGCTGTCGATGCTCACCTGCACGTGGGGCAGGACGACATGGACGTGAGAACTGCACGCAAGCTACTGGGCCCAGATAAAATCATCGGCGTCTCCACAGGCTATGCCCACGAGGTGCAACAGGCACTGGACGACGGTGCCGACTACATTGGGATTGGCATTGTTTTTGACACAAAGACCAAGGTCACAACCAAAATGCCCATGGGCCCCATCGGAGCTCAAAACCTGTTGAAAGTGATCGAGTCTGCCAAATCCGGATCGCTGAAAACCTGTCTTATCGGGGGGATCAATCATACCAACGTTCAGCGAGTGCGTGAATTGGCAGGCATTCCGGGTCTTTCCATTGATGGCGTTGCCGTTGTTTCGTGCATAATGGCCTCCACAAACGCAGCAGAGGCTACCAGAGAGCTTGCAAGACTCTGGAAGACTCCAATTCCATCGCCAGCACAGATAAAAGAACATCCAGAGGATCTTCCGTTGTCATCGTTCAAATCCATCAGAAGCTCGGCTCCTCTGATCCACCACATTACCAACAACGTCGTCAAGAACTTCTCCGCAAACGTGACCTTGGCCATTGGCGCTTCTCCAATCATGAGCGAGTGTGCCGAGGAATTTGATGATTTCGCAGCCATTCCAAAAATCGCATTGGTGCTCAACACTGGGACTTTAACGGGAGATGACGTCGAGATGTACGTTCAGGCTCTCAAGGCTCACAACCGTGCGGGAAACCCCGTTGTGTACGATCCGGTTGGAGTTGGTGCCAGTTCTTACCGCAGATTAGTTGCTCAAAAGCTGCTGTTGGAAGGCAAAATGACGGTCATAAAAGGAAACCATAGCGAGATCTTGACACTTGCAGGACTAAGTGCGCCAATGAGAGGGGTTGACAGCGTTGCTTCGACCAGTTTGGCAAACGTCGAATCTGCTGTTAAGAAGTTGGCCATAGAAACCCGTTCCATCGTGGTGGCTACCGGAGCGTCTGACGTGGTTGCTGATGGATTGTTCGGCGGTAAGATCGAGCTAACCAAAGAAGACGTTGCCAACCAAAAGGTGAAGATAATAACTGAAGGAGGGTCGCCGAGAATGGGCGATGTTACCGGGATGGGCTGTGCTTTGGGCTCAGTGATTGCTTCAGTGGTGACTGCGTTTCCACAGACGCCATTTGGAGCTACAGTGTTGGCGTGTCAGGTCTACAGGTTGGCCGGAAGCAGAGCTCAAACGGGTTCACTCAGTTCGACGAAGCCAGGGGCGTACCAGAGCGAATTTCTAGACCAGCTGTTTGATAGCGAGCTTCTGTGATTGGTCATGAGGAGCGGACTGTATTTTGGGGGAAATGCAGTTCTTTTTCCAAGTTGAGCTATCTATATACGATGGTTGATTACAATACATTCACCACTGTGAGGAGCATCCGTGCACCGGCTGTCATTTTTGTGGACGGGTCTGGGAGCCAGGTAAAAAAAAAAAGCGCGTAACGCTAAACGGACTTTTTTAATTTTTTTTAAATTTTTTTTTCGTCTTTTCGCCCCTCTCCCGACTGTGGGCAAAACGGACTAAAGTGTGTGTTTTTTTTGGATTGAAGGTTGTTTTGATTAGAAAAAAGAGAAAACTTTTTGTGGAAAACGATCTGGAGAAAATAAACATTTGCCGCACCAGCAGATGACAATGATCGATATAAAACAGACGGTGCCGGTTGCTGAGAGTAACGGGCACAATGGGGATTCCGGAGTGGAACCGTTGGAGATCCCTTTTCCCAGCACCGTGGACCAACTTCACCATCTGCTGCGAAGATACGGTGAGTTGGAGACGTCCAAGACCAACCCTGAGGAGAAACTGGGGATTGTTAAGACATTACAGCAGGTCAGCCACGAACGCGACGTGTACGAGGACGACTTGAAAGAGTTAGAGACTGTTTGGGCCGAAAATAATGAAAAAGTGGACGTGCATCTGTTGAGGAAACAGATACTGGCATTGCAATTTCTATCGAAAGATTTAGACCTACCGTTGGATTTGCAACTTTTGCTTGCTCGCTCGATGGAAGATGCGGAACAACAAACGGAACAACATGGTGACGTGGCCACGTCATCATTGGACACGCCAAAGCAAGACGACGCAAGCTTTGCGAACTTTGACATCAAGGCCAAATTGTTGGGACTCAAGTCCAAAAAAGCTTTGCCAGACCCAGTGTTGCACTCGGTTGGAAGCTTCCCCGCAGAAGACCAGGTGAGAAAGAAGATTTCAAACAGAATGGCTCAATTGGAAACCCTGCCGGCGAATCTCGGGTCCTATGACACCAACATCATCTCGAACGATCTTACCATCAGCAACGACAAAGTGATAGAAGGTGTGGACGATTTGAAAATCAAAGCTCTGGTGGAGCTCAAGTCGCTGAGATTGCTGCCCGAGCAAAAACAACTGAGACAGAAACTCATCCAGAACACCGTTTCCAATGCACTGTACAAAGATGAAACCATCAAGAACCACCCAACATACCGGTCTTTCAGCAGATCTTATTCGATCCGAGAGAAACAAAAAGTGGAAAGAACGGCTCGTCTTGCAGAAAAGCTTCAGGAACAACAGCGGAAAGAACAAGAAGAATTACAGCACGATATTCAGACACAGAGAGTCCAGCGAGTCACCGCCATCTTCGATGAGGCTCGTGAAGAACTAGAGGCCAAGAAGAATCTGAGATACGTTCTTGCTAGGTCCATCCAGCATTTCCATTCCCAGGTCGAGAAAGATGAAAGCAAGAGATTAGAGAAAACGGCAAAACAGAGACTTGCAGCGCTCAAGTCCAACGATGAAGAGGCGTACTTGAAATTATTGGATCAAACTAAGGACACTAGAATTACACATCTTTTGAAACAGACTAATTCTTTCTTGGATTCTCTTGCGAGTGCTGTCAAAGTGCAACAGCAAGAGTCTAAGATCTTAAGCCAGATAGAGAAAGCTGAAGAAGGAGCTGAATCAACTGATGCTGGTTTGAACGAAGTCGATGGTGACGATGATGAAAGAAGGAATAAGATCGATTACTACGAAGTCGCTCATAGAGTCAAGGAAACCATCACCAAACAACCAGACTTGTTGGTTGGTGGTACTTTGAAAGAATACCAACTGAAAGGTTTGGAGTGGATGGTTTCCCTCTATAACAACAACCTCAATGGTATCTTGGCAGATGAAATGGGTTTGGGAAAAACCATTCAATCGATTTCCTTGATTACCTATTTGATTGAGGTCAAGAAAGAAAAGGGAAAGTTCCTCGTCATTGTTCCTTTGTCCACCATCACCAACTGGACGATGGAGTTCGAAAGGTGGGCTCCAGGAGTGAAGACTGTTGTTTACAAAGGAACACAACAACAGCGTAAACAGCTACAATATGAAGTGAGATCGGGCAATTTCTCTGTGCTGTTGACCACTTATGAATATGTTATCAGAGACAGGCCATTACTGTGCAAGTTCAAATGGGCTCACATGATCATTGATGAAGGACACAGAATGAAGAACAGCAGCTCCAAGCTTTCCGTGACTTTGACGCAATACTATCATACTAGAAACAGACTGATTTTAACAGGTACGCCGCTGCAAAACAACCTGCCCGAGCTTTGGGCATTGCTGAACTTTGTTTTACCTAAAGTTTTCAATTCTGTCAAGTCCTTTGACGAATGGTTCAACACTCCTTTTGCAAATACTGGACATCAAGACAAACTGGAGCTGTCGGAGGAAGAGAGTTTGCTGATTATTAGAAGATTGCACAAAGTTCTGAGACCATTCTTGCTGAGAAGATTGAAGAAGGATGTGGAGAAGGACTTGCCTGACAAAGTGGAAAAAGTTATCAAGTGCAAGTTGTCGGGCCTCCAGGGTTGTCTTTACAAGCAAATGTTGAATCACAATGCGTTTTTCGTTGGTGCCGGGGCTACAGGTGCTTCCAAATCGGGTTTGAAAGGATTGAACAATAAGATCATGCAACTGAGAAAAGTTTGCAACCATCCGTTTGTGTTTGAAGAGGTTGAAGATATTGTGAATCCACAAAGATTGACTACGGAGCTGATTTGGAGATGTTCTGGTAAATTTGAATTACTTGACAGAGTGTTGCCAAAATTTAAAGCTAGTGGACACAAAGTGTTGATATTCTTCCAGATGACACAAGTGATGGACATCATGGAGGATTACCTGAGATACAAAGGCATGCAGTATATGAGATTGGATGGTTCTACGAAAGCTGATGATAGACAGTTGATGTTGAAAGACTTCAATGCTCCTGATTCTCAATACTTTTGCTTCTTGTTATCGACCAGAGCTGGTGGATTGGGTTTGAATCTTCAAACTGCTGATACTGTTATCATTTTTGATACTGATTGGAATCCTCATCAGGATCTGCAAGCGCAAGATAGAGCGCATCGTATTGGTCAAAAGAACGAGGTTAGAATCTTGAGACTTATCACACAGGATTCTGTTGAAGAAGTGATTCTGGAAAGAGCACACCAGAAACTGGACATTGATGGCAAGGTTATTCAAGCCGGTAAATTCGACAACAAATCTAGTGCAGAAGAACAAGAGGCATTTTTGAAACGTTTGCTCGAAGCAGAAAAGATCAAAACTGAGGATGGCGAGTTGGACGAAATGGATGACGAAGATCTCAATGATATTCTAGCCAGATCGGAGGCTGAGAAAGTAATGTTTCTGGAGATGGATGCGGCCCGTGCAGAAAGCGATAAAACGATAGGTGGGCCTAGATTGTTGAGCTTTGACGAGCTCCCGAGCGTTTTCAAAGAGGACATTTCTGTTCATTTGAACAAGAACCGCGAGGAACTGGCTGCTAAGCGGGAGCGCAAGAATGTTGTTTATGATGACGGGCTCACTGAAGAACAATGGCTGGACGCGATGGATGCGGAAGATGACACTGTCGAGGCGGCAGCTTTGAGGAAACGGGCCATGATGCAGAGAAGAAGGGCGAAACGATCTCTTGCTGAGGCCGATGATGGTGAGGAAGATGAGGAAGCTGAAGATGAAGGTCGCCCAAAGAAAAAACGGTCTCGGGCGAGATCTGCAAGCGCGTCGAATATGGAGGAAGAGGATTACGAAGAAGATGAAGAGGCTGCTGTCTTGGAAGATGACGAAGAACCATTTGTGCAGCCATGTCTGGCACTGTTGGACAAATTAATTGCGTCTACGGATGCGGATGGTCGGTCTCGATCCGAACTTTTCATGGTGGCTCCGTCACGCAAGCTGTATCCGGACTATTACAAGATCATCAAGAAAGCTGTGTCCATACGGGAGTTGCAGAAAGGTTTGAAGACAGGAAGCATCGGTGAGTTTGAGGATTTTAAGGAACGTCTTTACCGGATGTTTGCCAACGCAAAGTTGTACAATGAAGATGGGTCGATTGTTTATCTTGACACGCTTGAGTTGGAAAAGATTGCGGAACCGGAACTGGCCGAGATTGAGAGAAAGATAGCTTAACGTTTGAGAGAGAATTGATTGACTAATGAGATAGTTATCTTTCAAACAAGCATATCAATGTAAAGTATAAGAATCGGAAGAAGCCGAGTGAATGTATGACAGAAAATATTGACATGAAAAGAAAAAAAGGTAAAAAATTCCTCAATGTCGACTGATTGTGTAAAAAAATGCATATTAATTTTATTTAGTTGGGTGCAGCCCCCCTGATCTGTCTATTGTTGAGTAGCATACTACTTGAACAAACGGGTGGGATACATTTTAGGAGCCGATC
The DNA here is from genome assembly GCA_003705115.2 of Ogataea henricii. NCBI lineage: Eukaryota > Fungi > Ascomycota > Pichiomycetes > Pichiales > Pichiaceae > Ogataea > Ogataea henricii. Next base: position 219,248 of record PPHT02000004.1, read on the forward strand.
CAAATGCGGCAACATTTATGTAAATGCACATGACAAAGGGAAGCGTGCCGCTGTGTGGAAAAACAAAACTTGGCTCACATAATAATTCTGGGGTTAGGATAAAGTGGGACCGGTGTTATCCGGTGTTCACATTAGTACCAAACCAGGCAAACTGTTTTGTACAGTGATTCTGACGCATGCTACGCGCAGCACAGAAATGTCGACGCAGATTGTGGTCAGAGAGTATTAGGCGAGAATGGGCCGTTGCAAGTCGCAACGAGATGTGAAGTGAAAATTTGTAAAATCCCGCCTCAAAAAGATAGTGTCGCGCTAAGCGACGCGTGCAGAAAGATAGATGAGCGAGCGGAGGGCACGAATCAAAAATGGAAAATTGGAATAAAACTCACTATTACTCGGTTGCCCCGAGAGCATTCCCCAAAGTTCGGTGAGGCTTGAGCCGCTTTAGCAACGATAGACTACAGCGCAGACGTTCCCTAACCATTTTCGTCTGCAGCGTCATGATTACTACATGCGTTTTAGTGCATGAGTATGCTGCGGCTGATACCTAGGCGTTGCGTACCAGCAATACTAAGCATGGAGATCGCCAGAATCCAAAATCAACGCCCAGCAGGCGGTGGAGGTCTTGATGTACAGTCGAGATGGCAATCGATACACGATGGTGAATAACTCTACACTCCCGTTCATAATGTGGTTTATGGTGGCACGTTCTGGCTCAAATGCAGCGCTGACGGTGCCTCAATGCGGACTTCGGAGCTAAAACCGTGTCCCCTCTTATCTCCTTTCGCCGACGTCAAACTAACCCGTTCATGCGGGTATGCCCGAACATGTCTGAATCGCGCACTTCGCGATTGTTGGTGACGTAAACGGGTCTAAAACAAATTGCCAAGTATCGAGAAAGATTGTCGTGAAGCTTTCCTTATCGAGAAATAGGCACCGGAAGCTGCATAGAGGAGTTGAAGAGAAACAAGAAAACTGGCTCGGACATGTCGTTGGATCCGTTACAAATGCAAGAGGCAAAACTTTCATGCGGCCGATGAGTTCTGCAGCAAGATGCTATTGTCCGAATATAGCGGGCTGCATGGAATATTTTGCGTGTGGACAAGCGAGTGTGGTGGAAGAGTATGTCAAAGGGTTACTTACAGTTTAGTGTTTGTTATATGTATATATATATATACACACACTTTGGGGTATATTTTTTTTCTCCGCTGGGTCAGCATTTGCTTGATCCACGGGGTTCTGTTTTTTCTGAACACTTCTTTCCCACGTTCTACCATCCGCCGCCACTCTTCTGCCTTCTTGTTTGACTGATGCCACCGTTTCTTCGAACGCGGTCTTCCCACCAGTAAATTCATTCTCATCCGATTGACTTGCCATTCCAAGGCATGGATCCTAACGAACAAGGATTCCCACACTCACAGAAGCTGCACCCAAACCGTTTCCCGACAAAGATGGCCACAACCGCCCACCAGTATCAAGGCGCCCACCAACATCCCCAAAACCCTCAACGAGCACACAGCGGTGTTTTGCCCTCCCTGCTACCTGTCACAGCACTCGACCAACCTGCTGGCGATTCATCGCACCAGAGTATCCAAGACCCGATGAGCTTTTCATATCCGCTCGTCAACGATCACGAGCTTGCTCCAAACTGGACAGAGTATATTCCCCATGCTCAACCGCAGATTCACGGACAGGGCCACGTACACCAGCCACCACCGCCACAGTACCCGGACCCGGTGGCGGTGCAGCCTGTGTTTGGGGTTCCTAGTCCTGGTTACTCAGCTTTCATGCTTCGCAGAAGTCTTCCGGGACACCACAACGATCCTGGAAACGTTGGAAACGTTTCAACAGGTTCATCCATCGCAACGAACTCAGTCGCCTCTGCTGCTATTGCGCAATCCAACTCGGATGGTCAAAAATTCATCCTCAACAGTGACAAATACAAACGATTCAAAGAGAGGATCATAGAAGGTGTACAAGAAACGATCGACCAAAACGTGAAACTGTCAGAAATCGCCAAGTACTTCAAAGTGAACTCACGTTCATCGCCTAAAGAAAAAGAGAACTTCAAAAACATCTTCTCCATTCGGTGTCTCATGGAAATCGCGTATCCATCCGACGTGAACGAGCGCGGAACAGAAGTGCTCCGCTCCTCATTGTACCTAGTGTATCACAGTCTCTGTCAGTCGTTCAAAGTCGAACCAATCGGCCCTTCCTCGATAGGCAAATTGATTCGAATCGCTTTCCCAAAAGTCAAGACCAAACGTCTCGGTATCCGTGGCCACTCAAAGTACCACTACATTGGAATCAAGCTCAAAGATGCTTATCTGCAGTTGGTAGATGGAATCAACGAAGACGACTCGAAAACAAGACTTAGCAACATCCTCATCAACCAGCTCATTCTTCCGAAGAGCACCATGCCCAAGACTAGTTTCCGCTTTGTCGACTACCGCAATTTGTTCAAAGATGAAAAATTCACAGTGGGTGTCTCGATGCTATTGAAAACGAGCCATCAGGAAGACATCATGTTGCGTCAGTTGACTTCGAGCTTTCTATCGCCGACAAATCAGAGTCCTGCTCGCATTGTTGTCAGAGGCCCCATCGAAGACCCGGCCGTCATGTCGCTGTTGGCCCCATCGTCCACCACAGACTTTCTTTCAGACATTGCCACACATTGTAACCTCGTTGTGCTCCTAAGTTACCTTGTTTTCCGTGAGATCGACGCGTCGATTGTCTTTTCGCTCAAAAATGCCGTCTCGCAATACTACGACTCTTTCAAGAACGAGCTCGAGCTGGCTCTTGAGGCCGGGCGTTCCGAGCACCATAGACGCCTACGCGGTGCTGCAGCCTTTGTGAACCTCACAAAGCTCTTTCTATCCCTCAGCGATCTGGCCCAACAAGTGAACAGCGTGCTTGAAACTCAGAGCGCCATACTATACAACGAGCTCAAGAGTGTCGACTTCGACGAGATGATCAATGACATAGCAGCCCATTATTTCGAAGAAGCTAAAGAAAGTCAGGTGCGAGAGCTATTGAAGGCTCTTGCAACAGAGCTTGAGACTTGTTTTCTCTCGTTGACTCCAGACAGCACAGGTCCAACCCCGCTCGATGGACTGTTTCTCGGCTACACAGGACTAGTCCCAATCGACGCTGATATAAAGTATCGGAGGTTATTGGATTATGCAATTCGATTCGAGAGACTTTTTTCAACCTTTGAGACTCAAACAATGTGGTCGATGCAGATCGCTATCGACAGGTTCGGCGAAGATCTGCTGGGCCTTTTTGTGAAGAGGAACTCGCCCAATCTTAGGAGCTGGTTTCTCCTCAAGGTGTGGATTCGAGATTGGCTCACGTTCAAAAGAGACCTATATTATCTCAAGTTCCGTTGTCAGGTTCTCAGGTTCGAAGGCGACGACGATGACGACGTCGAGGATGATCCGCTATGAAAGTGTGCTCAATGGCTGTTCTAGTCTGCAGTATATCAAGTACGGAAGGAGCATTCCGCATCCCAGTCCCACGAGTTTTTCAACAAGCGTGTGAAAAAATATCGACGTGATCACAAAAAGAATTGACCAGCACGCACCAGCTCCTGCGCTCACGCATGTCAAAATCCTGAACGACCATCTGTTTTCTTCAGCCGCGCCGATCGCCTTGTTAACGTTGTATATTTTGAATGCATTCCCGAATTCGAAGCACAGACATAGACTAAAGCAGCTCAAGATCAGCGAGTGACCACTGAACTTTGTTCCACCAAGCCAGTGCGAGGAAGTGCCATCAGGAGACGTGTAGCCCACGCACTGGTGGTAGTTGAGGTTTGGATCTCCGCTCGAACACCGCCCCCCCGTCAATTTGAGCACTCTATCGTAGAGAGAATCTCCGAAAAACCACACAATCATGGCTGTAAGCCACACGTAAACCATCAGCAGCTTCACAGCCTGTCTTTTCAAGATCTGAACGTTGGTGAGGTTACTTCTGTTTGCTTCACGTACGCTGATGGGGAGTTGAGGCTCGAATTCAGAGTAGCTCAAGTTCTTGTCTTTAAAGTGTAAAGTGTATGCTGTACAAAGAGCAAAACATGAAAAGAATATCTCAAACGAATGGCCAGCAAAGACTCGGTTAAGAAACCCTTTGGAGTTGAGCAGCGAGTAATCTGAGTAGTTTACGCTGATTCCAGCAGTATCAATGATGAGGCGGATCACGGTTCCAAGTGCTAAGATGATTGGATGTATCAGGAATAGCTTTGTATTGTTTTGCCTCAAATACGGCCTAGCCATTAGGCGCCCGCCAAACATGGACAGAGGGGAGGCTGAAACGTTGATGACAGTGTCCACAATGGTGTCTAGTTAGGGTTGATGATTATTTTTTTTCACCTTCTTTTTCTCTCAATTTCTCTGTTTCGCAGATTCGATTCAGAAATTTGAGATAGATCAACGCTCCACTATTATTATTCTTTACAACTGTTTTCATCCTCACTATAACATGATTCCACACTCTTCCATCACTTTATAGAACTTTGAATCGAAATCAACAAATCCCAAACCTCCAAGTAGCAACTCGAGCTTCTTCTTCACCACAGCATTCAACAACCCCTCGCTCTCTGTCTCACTGCCCAAAACTAGCACCTTGTCCACCTTGAACAGATCGCAAATAAGCAGTATCTCAAACCTGCTGAGCACATTGATGCTGATTTTGCTGTAATCGAGATCAAACGTGAGCTCTGACGGCTTTTCGAGCTGCGCTTGGATCTTGCGGAACGTGGAGGCCTTTACCTGCAATTGTATCAAATATACTCTCACCTCAGAAACAAATTTGGCGAGATTCGAGTTCAGATGTTCTGTTGCTAGCGAGTTGAGAGGAACAAACCGCGGAATCGTGGTTTTGAACACTGTCCACTCGTTATTTTTCAATTGTCTGCGCAAAATGATGTAATGTGGAGTGGTAAAACGCGAGGTTTCCACATCATATATGTCGAATCTAACACCCAGAAAGTTGTCTTGTCCTTCCTCCTCCCCTGTATCCTCCAGCCGGCTGGGATCGTTCACAGGAAACGCGGTGATACCGCCCAGTCTGTATATGTTTTCCACCTGAATCATGGAAAGCAGCGACTGCTCCAGTTTTCGGTACTCTTGGATGTTGTCCTGCTCTTTTCGTATCCTCTTCTTGACTGTCTTTTGTGTTTCTTGCTGCTCCACGTCCTTAAGACTTTTCATTCCTTCCACCATCAGATTGTTGATCAACTCGTCAAAGTACTCGTGATGCGTGAGGTCCGAATCGTATTTGCTTGTTGCGTCAGCACTGATGTCGTTGTCATTCTCCGGACCCTTTTCGTTGGTGTTGTTGTCGTTAAGATCTTCGGACTCAAACACTTTCTCGCTCAATGCTTCAAATTCGCCGCTCAACTGTTCAACTTCATCTTCCAGTAGTCGTACCTGGTCACGTAATCTTTCCAGCGAGTCCATCTTTTGTTGGCACCGGTTGCTCAATGAAAGAACCTGTCATCTACGCGTTATCGTAAACAAAAACTATTTATTTTTTTTTTTTTTTCTTATACTTCAAGTGTCTTGAATTTTTTTGGTCTCCTGCAGAGAATCAAATCAGCTCAATCTTCAAGAATATCAGCAATGACCAAGGAGCTTAAAGTCCACCATAGGTGGATGAAAGAGGCCGTTGATGTGGCCGAGTCCGCACTTCTTGTAAAAGAGGTGCCCGTCGGATGCGTTTTCGTCTACCAAGACAAGATTATAGCACAAGCGTTCAACCAAACCAACATAAGCTTGAACGGAACAAAACACGCAGAGTTTGAAGCTTTTGAGCAGATTAGATTGAAGTATCCAGATTCGTTTGCTGAAGTCTTAAGGGAAACTGACCTTTATGTGACTGTGGAGCCATGTATAATGTGTGCCTCGCTCCTTCGGCAGCTCCAGATACGAAGAGTCTTTTTTGGGTGTGCAAACGACCGATTTGGTGGTAACGGATCGATCTTCAAAGTGAATAAAGATAAACCTGACAGTTGTATTAATTGTGACACGTGCGAAAGATCCTATGAGGCAATTCCTGGTTTACTGGCCAGAGAGGCAATCATGTTACTCCGGAAGTTCTACCTTTTGGAAAATGATAAAAGTCCTACATTGAAGGATAAAAAACATAGAAAACTCGAGGAAAATGAGTTCCCAGCATTAAAGTACTCAGACTACATTTCGAAACAAACTTTTGTGCAATATTTCGGTCAAAAATTAGAGTTCGTTTACGACAACAATCTTGTGCTTGACTTTGATTCTGACGGCACACCGCTAATACAACATGCCAAACGTCAAAAAATCTAATATTCGTTAAAGTTTGTATAAATCGTTATTTATTCAAGACATAAAAAAAGGCGATATCATCAACTCACACAGCATTGTGGTCTTTGAGTTTCTTGAGATTCTCCTCCAAAAGTTCATTGTTCTTCAACACATCGTTGTGGCTGAATAGCTCGTCTTGGTCACTCAACTTATTTTTAAGTTGCTTCAAAGACAAGCTTGGAATGGTCGCTAAATCCAAACTTTGCCAATCGTTGAGCAAGTTCGTGTAGTATTCCAAGTACGAATCGCTCAAGTTTCGTAAAGATTCATTGATTTCCTCGTTTTTGATCTTTTCAAACTGTTGAAATTCTTCCAATATGTCACTCTCAAATTTCTCAAAAATATTGAACGCATTTTTCTTTTCCTTTTCCAGTAAATCGATTCTAGAATTGAGTTTTTCGATTCGTTCGTTGGTCAAGTTCCCATGTTGGTGACTGCCACCAAGTCCTGCCATTGACTCGAGCTTTCTCGTCAGAAACGTTATCGTTCCCTCCGTTGATGCTGTGACGGACCCCCCATTCATTAGATACTCTTTCTCCTGTTGTGCCTTTTCTAAATACGTCGAGAGCACTTCATAGTCCAATGACTTGGATTCCTTCACTTTCACCAAGGTTTTCAGTTGGTTGATGTAATGCTCCAGATCTTTCAGTGATGTGAGGTAGTTGTATTCAATGTCATGATTTAGGTAATAGGATCTCTCCGAGATTTTGCCCAAGTTTGAAGAGAATTTCGTGAACTGGTCAGAGATTTCTTTCGACTTTGGATCCAACTGATCACCTCGGCTCTTGCCATCAAAATCGTTGCTGAGGAGAGTATTGAGTTTCACAAACTCTTCTGAAAACTTGGAAAAATCGTCAGAGATTTCTTGCTGCTTGGTCAGAACTTTGGAATATATGTGGTCAATCTTGATCAAGTTGTCCTGCAACCTCGTTGACTTGTCTTGTATGTCTTGAAACTCTCTCTTGTGTTTCGATTCGTAGGATGGTTTCTTGAACGAGTTCATGATATAATCGGTCATTGTTTCTAGGTTTTGGGAGGTTGTGTTGGAAGAATCGATCGAAACAGAAGAGATCTTGAGGTTGGACTTGTATGTGGCCCAGTAGTCCGAATCTTCAAGAAATATGTGAAATATTTGTGAGTTCCTCAAAACTGGATGCTTGCAAACACGGCGAAGAAAATGGTGCAAAGACACGGCTCTTTTGCCCGTAAATTCGTCAGTGAATCTGCCGCCTTTGATGTACTCCAATCTTTGTTTGTTGGGCAGTGGCGGGATGATCAGTGTTGGGTAGTCACTTGTCAAACAGTCGTAGAGAAATTTGAAATCCGAGTATCTTCTTCTGAGATGGAAGCTTGTGCTCTTGAACTTGGGAGAATCTGTGTTGACTGAGATCAAAAAGCTCGTGAATGGATTTTGACCGTCATACTCAGTAATCGGAGATGTCACCTGTGTCTCGATGTAAAAAGTGTCGTGCTGCTGAGACATTTCTGCTTCTGCATCATGAGGAAGTGTTTGTGAATCCCCAAGAACATTGGTGTTTGCTGGTACCGTCTCTTTCTTTCCGCCGTCGCCAAGAATCTCCGACAGAGTACCCGAGGGGAGCAATCCAGAACCGGCATCGTCGTGATCGCTATAAAGTGTGTCTTCGTGACCCAGTTTAGCAGCCAGTTCGAGAGGGCCAGTATCTTTTGGTGCGGAAGAGCTTTGTTTTGAAGGGTGATCATCCTCTGTGGTACTTTGAACAATGGTGGCTGGTGCTGGCTCTTTGTCACTCAGACTGGCAACATCAGGTTGGATCAATTCCGATTGTGACTCTTCTTCTTCTTCTTCTTCTTCTTCATGCTCGGGCTCGTCCTCCTCTGCAACAGCGTCTGGAATATGTTCGTTCAGTAGGTCATTGTTAGGCTCTTGTTGAGACTCATCTCTGTCCCACTGGACAGAGGTGAACTGGTCGCTCATGACAAAAGGTGTATATAATTAGCAGAATGTGAGACTCAATTTCGGATGTGTGGACAAGCGCCCGTTGCAAATTGCGAGACAGCAAGGAGCAAGTTGAGGTCAGCGGTGTGGTACGGATGTTGCTCTTGATGAACAGAAAAAGAGGTCACTTTGTGTGTGTGTTTGTTTTTTTTTCTTTGTCTTGGTGAATGTGTGTGTTTGTTTCCAAAAGGCAAAATAGGTGGGGAGGCTCTGAGGTCGTGTGGCAACAAGTGAACTGGATCCTATCAGACACCCTTACACGGAATAGATAGCTTGTAGCTTGTTTGAAGTTTTTTTTTTTTGTATTTTTGTTCGTATAAAGGAAGTTGAGTAGTAGAAAGCACTGCTAGACAAACAAGAATAGAAAAGAGATAAAAGGCATTGTGTGGTCAAGGAAAAAAAGCAAAAAAAGGGGTTTAGGGAAAAAAAAACAAGGTAAGGAAAAACAAAGAATCAAAAAAGGGAGAAGGGATTTTGTGTGTAATTTTTTCGGTTTTTTCTGTAAAGAGTTGAGAAAGTTGCTTGCAAAACGGCCACAGCTTGGAACACACCAGTCTGCAAAGAAAAACAAAGGCTGCAAGCAAACGGAGCAAGATCGAACCGATTGATATGTACAAAGTGGATGGGAATTTGGCATCAACAAGATCTAATGAACTGTCCCGATGTGGTGGAAAGCACCAGCTGATTTGGTCTGCACTGAATACAGCTTTCTCTGAACTCAAATCGCTGGGGACAGACAACTTGGTCCGAGGACAATCGACCGGCGACCGGAATCTTGTTTTCTGCATGGAGGGGGGGAGAGATGGGGAATAATAAATCATGGCATGGACTTCATAATGGACGGGTGGACAAACCAGAGTCGTCCCACTGTATTGTAAACTTGAAAGTCGGGGAAGAACGACAATAATGCAAAGGAATATTAAAGGTTTGTTGTGTTATGACTGAACTTTTTTTTTTCTTCTTCTTGTCTTTATGATCGGGAACGCAAAAAAAAAAAAAAAAAAGATAAAACTCAATGGCGCAGTGTTAGTTTCACTGTTCAACCTCCTCTTTCTGCTCAGGAGTCTCTTCCTCAGTTGGTTCCTCCTTCGTTTCTTCAGTCTTCGTCGTCTCTGGCGACTTGGAATCGTGGCCAGGCTCCAAACGCTGGTCAGAAGGCAACACCCACACACTGTAGTCACCTTTGGCACGCACCTTGTACTCCTTCTCACCATCCTCGCTCTCTATGGAACCGTACTCGAGGTTTCCGCAGTACGAGAGCGATTCAATCACAAGGTTGATGTCTCCAAACGACAGGCCCGAGACTCTGTAGAAGCCAGCAATGACTCTGAGAGGAAGGAAACCGTCGTCGTTCATGTTCTTTCTCAGGAAAATATCCTTCACCAAGTTCTGTTGCGAAAAATAGTAGTCAATCTGTTTAGCCAAGTTGACCAGCATCACCTCTCTGAGCTTCTCGTCCTGTGGAGGAACGGCGAACTGCGAAGGTTGCTGAGCGATGACAGGAGGGAAGGCGGCTGCAGGTGGGGGTGGAGCAGCCACACCGGCAGGTCCAGCCGGATATGGCATGTAAGGCACTGGTGCATAGAAAGGTTGGTGCATCATGTATGGAGACTGGTGGAAACTGTTTCTATTATTGTGGTGGTGTCTGGACTGGCCGTTGCCGTTTCCGTTCTGGTTTGGAACAAAGAACTGTCTGTTGTTGTACGGAATGTACGGAAGACCGCCGTTGATCTTGCCATTCGGATTGCTGTAACGCCTGTTTTGGTTTCCGTTGTAGTGCATTCTGAAGTTTCTCGGTTGGTAGTTGCCGTTCTGGTTCTGGCCCTGGTTTTGGCCTTGGCCTTGGTTGTTGTGCTTGTTGAACGGCTTGTTGCTGTGCTGGCCGTGGTGGTTGTTGTACTGGTGGTGGTGCACGGAGGTTCTCTTGTTGGCTGCGATCGAGTTTTGTTGGAAATTTTCACCTTCTTCTGGAGACGTTGGAGACGACTTCTCGTTGTCTGAAGCCTGTTTGGCATCGGCAGATGCCTCCTCAGAGCCTTCGGCCGAGTCGGACGTTGTCGTCGTCGCCGTCAACGACGACGTGGCCGCCTCGGAAGCGCCAGCGTCGGAGCCGGCAGTGGTGGCACCGGCAGAAGCACCGGCAGCGCCAGCAGAAGACGAAGCAGAATCGGCCTCCTCGTCAGACTTGACTTCAGGCGTCGACTCCTGTGAAGCCTCCTTGTCTGCCTTCACTGGCGTGTTGTGTTGCTTCTTGGAACCCTTCTTGGCACCTTCTTTGGTGTCCTGGTCCTTGTTGGCACCAGCAGCAACACCAGCGACTCTCTTCTTGTTCTTCTTCTTGGACGAGCCGCTCTTTGGCGACGAGCTCTTGTTGGTAGCCAACACCACCGAAGCTTTGAAAGGCACCCATTTTTCCTTACCAGTAGCAGCTTTCACCACGTTGTTGTAGGAATCGCCGTTGCCGTTGTTTTCGGGGAGTATTATCGACTCCGTGATCGGACCGTTGTTGGCAGAAGGAGCTGGAGCAACGACTGGTGCGCCCCAAACGTTGGTGGAAGGCAAAGGAGCTGGAGCGAGCTTGACCTGCTTCTTGGCAGCGCTCGCCGAGTTGGCCGAGCCGGCCGAGCTGGCCGAGCTGGCCGAGCTTGTGCTGGCGCCAGAGCCGGCGGCGACGGCCGGGTTGGCGGACTCGGTCTCGGACTCTGGCTCTTTGGAAGTCGATTTTTCGGATTTCTGACTCTTTTGCGACTTTTTGTCAGCAGTATCAGCAGCAACTTTCTTTGCGCTTTTGTCCTTGACTTCTGATTCGGTCACGTTCAGCTTGGCCACGCCAGACTCGATGGCAGTGGCACTGGAAGCAGCACCGTTGGTAGCAGAAGAATCCTGCTTCTGTTGGCTCAAAGTCTCTTTCGAAACTGGAGCACCAGCAGCATGGGCGTATGAAATTATGGCCGACATGGTGTAACTTAACAAACTGGAGTCACTCTATTTTTGATGAATCAGATTCGGCCTTCCCAATATGCAAACAAACAATCTCTTCGGGTGATGGTATTTTCCGGAGACTGATCTGGTAGGTGTATGTGTTTGTAATATGCGTGAATTTGTTTGCGTCTCTGATAGTTGCCGAAAGATTCAAGGTGACAAATAATTGAGACGAGCGAGCTTATTCAAACACCCCTTAGTAATAGCCAACTAGCACGTTTCTCAAGAAAAACAGTCACTCGCAAGCGTATTTCTTGTCGCAAACCGGTTTGCAAAAGTTTTCGAAAAAAACTATAGATTCAGCTGATCAACGTCCAACGATGCAAACTGAAAAGATTCTCCCAGAGTGGTAAAAAAATCTTAAAAAAAAAAAAAGTTACCAATTACAGAGCACCATATAAAAAAAAAATTTGTTATGCTACACTTGAGTTTTTTTGCGCTTGCTTGGCCACGGGAGTCGTTACTAACCCACTTACTGCGTGCTCGGGTGTTCGCAATCACTCTCACGTAAGCTCCAGGATCTCAGCTACTTGCGCAGCGCTACCGGGACATTTCAGTACTACACGCCTACATTGTCTTTCTATTGTTTTCGCTAGCTGGGATGTGATTCCGAGTTCCCAGCACAGCGAAATTTTCACTCGAGTAAACTTTTTTTTTTTTTTTTTTTGCGGTGAAAAAAAATTTTTTTTACAAAATTGATTGGGCGGTGTGCGGTGTGAAGTGAAAAATTTCGCAAAAAGAGGGTAATTGGGCAAAGTCTAGGTACCTTCACCCATAAGGGCTCCGGCAGATCCCCATAGGCCCTGTTGGAGGCTGTTGAAGCCTGTTGGGTGTTGGGGCCTGTTGGTCTGAAAGGGGCTGCACGGTCGCCATCAGAGTTGGCCGTTGTAGGACACACCTGGCTCTGTTGGAGAGTGCCTTGTAGAACTATCCCGACACCCCACAAATGGTGATGACATAATCAAGCACTTTCTATTCTGTAATTTTCCTTTTGGGGATTTTTTTAAAAACTCCCTTTTTTTGAAAAAAAAAAAAAAAGGGAGCATTTTGTTTTCGTAGGTTCTGTTCTACCTCGGTCCAGATTAGAATACGTTAATCAAGTCATATATATAAGCAAACAAAAGACAACGATGACAGACACAAGGCGAGTTTGGTGGGTTCATTTGGGACTCTCAAAATGCTCGAGATCGCGTACGATCCTTACGATAACACCAAATATGGAACAACAGCCTCTCCAACCAAACCAGGAAAGCCTGCCACAGGTCACATAGCAAACGATAGGAACAATGGATCCCCAAGCAGAGACCCCAGCGATGCGCACAACACGTCTGATCTATCATTAACGCAAAAGTACGGCGAACGAGCGATCACAGCGGTGGTTGTTGTTGTCGTTTGCATGTTGCTGATTGTACTAATCTATCACGTATCTACGGGCGTGGTGGGAAAATTTAGAGGCCGGCAGAAAAAATCCAAATACAGCGACGAAGAAATATTGATGTTTGATCAATCGCTGAATGAAATCGACCCGACTTTGGCAGGCTACAAGTCGGACGGCAGCAGCGGGCGCGGATCACAAGACTACATCAAGCAACAGCCTGGGAACGGCCGTTCGCCGACACACGAGACCGAGACAGATCTTCCGTACCCGGAGAAGTCGTACCAGCCAGACGTGGTACAACACTCTCGATCATGAGCTTCGAAGACTTCCGAAAAAAACACCGGAGACCCATCGATCACACTAAAGAAAGGAACACCCGTCATTCCGGAAAATCATTTTTAAGTAGCTTTTATGCCTCTAATGTCAAAACCTGTTCGTAATTTGATCAATTAGGGTGATCGCTGGGGGCCCGTTTTTCGTGCCAAGAATAGCAGGAAAATTTAAAAATAGTTTGCGAACGCTGCTTAATCTCACCTTTATCTGCAAGGCGGTGCAGTACTACATTAGTAGATCTCGATGCAATTGGATCCATAGACAAATCCCAGATCAGAAGCGAGCCCGAACAGCAAGCGAACACTTCCAGTGGTCGAGGTGACAACATGCATGCGCTTGACAGCGCCAGTAGGCAAAGCCCCGTCAAGCAAGATCGTAAACTTTAGTTTGTCAGGCTCGGACAATATATTGCGCTTGCGCTGTATTTTCTTGTTGGGGGGTGGAATAAAATGCCGAATTGCAGACCCCGGTTCGCCTGCGATGGCTGGTGCAGATAACTTTTTTTTTTTTTTCTTTTGTTTTATGACGAGTGCCCGCCTTAGTTGCGTACGGTGCGGTGCGTGCTGCTTCGCCGAGTTTGAAAAAGAAGTGTCTCCAGAGAAGCAAAAAAAAAAAAAAAAAAAAAAAAAAAGCAGTGCAGGTTACCCTGTCTAACAAGGGCCTCAAGATGGCTGGTGAGGATGCAGCGAGAATTCTCGTCCTGCTCCGGCCACGCAAGACCACAGGACCGACCGGCCTGGCGGAGACGTCCGGGCCGGTAATAACCAGCAACGTCTGTTGCTGAGCGTCACAGCCGTCTGGCTTCCAGTACTTACCGTGTTGTTGTGGTGTTTTTGTTGTCATTCCACTAGCCGCAAACGCGCCACGCTCGTCGGGCACGGTGAAACAGGCATGTTGCGTCACAGCAACCACCTCCCGCGCTTGCGGGGGGCTGGTGAGCGTAAAACAAGCCTCCCGTGTCGCTCACAATAAACTTTTTCTTATGCTATTGTCTGTGAAATTTGTTTTTGCCTCACTACCGCACTCGGCGCAGCACAAACAATCTGCGTTTCTTTGTTCAGGAGGGGGAGCAGCAGCACAATTTCGGCCATCCTTCGTGTGGTATTTTCTGTCTGGGTTGACCAGATTTTCCCCGTGTGTGCGGTAGAGTGTTTATTTTATAAACAGAGCAGAATCAGGAACAATTTTTTTTTTCTTGTTGCTTGTTTGTACGCTGAGTAACAACCATCAAGCTTGCATTCTCATCTCATCCCATCGCATCCCGCTTCTGTCTCGCCCGCGACATTCACATCGTCCTCACGCAGGTCACATCCAACAGAACACCCTTTGTCGCTCTTTGTTGCAGACAAAAAGCTTTTCTAAACAGACTTGTTTCCCCAGCGCCATCCGCGTTCACAGTCACTCTTTTCGCAAACACAACCCAACAGTCACATCAAAATGAGAAAAGAGATACATTACATACTTCTAGCTCACGTGCTAGTGGTGCTATTCCTTGTCTACCAGACTTTTGACCTCATCACGCTTCTCTATGATGACTCGTTCCAGGACGCCTTGCTCGACTCTGAGCTCAACCCAGTTGCCGGTACAGACAGACCGCAACTGATCCCCAAAATCATTCACCAAACTTACAAAACTACTGACATCCCAGAGATGTGGAAAGAGGGTCAACAGAGATGCATAGATTTGCACCCTGACTACCAATACATTCTCTGGACAGACGAGTCCTCAAGAGATTTCATCGCTCAAGAGTACCCATGGTTTTTGGACACTTTTGACAACTACAACTACCCTATCCAGAGAGCAGACGCGATTAGATACTTCATCTTGAACCACTTTGGTGGTATCTACATCGATCTCGACGATGGGTGTGCCAGAAGATTGGACCCTCTTCTCACAGTTCCTGCCTTTGTCAGAAAGACTATCCCAACAGGTATCTCAAATGACGCCATGGGATCTGTTCCAAAACACCCATTTTTCGCCAAGGCTATCGATTCGCTCAACAAGTACAACAACAACTGGCTCGTTCCATACATCACCATCATGTACTCCACTGGTCCTCTTTTCCTCTCTGTGGTTTGGAAACAATACAAGAGATGGGGAGTCTCTGATTCGGATATTGTGAGGATTTTGATGCCAAATGAATACAAAAACGGTGAAAACCCATTCTTTAACATCTCTCAAGGTTCGTCGTGGCACATGGATGATGCCAAGTTTATGTTCCTTATGTCTAAGCACATTGTTTGGGCCGTTCTTGGGGGGTTCCTTGTTGCTGGCCTGTTCTTGTACCTCGAGTACGTGATGTACCAGTTTGTCATCTCCAACAGTTTCAAGAGATTTAGAAAGGGCGTCTGGAACGTTGTCAGATTCAAGTCGTGGTCTCACGGAAACAACTACATCCGTCTCAACTCAAACAAACAGGCAAAGTACCTCAAAACCAGAAACAGAAAGGACTCGAACCTTCCTGTGGCGATCAGTATCGATATCGAGAAGAATGTCATGGAGGTTGAGGAAGAGGTTTAGTGAGCTTTTCACTCTATTTCAATCACACTTTTAGATTCAATTGCATAACGTTTAAGGGTTTCGCTGTTGGTGGCGAGCGAACACAACAACAAGAAAAAAAAAAACACTCAAAAAGACAAATCTCAAGAAACAAACAAATCCAACAATTGAGACGAAACTCAGTTTCTTGGATTGGTTTTTATTTTATATTTTGGCATACTTTCAAGATGGCTAGGAGAGTTGAGCTCTTCCAAGCTATTGTACACTGGACAGTGGAGTTTACAAATTGGTCGACTTCGTGTCTCTGCGAAGTTGGTTCCTAGAAAATCTCCTGTACTATAGCAATTTCCAGGTTTGTGAGGAAATCGTCACATTCACTTTCATGACTTTACTGGCAATGTCGGTTACATTTCTATACTTTTATGATCATGTTTTACACCTTTTTATACCTTGAAGTTTTGGTAAGTGGGCGTCATCCTTTGATATCGAGATTTGCTGCCCCTTTTGTGCATGTTTGCTTAACAAGGGAGGGCTCTGTAGAATAGTTACGTTACGTGTACTGCTCAAATCAGTAACTACGTTTTTTGCTAACAATTTAAAAAAAATAAAAAAAACATAGAAAACGGCGTAGCAAATTACACCTGTCTAAAGGGGGCAAAAACAAGTCAAATTCGACCCGCTCAATTGAATACACAGGTCATCAGATTCAATTGGAAACCTCTGGCTCACTGATTGATAGTTACAAGTCCTGGTTGCTTTTCTGTGCGGGAAAACATCATGTTAGAATCTCTCGTGGCCAATATCCTTAACAGGACATTGGGGGCGTATGTGGAGAATTTTGACCCCAAACAGTTGAATATTGGCATTTGGAGCGGAGACGTTAAATTGAAGAATTTGAAACTGAAACAGGAGTCTCTTGAAAAACTGGAATTGCCTGTGGATGTCAAGTTTGGACACATTGGGGAACTCACGTTGCAGATCCCATGGTCCAATCTCAAATCTAAACCTGTCAAGGTGTTGATCGAAAATGTATTTCTGTTGGGTTCACCGAGGCTTTCGGCCGAATACAACGCTGAGGAGGAGTTCCAAAGGGAACAGCGTATCAAGAAGGAGAAGTTGCAGGCCTTGGAAGTTTTGAACAAGTCTAATCCATACACTACCAACATGTCAGAAGAGGAACAAGCTAAGAATGAAAGTTTCACAGAGAGCCTGGTTACGAAAATCGTGGACAATCTTCAGGTGACAATAAAGAACATTCACTTCAGGTACGAGGATGATCACGCTTTCACTGAGATCCCATACACGCTTGGACTCACCTTGGAAGAGCTTTCAGCGGTTTCCGCAGATGAGTCTTGGATTCCAGGCTTTATTACAGGTGCGACTAATAATGCCAGGAAGTTGTTGACTTTGAAGTCTTTGTGTGCTTATTGGAACACAGAAAACGAGTCCTTGAACTTTTCTGATCCAGACGAACTACAAGCCTACTTCAAAGACATGATTCAGCGCAATTCCAGCAACGACGCCAATACACAGTATATATTGAAACCTGTCTCTGGATACGGACATTTGACTGTGAACAAACAGGGAGCCACGGATACATCGCCGCACTACACTGCAAAACTGTTCTTCGACGAGTTTGGGTTGGATTTGGATAGCCATCAATATCGAGACATTCTCTGGACCACCTCGCAGTTGAGCTGGTATCTCAAGACGCAGCGGTTCAGAAAACTTCGGCCAAAGTCAACGGTGAGCGAACAGCCTGGCGAATGGCTACAATACGCTATCAAATGCGTTTACAATGAGATCCACGAAAGAAACTACAAGTGGTCATGGGATTTCTTCCAAAAGAGAAGAGACCAACGGAAAGCGTATATCAAGCTCTGGAAACTTGATCTGGAACAAAAGCTGACTGCAGGAGCACGTTCGGAACTGGACGAACTGGAAACGACGCTTTCATATGAGGACATCAAGTTTTACAGGTCGCTGGCCAGAATCGAGTACAGGAAAGAGTTCAAAGCTCTCCCGGTTGTGCCGTCTCAGCAACCAAGTCAACAACAAGGTTGGTTCTCATCTTGGTGGGGCGGAGGAAATGCAAGTTCTGGCTCTGAACAAAATACCGACGAGGATCTCACGATGTCAGACGAGCAAAGAAAGGAGTTTTACGATGCCATTGAATTTGACGAGAAGAAAACTGCTTCAGAATCTTTGGACGTGCCTCGGGAACGGGTTATAACTTGCGTCAGTTGCAACCTGAAAAAAGGGTCTTTTGCAATTAGGGATTCAAGAGGGTCTCCCAACCTGGCTGAGATTGTCTTTGAAGGTTGCGACGTTGATTTCTTCCAGCGCAAGGACTCCTTCTACGCTGGATTTAGACTGAGTGAGTTTAAAGTGGAAGACGGGTCTGATAACACCTTGTACAAGCATATTGTTAGCGTGAAGCCGCTGAGCTCGACGGTGGATGGGTCTTCAGTACTCTCACAAGATCTGATGAAGGAACCATTCTTCCAGGTTTCGTTTGAAAACAATCCATTGGATGAGTCTGCAGATTCCGCACTTCTTGCCAAGATGAACAGTATGACGATTTTCCATAATCCAAAGTTCATTGAGTCGATTGCTAGATTTTTCACTCCACCGAAAATCCATCTCGACACCGTTGGGATGCTCATGAACGCTGCAGAGTCCACTATCCAGGATTTCACTAAACAGACAAGAATCGGATTGCAGTATGCTTTTGAAGAGCACAAAACTATCAACTGCAAAATGGATCTGCAAGCTCCACTTATCATCATTCCTGTCAATCCTGGAAGCTGGTCTTCACCCGTTGCAGTTCTTGATGCCGGACACATAAGTATTGTTAGCGACCTGGTTGCCAAGGACCAAATCAACAAGATCAAATCAGAGCGCAAGGACAATTACACGAGTGAAGATTGGGAAAGGATGAACTCATATTTGTACGATAAATTTGATCTGGTTTTGCAAGATGCCCAGATATTGGTTGGATCCAACATCAAATCTACAATTGAACAGCTACACCTTGACGGGGAAAAACCAGCGATGATTCTGGATCAACTAAACATGAAGTTTTTGGTGGAGTTGTCCATTATACCGTCTTACTATAATCTCCCAAGATTCAAGGTGAGTGGAGACGTTCCGCGATTCAAGGCGATGTTGAGCGACTACCAATACAAGATCTTCATGCAATTGATTGATTCAGCCATTCCGAACTTTGACTTCAACAATGAGGAATCGAACGATGATGTGTCTGACAATCGATTCAGGTCTTTGATCGGCGAACAGGCGCCGTTGGCAACGATTGATGAACTTGATGGCGACTCAAAGTCTCCTGATTCCGAAAACTCGTCCATAGCGACCAAGAACACAACAGCAGCGGCTTCTGTTTCACCATCGAATGAGGCAGCCAACAGCCAACGCATCATCGAATTCAACTTCAACATGGATCTGATTGTCGTGTCGTTGAACAGATGTTCAGATGGCGAAAGTTTGGCATCTGACAGACTCGTTGATCTTGTTGGTGAGAAGCTGAAGTTGACGTTCTATAAGACTGCGATGGAGATGCATGTGCATGTGCAACTTGAGGATTTGACAGTTGAAGATCACATTGAGAAGTCTGAATCAAACGAGTTTAAAAACATTCTTTCTTCGAAGGGAATCTCGGAGACTAGACAAGAAAACAACAACAATTTGTTTGAAGTGCACTACGCCAGAATTCAGAGGCTGGTTTCGTTCAGAAACGAGAGCATCGAGGTGTTTGATCAAGAGGTTGAGATGAACATCGCCGATTTCAAAGTCGTTGTGACACGGAAGTCTCTTTTAACGCTCATCAATTTTGCTCTAAACACGTTCACGGACCCGGATGCACCAGAGATTCCTGCTGACAAGTTGCGTCACAACAACGAAGATGAGACTGAGACGGCTCCGCAACACATTGACGTCAAAATCCACTTGCAAAGTATCATCCTGGTGCTCAACGATGATGGAATCAAGCTAGCAACGATGACACTTCAACAAGCCGAAATTGGAATATTCTTACTACCCGAGAAGATGAAAGTGAGTGCCAAATTGGGAGGTTTGTCGTTGCTTGACGAGGTGAATGAAGGCGCTTCGCGCGATTCACCACTGAGAAGCCTGATTGCCATCGAAGGAAATGAGTTGGCCGAACTCTATTACGAGACGTTTGACCCACAGACCAACAAGGAAGCCTACAGTACACTGGTGACTTTGAAGACGGGTTCTGTGGTTGTGATGTTTGTGGAGGAAGCTTTTGTCAAGATCTTCACATACTTGAATCAATTTCAAAAAATGAAGTACATTTACGACAAGGCAAGAGAGACTGCTCTGAACCAAGCTAATGGAATTGAAGGAGCCAACCAGATGAAGTTTGACATTTTGGTGCGTGCGCCAATCTTCATTTTCCCCAAGGTTGTTGATCCTGAAAAGGGACTCTACGACACAATCACTGCGAACCTGGGTGAGATCTATGCAGTCAATGAATTTGCGACCGAGAACGAGATGCTGCTGAATGTGATTACTGCTGGACTGCGGAATACTACGCTGACCTCGTGCTTTTTATTGAATGAAGTTGTGCAAAAGTTGGAGATCATTGATGGTCTTGATGTTGGTTTCAAGATTGATTACTGCGACGACCCGTTGGTCGAGAGACCATCGATGATTATAACGGGAGGTGTCACCGGTAAAGAGATGAGACTGACTGAGTTACAAGCACGGTATCTGATTGAGATTGCGAACAGCATTCCAAGGGTGTTTGATTGCAATGCGACGAACGACTCGTTGATTGAAGAGATTGAGACTGATGCGAATGAAGCCAACAAACTGATCACAAGTAACAAGGACCATCAGACTCAGCAGACACGGTCCCTGCAAAGTGAACAGCGCGACGGTTCGCCGTCATCTGTTTCAAAATCAGGCTCAGAGGTTTCGCCGGAAAAAGTTCAGGTTGACCTGGATTTCAACATTCCTATCCTGGCTCTAACACTGTACAACGGAACACGGGACGGAGCTGGTCTTGAGGGAAAATCTATTTCTCGGTTCTCGTTGAATGACAGTGGAGTGAAGCTCGAGTTGAAGCACAACGGAAGTTTCAAGTCCGATCTGCACGTAAAGTCATTTGTTGTGGAGGATGTGCGTGAGAACAAGGACAACAAATTCACTGACATCATTCCTCAGGTGTCGCCTGCGGACTACCAGTTCATGGCATCGGTGATATCCGGTGGCTCCTCTGAGAAACGAACGATGAGTGTCAATCTGGCGATCGACAGTCCAAAGCTGATACTGGCCCTTGATTATCTGTTTTCTTTGAAGGAGTTTACTGATTTTGCGCTCTGGTCTCCTCCTACCGCGAGTGATCATGTTTCTGCTCATTTGAGCGGTCTAGCTCCAATTGCTGAAGACGACGAGTCAAGCAACGCCAACGGTGGTGGCGGAGGCCACGAGTTGTCTGTGCGCAACACCAATGCTGCAGCGAGCGAGTCGGATTTGGAGATTTACTACTCGATCAATGTTGTCGATCCATCGATCATTCTTCTGGCCAATCCTCAGAATGAGGACTCTGAGGCAATTGTGTTCAAGATCAGTCAGTTTGTGTTGACACGGCAGAACATTCTCAATTTGAATGCCATTGGCGTTGGGATGTTTTTGTGCAAAATGGATGCGTATGAGTCCAACAGGCTGCGGATAGTTGATGATTTCTCGGCGAGCTTCAACCTGGACTCGCGCGGATCATCGGACACGCACTTTCTGAGTTTGATTGAGATGAGTGTGGATCCTCTGCTGATGCGGATCTCTTTGCGAGACATAAAGCTGGCTCTGGATATCATCAATAAGGCCTCTTCGATGTACGCGAGTGCGAGCCAATCTGCGCAGGCCTCCAATGAGACGTCGGACGTGTTGGAGCAGCGGTATGCCACGTTCCCTGAGGAATTGGGCAAGAAATTTGCTCGGTATGCTCCATCGATTCTGTCGTCGGTGTCGCGCAGCACGCGGCGCACCGATGCTACGAATGAGGAGCCTGTTGTACTGGTGAAAGGAGAAAAGATGAACGCGAGCGTGGACGGTTTGCGGCTGGTTGTAATTGGAGATGTGCACGAGTTGCCAGTGCTGGATATGGAGGTGAAGCCGTTCAATTTGACGGCGAAGAACTGGTCTACAGATCTGGAGGCTGACGTTTCGATCAAGTCGTTGGTGAACATCTTCAACTACTCGACGTCTGCATGGGAGCCGCTCCTAGAGCCTTGGTCGTTCAGTGTTCATGTTTCTAGGGTGACAGAGCCGCACCGGTCGTTCACTGTTGACATTGCTTCGAGAGATTCTGCGGAGCTGACGGTGACGTCGCGGACGATTGCGCTTTTGTCGCACGTGAGCTCTCTTTTGCGCGAGCAATCGGACCTCAAAGCTCGCGGCGAAGATGCTCCTTATCGGATTATCAACGAAACGGGCTACGACCTCAACATCTGGATCGACGACGGCGATCCCAACATGAAGGAGCGCAAGCAGCTGACGTCGCTGCGCTACAACGAAATGGTTCCGTGGTCGTTTGAGGATTGGCGCAGGGTTCGTGAGCGTTTACACGTGGACACCGATACCAACTTCATTGGAGTGGAGCTTGTCGACTCGATTTACAGTCCTGTTCGTCGCATTTCTTTGCGGGCTGAAGGAGACGAGGTGTTTATGCTCGGTCCGAAGCTGGCAAATGGCTACCATAACCGACTGGCATGCGAGATTGTTTTGGGAGAGGATAAGGTGAAGAATGTGTATTTGAAGTCGACTGTAACGGTTCACAATTTCACGCAGACGGCGATTCACGTCGGAGTCGGCAATTATCGAGGCGAGTTTGTTGTTGACCGGGAAATTGTGGTTGAGGCCGGTGCTCGTGCTGCTCTTCCGTTGGACTATGTTTACGAAGGTAAGCTTTCTGTGCGTCCTGAGATCCACGATCAAGTGTTTGGATGGTCGAAGGCCAAAGTGTTTGGCAGCAGCAATGCGATCGACTTCAATTGGCGCAACATCATGGCGAACGACATGGTTCTGGAGTGTCCACAAGCAGAGGACGGTGTTGCGAAAAAGTACTTCTTCCGTGCACATGCAACGTACAACGAGAAAGAAGTTTTAACGCAGATTTATCCACACATGACGATCAACATCACGCCGCCTTTGGAGTTGGAGAATTTGCTTCCATTTGACATCAACTGGAAAGTTTTCCAAAAGGGTTTCAAGACGTGGAAAGGCGGTCTGAAGAAGGCTGCTACTCGGTCGATTCATGTGGTTGATATGAATGCCATATTGATGCTTCATATCAAGCCGTTACACTCCAAGTATCGTGAGTCCGAAGCTGGATTTATCAGCACTCCGGCAGACTCGCGGATCCCTGTCAGCACGCGACTGACGCTCAAGAGCAGCGATGGCCAGCGGTTGCATTTGGGGCTTCACTATGCCAACAACGAGCGTTCGGGGCTCAAGATCATGATATACTCGCCGTACCTGGTGTTGAACAGAACGAGCAAGAGCATCACTCTGAGCGATAAGTACAACACGCTTATTTCAGAGCGTGGAGGCGTGAGGTCCGAAGAAGAGTTTGAAAGTGATATCGACACTTACAACCTGCCAGACCTGTTCTCGTTTGACCGAGAATCAAGAGCATCGCGGAATTTCGTGCGCGGGAATCTCGAGGAGAACCGTGCGGTGTTGCGTGTGGGCGAGTCGCACGCTAGTGCTCCGATGAGCATTGACAAGATTGGCCAGTCCTTTGAAGTTAAGGTGCCGCTCAAAGAGCGGGAGCTCGAAAACAACGTGGCAGTGCACATCACCGAGGGTGAAGGAAAATACAGCTTGACAAAAGTGATCAGCATAACTCCACGGTACACGATTCGCAACAGTTTAGACGCTCCGATCCAGGTTTCAAAGGTGGGCGTGACTGGTGTGATGCACGTGGAGCCTGGCGAGATTGTGCCGATCTATGAGATGCCACGGAGCACAGCCAAGCAGCTGGTGCTTGGGTTCTCGGGAAGCAAAGCAACGTGGTCTGCTCCATTTGCAATCAACGACACGGGCGAGATCTTCTTGCGGGTAAAGAAACTGAACGCCAATGCCCACAAGCTTGTTCGGGTGGTGATATCCACCGAGGCGGCAGCAGTGTTTATTGACATTGTGGATGCAAACGAGATGTGGCCATATTCGATTCGGAACTTTAGTGATTTTGAGTTCTTCATCTACCAAGCGGACCCGAACGTGAACGAGGAAGGAAGCCGGGTGTCGGACTCAGCGTTCAAGCCGATTTTCTACCGGATACCGCCCCGGAGCGCAATGCCGTATGCGTGGGACTATCCTGCTGCTCGATACAAGGAGTTGGTGCTGCGTTGCGGTACCAAAGAGCGGTACGTTCAACTGGCTGAAATTGGAACGTTGGTTCCGATGAAGATTCCGCGGGCTGCTGCTGCTGGTGTTGCTGGTGTTGCTGGTACAGACTCAAATTCTGGTGATGACGGGACACGGATTGTGGATCTCAATGTGATTGTGGATGGAACCATCCAATCGCTTGTGATTTCCAACTATGATCCAAAAACCAGTCTTTATCAACTGAAGTACAACGGATCTTCGCAAACGCTGGCAACAGGAGCCACGACGGATAAGTTTGAGACGATTGAGAAGGACGAGAACTACTACACGAAAGTGTTGGTTCGGTTCGAGGGACTAGGGGTTTCACTGATCAACACACGCAATCAAGAGCTGTGTTATACGACGATCCGCGGCATGGAGTTGCGGTACAACGAGTCCGATATCTACCAGAACTTCAGTCTTAAGTTGAAGTGGATTCAGGTGGACAACCAGCTGTATCCAAGCATTTATCCGATCATTCTATATCCAACGGTGGTTCCAAAGTCGAACACAGAGATGAACAACCATCCGGCGTTTTCGATGGCTGTTTCTCGACTCAAAGACGATACTCACGGCGTGACGTATATCAAGTTTGCGACGATGTTACTGCAGGAGTTGTCGATCGAGGTTGACGAGGACTTTTTGTTGGCACTGCTGGATTTCTCAAAAGTGCCCGGCGCAGCGTGGAACAAGGACGTTCGTAACGTGCTGTGGGACGAGAACTTGCACCTTCCGGAGCCTCCAACGTTCCGGTCGAACGAGGATCTTTACTTTGAGGCTCTACATTTGCAACCGTTGCATTTCAACTTGTCGTTTGTCCGTACGGAGCGCACGAGTGCAGAGGATACAGAAGGTGCTCAGAATGCCTTGGCAGTGGCTTTCAACATTCTGACGATGGCGATCGGTAACATTAACGATGCGCCTGTCAGGTTGGCAGCGTTGATCCTGGAAAACACTCGTACTCCGTTGCCGTATCTTGTTCAGAACATTTCGGAGCACTACCAACAGGCATTCTTGTACCAGGTTTACAAAGTGTTAGGGTCGGCAGACGTTTTGGGAAATCCAGTGGGGCTTTTTAACAACATTAGTTCTGGAGTGATGGATATCTTTTACGAGCCTTACCAAGGTTTTATCATGACTGATAGACCTCAAGAATTGGGAATTGGACTGGCAAAAGGTGGACTGAGTTTTGTGAAGAAGTCTGTGTTTGGATTCAGTGACAGTTTTGCACGATTTACAAGTTCGATGGCCAAAGGATTGACTGCTGCAAGTATGGATAAGGAGTTCCAAGAACGGCGGCGGTTGATGCGGCAACGAAACAAGCCCAACCACCCGATTTACGGAATCACATCTGGCGCAACTTCGTTAGTGGAAGGTATTTCGAGCGGTCTGACAGGAATTGCCACTGCTCCTATTGAAGGAGCGAACCAAGAAGGAGCGTCTGGGTTCTTCAAAGGGTTAGGTAAAGGAATCATTGGATTACCAACAAAGACAGCGACGGGGTTCTTTGACTTTGCCAACAACATCAGTGAAGGAATCCGCAACACAGCAACCGCATTTGATGGAGAAGGCTTGGACAAGGTTCGACTGCCACGGTTTGTGGCCCATGATGGGTCTACGACGCCATATTCGGAGCGTGAGGCACAAGGTCAGTTTTGGCTCAAAAGTTGCGAAGGTGGAAAGTACTCGGATGACCAGTATCTTGCTCACGTGATGCTTCCTGGACAGGAACACTGTGTGATTATCAGTCTTAAGCGGATTGTGATTGTGTCGATCGTGAAAATGACGATTGAATGGGAAACATCTTACGAGCAGATTGGCAGTATTACTTTGGAGAATTCGGGGATTTTGCTCAAGCAAAAAGGCGCTATTGGAACCGAGAGGTTTATTCCAGTTCCGGATGCTGCTGATAAGAGATTTTTGTACAGCAAGATTGCTGTTGCTGTGGGCGAGTTTAACAAGAGGTGTATTGTTGCGTTGTGAAGGAAACAACGAGTGGAGCGAGTTGTCTTGGCATCTGTTTGGCTCGGTGAAGCGAGCTGTCTGATACTCTCATATTCCTCGCATTGACATGTCCAATATTGGATTGAGTCGCGAGTTATTGCTATTGCTCGTGATTGCTCGATATATAGTTAAGTATGAAGAAAAACTCTCTCTTCATTTCTGACCCTCTTTCTAAGATTCTTGACAAACTTCGAGCCGTCCTCGCTACTGTACCCTTCGAGTTTGACGGTTCCAAAAGCAACGGCAGCGTCTATAGTTTTCACTAGTAAACTTGAGGAGTTTGTTGGTGAAAGGGTGAATGTTCCGACTGGCGTGTTTGGAGGAAATGCTTCCAACTCAATGTTTGATGCTCTTTGGGGGTCAGAGAGTATGACACGTTTGAGAATGCTGGACTTGTTGGATGCTTTCTTTGGCTGTGCGGTCTTGAATGTGTGCAACTGGCCGAGCGTGTTGTAGCGTCGAAGAACGTCGAACGAGGAGTGTTCAGACCAGTCGATCTGAGACTCGGAACTGGCGATTTTAGAAGCGTATGAGTATGGTTCTGTAGGTTGAAGCGGGGAATGGACATCAGGATCGTACAAGCGTTTCTCGAGCACGGTTTTGAGCAGTTCTCCGCCTTGGAAAGACAGTTTTTCTGAGAGCGAGTGTAAGGTTTCTGATTCGGCGATGGGGTACTCTTGTTGCAGGAGAATGTCGCCTCGATCAAACTTGGTTGGGTGCAAGGTCTGGACGGTGACTCCGGTGACGGCGTCGTTGGCCAGCAGTGCACGTTGGAGCGGAGCGGGGCCCGAATAGCTTGGCAACAATGACGGGTGGACGTTGAGGCCGCCGAAGCGCAGCGAGCTGAGAAAAGTCTGGGGAATCAAAACTCCGTAAGAAACAGCTATGCAGAGGGTGTAATTGCGGGCAGTGAGGGCGTGGAATTCTGCGTGGGTGTCGGCACGGAGCAGCGGGAGGCCGGCACCGTTGGCAAAGGCGGCGATCGGCGAGTCTTTGAGTCGAGTCATTCCACGGCCGCTCAGCTTTGGGTTTCTGGTGACGACATCGAGAGACGAGATGGTTTGGGGGAGAAGCGGAAGAATTCGCTGGAGACAGTTGATGCTGAAGTGGTCGGATCCAAAAAAGGCAATGCGCATGGAGGGAGGGTGGTGGAGGGGGCGAACGATGAGCGAACGACGAGCGAAGCGAGTCGTGAGTGAGACGGCACTGAGAGAGAGTTTTTAGATGGATCTGGGGTAGTGAGAAATTGAAAAATGCGTCGATCGACGAACGACGAACGACGAGCGAAGCGAGTCGTGAGTGAGTCGACACCGCCGGATTGGATTCTGGCGGTGCTCAACGAGCTCGTTGAACACCGCCAGAGTGCAATTGTCTGGGAGTTGCTTGCACCACGAGCGAAGCGAGTGGTGCTCCCGTGGTGCTCGTGGTGCTGGTGCTACCTCATCGACGCGTCGTCGCGCTACGTTTTTCTCCGGTATACTTCCTGCCGAGCACAGCGAAGCCTTCGCCCTACGCCAGAATAGCCAAAGCCAGACAGACAAACCCGCGGAACGGCACAGTGAGCAGCCTCTACACGGCTGGAGTGACCTCACGAGGGTGGCACGAGTGCCACCCTTTTTGGCTAGCCATACTCGCCCTACTCGCTAAGCTCGCTTCGTTCGCTCGGTTGGCGCGCCGATCGACGCGCCGCTCCGGTTTTTTTTTCTCCGATGATCACCCATTTGAAAGCGGAGTTTCTCCTCTCCATATCCAACTCTCTTCTTCTCTCTCCGCCGAACAACACAAATCATGTCCTCGGGAACCAGCGCCGCAGCATCCAAAGTGTCTCAGACGATCTTCAGCAAACAGACCCTCAAGTATGTGTTCACCACACACTTCTGGGGTCCTGTTTCCAACTTTGGTATTCCAATTGCCGCCATTGCAGACCTGAAAAACAAGTCTCCAGATCTCATCAGTGGCCCAATGACCGGTTCGCTCATTCTGTACTCGGCCGTTTTCATGAGATACGCCATGGCTGTCACCCCGAAGAACTACTTGCTATTTGGCTGTCACGTCGTCAACTTTGCTGCCCAGCTCGGCCAAGGTTACAGATACCTCGACTACCACTACTTCAGTGAAGACTCAAAGGCTCTCAAAGCTTAGTTAGACCCGCCTGTGTGCACCTTTTATTTTTTATATAGCGTTGCAATGGATTCATCTGTGCCAATCAGTCAAAAATGCCTTTCACCCGTGGAACCGCCTGTGTTGGGCCGAGCTCGTCGGCCACAATGTCGGCGACGAGCTCGGCCTGCTCGCCAGTAGCCTGTGTTTTCTGCCGTTTGGGCTCTGTTTCCCGCTGCTGGTGGTACCGCTCGTTGTCCCAGAAGATGCGCCCCGTCTCTGGCTCGTCCGCAGCATCGGCCGCAGCATCGGCCGCCGCATTCTCGCCCGTCTCGGTATCCTGCGACTCGCTCAAAAGTCTCCTTGGGCGCCGCCGCGGCTCGTCTTCAACGAAAAGAGGCTCGTCGTGGGCCGGGCTCGGCTCCTCGCAGGACGCCCCGCGGGGCCCCTCGCGGGGCCCCGCAACGGGCACCTTCAGCCTGTCCATCGTCTCCCGCGTGCTTGGACGCGAGTCCTCGGAAACCGTCATGTACTCGCCGCCCGCAAGATGCCGGCTCGCAGGCCGTGCCGAGCTTCTCTGGATGCTCACTTTGTCCACCTCGGCGTCGCTGATCATGATCAGCGTCACACAGCAACAATCGGAGCCCTCGTCGGCAGAGAAAACCCGCTCAAACACGATTGGCGAGCCCGGAGAACTGAACATGATCGAGCACAGGTTCGATTCGAGCGAGGTCAAGACCGAGCCGGTTCGGTGGCTCTTGGATTCGCTGCCGTACGACACGTAGTTGGCACTGATCAGATTGATGAACGTGCGGAAGTCGCGCAGTCGGAACGAAACTTCGTGCTTCTGTGTCCGATCAGCAGGGTCCTGTGCCACCGTCACGATGTTTTCGTGCGCAAGATCGTTCAGACTCAGCTGCACAGAGAGACTCATGGGCTGGGCCGCCAGGCTCACGTTCTTGCGCGGCGCCATCAACTCCTGACGGTTGAATCCGTGGAAAAGCATCTTGCGCGCGTTGTAGTACACCTCGATTTTGAAGTCCTCGAGACTGCTGGGGAACATCGTAAGGAACTTGCGTACTATTTTGGTGTCAACGACGAGGTAATGGACGCGGTCGAACTCGGTCGGGTCGGCGTGCTCCTCTCGTTCCGCTCGTTCTTGTCGCTCCTGTCGCTCCTGCTCGCCAATCAGCTCCTTGTAGATATGACTTATCCTCAGATCAAACGCTCCCGATCCCTCGCGGAAACTCAACGAGTACTTCTTTGTGATGTCGTTCTTTGTGGTGAACTCCACAAACAGCTTGTGCGAGAAAATCCGGTCCACGCCGCCCTCGTCCTCGTGCAACAGCAGCAGCTTCAACTCCTCGGTGTTCTCGCCACAGTCGCGGAACAACGTGTTGAGCGTCTTGCTGTTGATCACAAAGCTGAAAGAACCTGTTCCCTCGTCCCGATCCGGCAGGTCGCCTTCGAGGGTGAGAGCCTGGAAGAATTCCGCCGAAAACGTGCAGTTGAGCGAGCTCGTCTTGGAAAGGTTGACCGCAGTCATGGCGACTTCGTAGTCGTTCTCGTCATTTCTGCGCAACGTGAACTTGATCACGTCGGAGATTGTAGATAACGCGTACACAGAGCGTGTCCAGAGGGACTTTGCGTCCGTTTCTTTGAGCTTTGCCTCGAAGCGGAAGGGCATCAAGCGAGCTGGGCGAGCTGAGCGAGCTGAGCGAAGCGAAGTGAGCTCGTTTTCGCACCATAAGTACCTCGATTTGCTCGTTTTGATCCAATCTGATTTTATTTGAGTATTTTTTCTGATCTGAAAATTGCAGAGCGATCCCGATTTTTCACGCAAGAGCTGTGCAATTCGGTTTGATCTCAGCGGGTGGTGGTTGGCTTACGAAAGCACGAGCTTGCGCGCTTCACTCGCTCCGCTCGTGATTCGGTCGCAGTTGGCTTAATATCGTACTATATTGACCCGAATGGTGCCTATACAAAAGCGATGCTGGCTGAACATGAATGTGCACACTAACAAAACAAAAAACAAAAACAACAGCAACAACAACTTTTCGTCATCTCTCAATGAACATGAACTATTCTACAGATCCACCTAATCAAACGTCTTCTTGGTACCCTTGAACGAAACTGGGATAGAGTTGGCACCGCTTCCGGATTGTCTTTCTCTGCCACCTCTACCGCCAAAGCTGCCACCTCTGCCACCTCTGCCACCGAATCCTCCTCCACCTCTTGGGGTTGGGGTTCCACCTCTGGAGAATCCACCTCTTCCTCCAGAACTGTTCTGGTCTCTTGGAGCAGAGTAGTCGATTCTGATTGGTCTGCCTCCAACGTACTCACCGTTCAAGGCGTTCAGCGCAGCAGTAGCCTCGTCCACAGAGCTGTATTGAACGTATCCGAAACCCTTTGGTTGCTCGGACTCTGGGTGAGTTGGAATTCTAACACCCAAAACAGTTCCGTGAGCCTCAAAAGTCTCCTTCAAAGTGTCTCTGTCAACTTGGAACGACAAGTTTCCGATGAAAAGCGTGTCGGATGGTTGCGATGGAGTGTCACCGTACTTCTTGGCTCTGTCCTGCGACTTGGCGTCGTTGGATGGAGTTCTAGGCTTCGAGGTCGACATGTCCAGGTTGATTGGTCTGCCTTCAATCTCTTTGCCTTGCATCTCTTCCAATGCCTTCTCGGCTTGCTCCTTCGACTCAAAGTCAACGTATCCGTATCCTCTGGATCTACCAGTCTCTCTCTCGGTCATCACTCTGGCGGCAACAACACCTCCAATAGGCTCGAACTCTTGCATAAGACGCTCGTCATCAACAGCCCAAGCAAGTCTACCAACAAACAGGGTGGCCATCTCCTTGGCCTTCTTCGATGGAGTCTCTGGCTCCTCCTCTTCCTCGTCGTGCTTTCTCTTGCTACCGGCATCAGAAGACTCAGACTCAGACTCAGACGACTTGGTCTCGGTCTTGGCCTCCTCTTCCTCGTCAGACGAATCAGACGAAGAGTCAGAATCAGAGTCGGAAGAGTCAGAAGACTCAGAAGAGTCGGAAGACTCAGACGACGAGGAATCCGAAGAGTCGGAAGACTCAGAAGCAGAGTCAGCCTTCTTGGTCTCCTCCTTCTTGGTCTCCTTCTTGGTCTCCTTCTTGGTCTCTTTCTTGGTCTCCTTCTTGGCTTCCTTCTTGGCTTCCTTCTTAGTCTCAACAGGCTTAGCCTCCTCCTCCTCGTCAGAAGAGTCAGAGTCAGAAGAATCGGAATCAGAAGAATCAGAAGAATCGGAATCAGAAGAATCAGAAGAATCGGAATCAGAAGAATCAGAAGAATCAGAAGAATCAGAAGAGTCAGAGTCAGAAGATTCCTCCTTCTTCTTGTCTTCCTCTTCGTCCTCAGATTCGCTAGAAGAAGACTCGCTAGAAGAAGACTCCTCCTTCTTTGCTGGAGCTGGAGCCTTGCTCTT
>PPHT02000004.1:250822-283059 GCA_003705115.2 Ogataea henricii
AAAAAAAAAAAAAAAAAAAAAAAAAAAAAAAAAAGAATCAAATCTTGCCAATATTATCAATACTCTCTTGCAACTTCACCAGCCACCCTCCCCAGCATTCCCCGCTCCAATGACAATCAAAGTGCCCAAACTCGTCGTTCCAGGCCAGCCAATCGTGCCCCTTTTTAGCGCCCAGAAAGAAAAATATATCGCAGGAACAAATACCAGACTCGAAACAGATTCTTTGAACGGATCCCCAGTGCCTTGTATCGTTTCCAATGTGCTCGGGAAAGTCGAGATTGTGAAAGATCAAGATTCGCAGTTTACTGTAACCGTCATCGGGAAGAACGATCCCGCTTTCGTGCATTCAGCCTCCAATGTGCTCCAACAAACAGTGAAAACGTCATCAGCCACTCCTTCAGAAGGCGACATTGTTCTCGGTCGCATTACAAGAATTACAAGCACGCGCGCAAGTCTCGAGATTCTCAACGTGGAAACCAACCAGACCGAACAACTGGACCCTGCTGCTGCCCAGTGGCTGCTCACTAATATCCTTGCTGGCGAGAACGGAGAAAACTTCAAAGGTATAATACGATCCCAAGATGTGAGGTCTACAGACAGGGATAAAGTGAAGATCGGCGATTGTTTCCGTCCAGGTGACATCGTGAGAGCACAGGTGATATCTCTCGGTGACGGAATCAACTACTATCTCACGACTGCTCGTAACGACCTTGGAGTTGTTTTCGCAAAATCGTCGTTGGGAGAGTTGATGTACGCACTCGATTGGGAAACCATGGTGGTGCCTGAATCAGGTGCAATCGAAAAGCGCAAATGTGCAAAACCTTACTAATCTGGAATGGAAATTATTGAGTGCACGAATAAAATAAGAAGGGTTACGTAATCATCTATACTCTAAAGAACAAACTAAAGAAAGGGTGACCCGCTTTGCTCACGTTCAATCCTTCGAGCAGTCTCTTCCAAAGATGGCAATCTTGACCCAGTCGCTCACAACAAGAATCTTGCTTCTGACACCGAGCATCATGGAAACGTAGGCCGATCTCCAGAAAAGGAAAGTCAAAGAACCACCAAGTGCAACGGTGGACCAGCTTCCCCAAGTGAGGTCGGCAATGGCTCTCTCGGATCCAATGTACGCAAGAGAACCTTGGTTAACGTAGTGGAATGGCTTCAAGGCCTGCTGGTATCTGGCAGCTCTCTTGGTGAGCTTCTCCACCTTGGCAGGGTCTTGTTCTTGAGACACGAGGAAACGCATGTCATCAATCTTGGCAAGCTTGTTGAAGTAATCGGACAAGTACTCTCCTTGCTGGTGAGCAACCTGGGCAGTAGGAGGACTGGTGGTGAATGTACAGTCTCCAAGAGCATAGATCGAGTCACTACCGTCGAGCTTGAGGTGCTCGTCAACCAACAAACCTCTTCTGGCGGATTTTTGTTCATCAATCTTGGAAGCCAACGACTTGGTGAGCTCTCTTTGGGCGTTTCCACCGGCCCAGACAAGGGTACCGTATGGGATCACAACGTCCTCACTAGTTCCGTCCGCGTTCTTGTGCGAGGCATACACGTTCCTCTCGTCCACTTTCTTCACCATGGTGTTGGTTCTGAGGTCGACGCCTTGGCTCTTGAACACCTCCTTGGTGTACTCAATCAACTTGGCTGGGAACATGTTCAGGACGTTTGGCAGTGCCTCGATCAGAGTCACGTTCATCTCCTTCTCAATGTTTGGAATAAACTTTTTGAGGTCTTGGTCAATGTAATCCTTGATTTCGGCAGCAAGCTCAACACCGGTTGGCCCACCTCCACAAACAACAAAAGTCAACAGTCTCTTTCTCTCTTCGGATCCTTCTGGGAGCAGTCTAGAAGCCTCAATGGCGTTGAACAGCTTCTGTCTCACGGCAGTAGCATCGGCAGCCTCTTTCAAGTAAGAGGCGAATTCAGGGATACCTGGGATACCAAAAGTGTTGATCTTGGCACCAACAGCGTAGACAAGGTAGTCGTACTCGAGAGTGCCCTTGATTGGGTCGTTGTTGTTGACAAAGGCCTCACCAATGAAGAATCTTTGCGACTTGTGCTCAATGCTCACAGTCTTCTTGACAGGATCAATGTCGGTGGCAGCAGCCTCAAGGTACTTCACCTCGCCGGGAGTCTGGGAGGCAATGAGTCTGACAGGCTCGCAGATTGACTTGGAGTCGACGGTGGCAGAAGGAACAGATGGAAGCAATGGAGTGAACAAAAAGTAGTTTCTAGGAGAAACAACAGTGACGTTGTACTGGGTGGTGTCGAGGTTCTTGAGGAACGAAACGGCACCCCAACCGGAACCGAGAATCACAATGTTCTTCTTCTTGTTGCCGTTTGGCTTGGTTGGGCTTTGAGCTTGCTGAACACCAGGGTTTCCCTCTCTGTAAACAGCGTACGAGAGGTACGCAGCACTTCCCACGGCAGCGAAAACGAGGGCTCTGTAGGTCCATCCAAAGAACCCGGTCTTCTTCTTCGGAGCAGAAGGAGGAACGGCGGCTTGCTGGCGAACAGCAGCCGACGAAGACAAGAGTCTTCTGGAAACACCCAGCGCTGGGCGCAGGCAAACACGCGATGGCAGCATGGTCAAACTAACAGGGTTCAATACTACCGTAGGCACACGATTTGAAGCACAGTGCACACTATGAATTGGAAAAGACGCGATTCACAACTTCAAAGCAAAGCAACAAAACAACTGAAAGAGGGGATACTTTCAAAAAAAAATTCCCATTTAGCGACAAGGGAAAAAAAAAATTATTTCAACGGACAGGGGGTGCGAGTAGGTGCGAGGGTCATTGAGTCAGCAATTTTTTTTTTTTCTCTCGTCGCCTTCAAATGACTCCAGCGGGAAAACGGCCGCAAGAACGGAGCCAGTAAACGTTGCATAATTCCCGAACCCAAGCCGGATATTGCTGATCAGCGGCTTTTTGTCACCTGTTTGTTCCATCAAGACTAGTGGTTGAGCAACGTGCCGTTGGTTTCTCCCAACATCAGCTCGCACTGGCTGGGCAGCACACCGCTCCAGAAGTCCGAGAACCGAGACCCAAGACCCGCGCGGACATACTGGCCGAAACACGGAGACCGGTTGCCACAGAATTCTTTTTTTTGCAGTTGCCGCCATCTCAACTTGTAGACTATGCAAGGCCTGTCGCGCACGCGCCTACCGCCCCCAGAGCCGCTTATCGTTTCGGTAGTGTATGTGTAGTTCAGCTTGCCCGGGTTTCCGTAGCTGCCCCTCCATTGCCCCGCCCTACGGACGGACTTGACCCATACAGCCTACTCCGGCCCACCCCGCTTGCGATCCGCACCCCGTGCCGGTTCGCGTGCTCTGTTCCCATTGGGGGCGCGGGCCCAGGCGTGTGCGCGCGTGCCCAGGCGCGAGAGCGGGATCCCGTGACAGCGCACACTCCCGCTATTTGGAGCCAATTGGTTGATGCCTTGCCCAGTTCAATGACGGGGTGGCGGGGTGTCGCGGCAGCAAAAACGCAAAAAAACATGGTAACGGGGTGTTCCTGCGTCGATCGACGAGCCGCGACTCTCGTCGTTTTCCATCGTCTCGGCTGTGTCGCAGCGCTTGATATGTTTTTTATTTTGATCTGTTTTGCTTGTTATCTTAATAAAAACAATAAGTAATATTTGAAAAAAAGTCCCTTGTTTTGTATCCCCCTTTTTCCTTTGCCCTCTTTTCGCCACTCAATTTACCAATTGCACTCTTCTGATGTCAGTAGCTCAATCGCTCAATGTCGAGTTGTTCAATGACGGCATCGTACGTTTGCATTGCTCTGCCCGGTGGGCAAGTACTTTCATGGCCCATACTAACCCGACTTAGTGTATATCACTTCCCTCGCGGAGACCACTGAGAACTTTGATACACTTCAGCAACACATGGCCTTGTTCAGACACGTCCGGAACCCCGGCCGGCTCTAATGCGGCTTCTTCTTCCGGTTGCTCCACTCCCTCCACCTCCTTCTCCTTTGGGGCTGGTTTGAGAGTGTCAAAGAACTACAAACCAGCTGTCCCGGCATCTGTTTGTGTGCAAGCGGTCTGTCTTGTAGGCTACTGTGCCCTCGGTCCAGGGTCGCTTATATTTGTCACCGATAGCGTCTCGGCGATAGACGATTCGGAACTCGCTCTGAGCGTCCACGAAGTCAGAGATGTTCTTGTCGTGCCTCTAGAGCACAACACTGCCCACCGAGTGATGCTCAAACACAACAAAATGAGCAAGAGCGGGTCAGGTTGCCCTGCCAAATGCGGAAAAGATGACAACGATGCCGAGGAAGAAGAAGAAGAAGAAGAAGAAGAAGAAGAGCCAGACACAGACGACGAAAGCCAAAGCCAGAGCGACCACAACCTGGACGAAATTGAGTCACAGTTGGTGCAAGAGATTCCTGCTTCATACAACTATGCAGATATCTTTGTGACGAACGTCGGAGTGCTGGCAGACTCCGTGAAAGCACAGCCACAGTTGAGTCTCAATAGTGAGAACATTGTCATACGTCCATCGTCTGCTTTCTCTCAACAAAGCTGGAATTCGCAACTAGGAGAAGCTAACAAGACACTCGAGGGCAGAGCGCGATCTGTTCTTAGCCTTCGATCGGCATCCACCAGACAGGAGGACTCGTTCTTTTCCGCTTTCTCGTCTTCAGAGTACAATAAGGGGTATCGAACATCTCATTCTCTACTCAAAAAGTTCCGCAAAAACGTTAGACATTTTTTCAAAAGTGGGGGTTTTTACTTTAGTTTTGAGACAGACCTCACACAGAACATCAAGGTGGAAAATGGACGCGCAGCTCCACAGATCCCCAGAAGCTACCGACAACTGGCACAAAACTCCTCGCTCTACTTCTGGAACAAGCACCTACTTCAACCGTTATTGTCATGTCTGGATTGCGATGATGAGTCTCATCCTCTTTTCGTTGTTCCACTAATACTCGGGTTTATTGGATCTATTGACTTGGAATTACAGCGTAAGGATACGGAGGCTCAGTACGAAACAGAGAATACATTGGAGAGGTTCAAGAACTACGTCTCCTCTTCCTCCGGCTCAGCTGCTAAAAGCCCTCCTCGATCCCGGTTGATTTTAATATCCAAACGAAATGTCAAGCGTTCTGGTCTTCGCTACATGAGACGAGGCATAGACGATGACGGCAACGTGGCCAACTTTGTCGAAACGGATCAAATCCTTGTTTATAATAATCTGTTGCTCGATCACCAGCAAACATACAGCAGGTACAAAATCATTAGAGGTTCGATCCCACTTTTTTTTACCCAGGACTCGTCCAAATTGCAACCTGAGCCTGTGATACAACGAACTAAAGATCAAAATAGAGAAAAATTCAAACAACATTTCGAACTGTTGATGGATACTTATTCCGACGTGACTTGTGTGTCTTTGATTGAGAAGAAGAACAGAGAGCTGTCGTTGGGAGCGTTATTCGAATCTCTAGCCGAAGAGTGCAAAATCAAATTTGTTTGGTTCGACTTCCACTCTATGTGTTCGAAAATGAAGTATGAAAATATTGCTCTACTACTAGATGAACAGATTCAAAACTCAGAGTACTTATCGCTGAAAGAACAGTCGCTCAAGTACTCTTACGACAGTCTCAACACCAGTCAGAAAGGAGTTTTCAGGGTCAATTGTATTGACTGTTTGGACAGGACCAATGTTGTATCAAAATATCTGTGTCTTCAAGTGCTGATGAAGCAACTTGACGACTCCAACTACATTTTGAAAAACGAGACTCAATTCAGAGCTGACTATTCGACTTTATGGGCGAACAACGGAGACTACATCAGCACTCAATATGCGTCCACCAACGCACTCAAGGGTGACTTTACACGGACGGAAAAAAGAAAGTTCTCTGGTGTTTTGAACGACGGGATTTTGACTCTATCGAGGTACTACTACGGGTTTTTCACTGATTTCTACAGACAGGTTTTGCTCGATTTTCTTCTAGGAAACTCTGACGAAGGAGTATTTGAGCAGTTCGAATCGAGTCTAACCAACCTGGATCCTAACTTAGTCCAACAAAAAGAAATACAGCGCCGAATTATTTTGGATAACATGATTGAGCTTTTGTTTCAAGGAAGTGACGAGGAAAAAGTGATTGGATCGTGGTGGGTGGAGTCGATCTTCAAGCCCAATTGTGTGAAAGGTCACGCTTTCAAAGACGTTGTTTTCATTCTGTCTAACTTGGCGGTCTATTTTGTCGAATTCCAAGGTGACAAACCGATGATCAACGTTTTCCAAATCAGAAAGGAAGATATCAGTATACTGAACTACGGGCACTACTATGTGGATACGGCCACCAAGATGGCCAGAAACCCTGACAGAAACGTTGGGTTGCGCTTTTACTTCCAGCGGGCTGAACTGAAGTCAATCAAATTGCAAGTGGAACAAAGAGACGAAAGTGAGAGTTTGCCACCAATGAGCGGACTGTTCAAACGACAATCAGAAGAAACAAGCGTTTTTTCTTCCAGCGACAACACGGAAGATCAGTACATGGCTTTCAAGTTCCCAGCCGATATACCGTACGAAAAAATCAAGTATACGATTCGGTTAATCTCCAAAGTGTGTTACGCATCGAATCTTCAAAAAAACGACATTGTTTCTTTTGAAGAAGCTAAACAAGATACGCCGTTTTGGAAAATCATTGATTATGAGCTTCGCAAGCTTTTATGGGCGTGAATCCTTCTCCCAGATTGGGTAATGATGCGATGTGAAACTTTGCTTCTTATACGCGCTGATTTTCCTTTTGCGTTACATTGACTTGCGTCGCCGCAACCGTTTGCAGTATCTTTCTATGCACTGTTGAAAGGGGGAAGCAGCTGAAATGCGTCAAAAAACGAAAAGTTACAATTTTAGACAAAAAAAGTATTCCTTGAGTGTTGAGAAACGCCAGAGTGCCAAGACGCAATGCCAACGTTATCAACCATAAGCTTGTACACGAGCTATTTTTGACAAGTGTTGCAGCTTTTTTTATTTTTTCTCACTCATAGATTTGGTTTGAATAATTTTTCTCACATCGCGTTTCAACCCCAAACAATAAGCGAAATTCGAAAACGCATAGTGCTTACGTTATTTGGGATTTCCGTGCATCATCGTTTTATTTATAGAAGTCAGGACTTCATTATCCAAATTCTTGCGACTAAAACAGGGGCCGTTTTGTGAAGTACCGACGGAGACGTTGATGCGGAATATCGAGCATGGCAGACCACACAAGAAGTGTGTGGCTCCAACACCCAACTGCAAGAACCTAGCCCATCTTGTTGCGGATTGCTTTTCAAGGCTGATCATTCGACCTCTAACTGCTTAAAATAGCTTCCGAGAGGTCTCGAAGCATGTCAGTCGACCAAAAATACACATGCTGAACTTTGACATTTCAACAGCACAAAATTAGCTTGTTCAGGGTCGCAGCTTTTGCTGTTTCGAGCACAGGACTTGCGCTTTTTGTAAAACAATAACTATTGTACAGATAATATGTTTTTCGCTTTTTTTTTTTTTTTTGAAGCCGACGGATAAGTGCGGATGGTGACTATGGGGCTTACATACTTTTTAGAGGGGGGTGTCACGAGAGATTCCAGAAGACGATCGTTCCAAAAGTTTTCTCGAATGGGGTAATTGACGATCAGCTTACATCAGAGAAGTAAGGATAAGGTTATTACGCTTGCGAACATGGGAGTATATCATAGGAATTGCCGGGAGTCTGTAGTTGATGATGGTAAACAAAAACAAATCTGACTTTGGCAAGGCTATGTTGAATTTTATTATTGTTTTTTTTTCGGTACTTTGTTTTGTTTTGACTTTTTTTGAACTACCCAAGAGGCTCATCAAAAAAGAAATTCAGCAAGCTGCAGGCTGACAATAACATTTTGGTTTTGTGATTCACGCAGCTGATGCGAATTGTTTCCGAGTATGTCTGTACACGTCCGAAACGAGGCTTGACCCCCTGACAAGACAGGGTCTCGGGAATTGCACTAGATACGACGACCGATGTTGAGAGAGTAACAAGCCGATAAAGGACCTAATTGCCCCAGAAAAGGACTCAAAGAGCACTGTTGGAGGAGATTTTCAAGCTCTCGATGCTGGAGTTTCGAAAAAGTGCCCACAATTAGAGTGCCGAACTCTGTTGTTGTCTTTCCCTTTTTGACACTTAGCGAAAGAATCGTTTCTTTTGGAAGCATGTAATTGGCCTCCAAGGGAAAGAAAGGTGCAGCGTCATGCAGCGATTTTTATTAAGAGCGTACATAATGCCCGGTGAATTAGGCCAAATGCCATGTATGGGTTTTGATGGAAGTTCTGAAAGCTTTTTGATGCCGGTGGGTTTAGGACAATTTCATTTAGTGTTTACATTTCAAAACTCTATAAAAGGGGTGGGAAATTCCTGGCTTTTTTGGTTCGATTGACTAGGTTTTGTTAACTCTTGCTTGCTCTCTTTCTCATTGCCATCGATTCTTATACTCATCAACGCACAATGGACGCCGAGCAACAATTGGGCTACTCTCCGGCTTTCAAGTCGACAAAGTTTGGTCTTTCCAACACACTCAAGAACCACTTGGTCGCTGCCAGTGGAGAATTCATTGGAACTTTTATCTTCCTCTGGGTTGCTTACATGATTGCCCAGATTGCCAACCAGGATGAGACATACTCTTCTGAAGGTTCCAACCCAGCTAAGCTCATTATGATTTCGTTTGGTTTCGGTTTCGGTGTTATGGTTGCCATTTTCCTCACTGCCAGAGTTTCTGGTGGTAACCTTAACCCTGCTGTTACCCTTGCATTGATTGCGGCTAGAGCCGTGTCTCCAATCCGCGGATTGATCATGATGGTCTCTCAGATTGTTGCTGGTATGGCTGCTGCCGGTGCTGCCTCTGCTATGACTCCAGGTGAGATTGCCTTCACCAACGGTCTTGGTGGTGGATGCTCCAAGTCTAGAGGTTTGTTCATCGAGATGTTCGGTACTGCCCTTCTGGTCATTACCGTTTTGATGACCGCTGTTGAACAATCTAACCTCTCTGATTACGCTCCAGTTTGCATTGGTCTCTCCTTGTTCCTTGGTCACTTGATCTGTGTCTACTACACTGGTGCTGGTTTGAACCCAGCCAGAACTTTTGGCCCATGTATTGCTGCCAAATCTTTCCCAGTCTACCACTGGATTTACTGGGTTGGTCCAATTCTCGGTTCTCTGCTCGCCTTCTCCATCTGGAAATTCTGGAAGGTGCTTGACTACGAAACCTGTGTTGCTGAGGAGGAGTAGATCCTTGAATTCTTTTGACGCAATCTACTACACTCCCCCTTGAATACCAGCGCTGGCTTGTATCTACTCTTTAGACTCTGAGTTTTTCACGAGCCGACAATAGAAGCGAGACAAGAAAAACCTCAATTCACGAGATTATGTAATGTTGTTTGTTCTTTGAACTATGTTTTGTTACTTGCGACAACTCCGTATGGAGACTGTCTTTAATATTTTAATAATTTGACACTTTTTTTGCATGTAAAGAAAGGGTAACGAAAAAGGAAAAATATTGCAACCAAAACGGGAGATTTTTTTTATTTTTTTGCTTTTGCTTCAATTTTTTTATTTTTTTTTCGGGTGCTCCAGAAAGGACCCCTTGTTAGTGTTCAAGGCTGTGCTGAAAAGGTCACCCTTGGGGTGTTGATTTCTTCTTTAGGCCACAGATATGTACCCGCAAGGAGAAATGGCAGACGAGCGATAATAACATTTATCATCTCCAACGTCCACAGGGATTCATCCGAGGGCGGTGAATCGATCAATACTACACTAGACACAGTTGTACTTTGAACTCGCCTATCAGTCATTGAGGAACCAACGAACTAGTTCAACTACCCAACAATGCCAGTTCCGCGTCGGTCAGCCAGGCTGTCTGCCAAAGCTGAGTCCCCAGATACCGGAAAGAGTATCAAAGTGCCGTCGAAGCCACAAAAACGTGTCAAGGACGAGCCTGAAGATGACAAGGAGGAAAAGCCAGTCACTAAGAAATCCAAGCCTGCAAACAAGACCAAAACAAGTGAGCGCGCGAAGCCTGTGAAAGCTGGAGAACTGGAAGTGGGAGACACTATTCCTGAAGATCTCGTGCTACAAAACCAGGATGCTGAGCCAGTCAATTTGTTGGAGCTTGCGAAAAATTCGAAGATTCTTGTGGTTTTCCTGTATCCGCGGGCGTCAACTCCAGGATGCACTCGTCAGGCTAAAGGTTTCAGAGATCAGTACGAGACTTTGACCAAAGAGTTGGGTGCCACTGTTGTGGGTTTGAGTTCAGACTCGCCGAAATCACAAACCTCATTCAAAACTAAGCAGGGCTTGCAGTACGATTTACTTTGTGATCCGGCAAAAGAGCTCATCGGCATTCTTGGTGCGAAAAAACAGCCCAGTGGAATAATCAGATCACATTTTATTTTTGTGGATGGTGTTCTTAAGCTGAAAAAGATCAGAGTCTCGCCCGAGGATAGTTATAATGGGGCTGTCGCGCAAGTGAAGGAGCTACAGTAGAATAGAAGGCATGTAAATCCCCAACTTTGTATTAATTTCTTTTGTTCTGAGTGGTTCCGAAACGATGTATATCGTGCAGAAGCTGTGACTCGATGCTTCCGGTGACGTATCGTATGATATTGTGGTTCACACCGGGGGACCTTTTTTTCACAAAAAATCAGATTTTATTAATTTTTTGTACTTTTTGATGGAATTGACTTTTCAGTTAAGACACGATGCATGTTGTAGGATATCGGGGCGAACAGAAATATGCACGGCAAGTCTAGCATACTCGAATGTGATGCTCTCACTAACGCTACAAGATGGTGATGGAGTAGACATTAGGCTTGTTCATTGCGGGAGGAACGAGATAACCCACACGCGTTGGATGCGGATTCGATCTTAACCAAGCTGGCAAAATGATACAGAAAGCTGTTCTCTTGACAGACGATCATGAAGGCGCTTTCGGCATGATCACGTTGAGCCTGGATCAAAGGGTGCTGCCGTTCTTGGCTTGTCGTTGCAGGTCTAGCCTCGGCTTACTGTTTGTGGATTGGCCAGTTTGGGAACACTGACGAAGCATCGGACCCAGAATCGGTTCCAGACAGTCTTATCTACGAGGTAACGCCACATTAGTTGCCTCATCAGCGGTTGGAATGATGAGCTGGAGCAGTTATTGCCTGATGCACCGCATCATCTACAGGTTCAGGGCATTTTTCTAGCGATATTGTGGACGGTATATGCCCGAGTATCCCCAACTGGACGCGGATCAACACGGGCCATGCTGATGACCTGCGCATGTTTTGCATGCTCGCATTTTTGCAAGGTACCGTTCCTTAATCTGGAACAAGTTCGTGGGTCCATTTGAGGATTACTTCGTAGCTGTCTGCCCTGTGTTGCGCGTGCTCATGCACCTGACGAAAGTCAGGGCGGGAGTGCCTGCCCCTTTTTTTCGGCGAGGAAAAAAAAGTTAAATAATTACTTTGTTTTTTTCGCGAGCTGCGGAGGAAGAAAAGTTATCG
The DNA here is from genome assembly GCA_003705115.2 of Ogataea henricii. Lineage (NCBI taxonomy): Eukaryota > Fungi > Ascomycota > Pichiomycetes > Pichiales > Pichiaceae > Ogataea > Ogataea henricii. Next base: position 262,338 of record PPHT02000004.1, read on the forward strand.
ACGCGAGTGTCGCTTTCGAAGAACCCCGGTTGCTCGAGAGTGATACTGTGATGTTGGAGTCGTAAGATAATTCCCGAACTTGTCTGCAAGCTATGTACTGGTGCGAGGGCGACGCCCCGGGTGGAACAAAAATACCAACAATCAGTTTGTGGTAACGAAACGATACTTTCTAAGTTACACGGCGTAGCCATTGCATGGCGGCGCGCGAACTACTAGCAAATGCAAGAAAAAGTTTAAATAACGTTTCGGAGCTCGTATCTAGGCCGCCGTCTAAGCACCCCGCCCTTTCAGGATGTAAAGTTCCGTGAGCATGTGCTGGGCGACTAAAACGAACGACATTGAAGATACACACACAAGCAAACACACAATGTTGTTTGACAGCGTCTCAATTTCATCAAGGCAATGACATTTGCAGAGAGGCCATGCAAACCACACTGCAAACAGATCAAACTAGCACTGATGTTAGATCCCTTAATCTTGATCAGAGCATGCGGTGAGCGTATTCCGTGTGCAGAAAAGCTAGTTTTAGTGCCAAGCTTGATCAGAGACGCCCCCGTGCATGCAGGAATGCGGGCTGCCTTCCCATGCTCATCTTTTTGGCGATTGCGCCGGGAAAAAATGAGTGAAAACTGCCCCAGCAGTGGCGCCGTGCAGGGTTCTATGCTGCAAAAAATGTACGCACGCCTCCGTGCTCTTTGACCCTCAATTGTTTTTGCTGCTTGAGGATTTTACTTCTCGTATTGTTTGGTCGATTTATTACTTCGCGCAAGGCTGAAACACTAGCTTCTAGACCTCGCGGCAAGTTTTTCCCAGTTTTTAGTCATTCTTCGTCAGCGCACATACTTACAGACACACCTTGGCAATGGAATTTTCTTGTGTAGTGACGTTGGTTACATTTATGGCAATCAACAAGTCTTCTCCGCCTCCAAGGGGAGTAGGCGCCTTGCAGTGTACATCGCGGCAAACCTGGATAATCGCATCAGTAGTACTGCCAGTGTGGAAGTTACCAAAAAAAAAAAATGATGCTGCTGTCAATTACAATCGCCGCTTGCTGCTGTGCGCTGCCTGCTTGCTGCCTGCTTGCTGTCTCGCAAATAGTCTTGCCAAAGTCGTGACTTGGTCGCCACAGTTAGCTGCAGGGAGATGAAACTCTCCAATCAGTTCAAGCCAGGGCATATGCACCGCCTGGAACAAGACGGTGCCGACTAGATATCTACATTGTGACAAAGTCTGATTGTGTGTTTTTCCTATTCTCACCTCGAGCCAGAAAAGAGCGAAACACACTTTCAACGTAAAAAATTATCAAAAAAAAAAAAAAAAAAAAAAAAAAACAAATTTGGTGTAGCGCATCAATCTCATAAACTGGCGGCGGATTAGCGTTTGCAGCAAGTCCACACACTCCCTCGTAGAAGCGATTAACACGCAGGCTGCGTTACGCCAGTGAAAATACAAGGCCGTTTGCGCTTGCCCGCCCGGATGCGTCTCACCAATGCACGTCGAAAGTTGTGTTTGCTGCAATGCTGTAGTAAGCCGCATCAAATATGCATCATGTTAGTTCCGGCTCATGCAGTGCAAAGTCACAGGAGACAGACTGGGGAGTAAAACCAGATCTGCGCATGCGCAGCTGGACCGATCGCCTAGCCTAATAATAGCACTACAATCCGGCAGAGATGCGAATTTGCGCACGAAAGACGCAAGTAAAGTATGAGATATTAAGCGAGCGGAATAAAGCACACAGACACCAAAGAAGTAGAATATCATCCTCAATGGGCTTCAAAATAAATGAAACAGCGAGAACAATTTCTTCTCCGCCTGCCGATTCTTTCTTTCTTTTTGCCTCTTTGGCTTACCGTTCTTCTTGCATTGCTAACCGGGATCTGCATTTGAAAAGGTTATAAATACTATTCTGAGCCCTGCTTGCGAACAAATTGACACAATTTACAGTTTTTTTCGACTTCTTCTCACCAGTGCTATAAAGGTTTTCATTATACTTGTTTGATTTTTTCTCCCTCCCACATCGTGGCTGGTCGCAACAAAAACAATTCAAACCTCCTGACCCTTTATGAACTGTTGAGAACATAATCAATCAACACACCACTACTCTTCTCGTTTGCAACGTCTAGTCTCCTTCTTCCCTCTCTGTCTTGCCCATTTCGAATCCGTCCTTCCTAACCTCGAAGCTTGATAATGAACAAGGTTCTTCCTTACCCCAACACTATGGATAACAAGAGGGAAGTGAGACTGCCACCGATAAGAGATCTGCAAACCAGCTCGTCGCCTCCACGTTCAGTGGTAGCTGCCCCGCCGTTTGCATACGGAGCTCCTCCACCTCCTCCGCCACCTCCTTCCCACGCTGACCATGGACAGTCAAGACCTTCGCTCACATTGCAACACCCTCATCATCTGGATCTTCCGCCCCAAAGATCAACGTTTGTGAAGCTTCCGGCATTCAATGATCTCTGGAAATCGAGTCCGATGCCGACTCCGCAGCTTCTTCCTTCCCCATACGCTGAATCTGGCATCAAGTCAGCCGCCACGCACAGCCATCCAGTTGGCCATTACTCCCAGTATCCGTTCCCACAGACGCATCACAGAGATTCGGCTGTGGGTCCAAAAGATTCGCTCGTTGGTTCGCCGCTCTCGTCGCCGTTTCTCCAGTTCCAACCATCTAGAAGATACAGTTCGGAGTTGATTCCTGGTCCGTTACAAATTCCTCACTGTTCGTCTCAGCCGCAGCTCAGCGAACACTACCCTCCGCACTCTCTGGCCCCGCCCGCCGTCGCACAACCTTCCCCGGCATACTACAATTCGTACCACCACACACAACAACAGGACATCCATACACCTCCAGAGTACTTCAACTATGGCAGGCCCCAGCACTATGCCCACCAGTACTACCAACAGCCCTACGTCAACCATCAACAACCATCTCCTCATACAAGACACTCTGTGTCCCACACCACAGCGCTGCCGCTACCGCACAACAGTGGCATTGGTTCGCCTCCAAGGCTGCTGGCGAAATCTTCGAGCGCATGGTCGCCAGAAGACGATAAGCTCCTGCGGATGCTCAAAGAGGAGAAAAAACTCGGCTGGAGAGAGATCGCCTCTTACTTCCCCAGCAGAACGCTCAATGCATGCCAATTTAGATGGCGCAGGATTGTTCTGGGCGTGAGCGGAACTCATGCCAAACGAGGATCCCACAGTACAGAAACTAGTACTGTATCGGTGCTCTCCAGAATGGCTTCAAAGACATCCAGCGAAGATCTGCGTGTGTCTCCTAAACAGGAAAGTGATGCAAGGGAAGATCCTGTCACCGTCACCTCTGATGCTGGTGAATCGGAGGCAAATCGTGACACCATTACCACTGCTGCTACTACTATCGCCACTAGAAGTGACAGGGACGCTTAGACAACGATAGACAAGTAATTATTGCGAGCCATAATTGTATTGTCTCTTGTTCTGTTACATAATTTTTTTGCTCTCATCTTTAGCGTCCGCGAGGACACGACAAATTATAATAGCATAGAAGGTTGTTTGTATCAATCAATTTCGGCCCCTATCGCCTGCAGTGTACGATAACGATTTGCGTAGGTGTGGATGCAGACACTTTTATTCGTTAACGGATTCGACACGGGAAGCCTGAAACGAATTCGGACGAGCTCGAATTGATCCAATCGATCGAATCAATCGAAATGTTCGAAAATGGTTCAATGCGGCAAAAGCCTTGTTGATCTTCCATGCTTTCCGAGAGATTGACCTGGCTCGTACCTCCCCGTTCGTATGCCGACTTTGGCGAGACCGAACAATGAGAGCAAGCGTCAGTTGGCTGCGCCAATCTCAGTGATTCAACACCATCATTGGGCATCAAATTGCTATCTTGCTGGTTTTATCTCAACTAGGCTGTCTGCCAATTTTATTATCTCGTGGCTTGATGATGGCACTACGAGCTAATGCTGTGCGGTCATTTCAAAGCAGCATACACCTCAAATAGTTTCAAAATAATACTGCACGTCACTCGAAACCTGTCCGGTTCCAACTTGGTTTTGGATCCTATCTACTTCTTAACCGAAAATATACCGGACCCGCCCACATGCTGCATGAAGATCGGCGCCATGCACCTTTCTTGTCCGAGTGCGAAAGTCGATCTTAGAACGCAATTTTTCGGTACCTTAAATATGCTTAGACAGGGGATACGAGGTTTAAGCGAGTGATGTTTGAACTCTTGCAAACGAAGGGTGTGTTGGTGCTGTGTGTATTTGTTTTTTGCTGTTATTTTTTTTTCAATAGCAAGTAGCTCAAGCATACACCTCCAGACTGTCCTCACCACCATCCAACTGTAAAGAGGGGCCTGCAATAAAAAAAAAACCCTCATCCAAGTCAGCAGCAACTGTAGCCGCAATAAAAACCACAACAACAACGACAGCAGCAGCAGCAGCAGCAGCAGCAGCGTATCGTACAAGGTTAGCGCATCTGCAGCTGCAAGTGAATTCTGCTGCACAGCCGTGATGGATCCGTTCTAGTACACAAAAAATTTACGAGGACGAGGGTTGACATTGATGCATGATACTACGTCAAGACGATTGTTCGCTGCATTCGACACCACATTGGTTTTTTTTTTTTTTTTTGAAACTCAGCACTCGAATTTGAACTGGGCAGGCCGACGGATCCGCGTCGAACAGGTCGATCGGGTCGATCGGGTCGATCAGGTCGCGTGCGCTTAAGACTTGGCGTTACGTAATCGCTTGAAAATAAAAAACTTGAACCAAGTGTTCAAAAACATAATAGTCTTCAGGTATACATTATAATAAGCCTACGAAGATGCAAGTATCAACATTTAAAAGAGTAGAATGGGATTGGTTTATCCAACAATAATAGTGTGCTCTGTTTTGTATAGTTGCATTAGTCTTGTCAATTGAATCTGCAATTCCATGCCTCTATTAAATGTACAAATGAAACCAGAAAAGTGGGCAGCAACTTCTTAACGGTTGGACTTGGCAACTCTCTCCAACTCATCCTTCTTCTTGATAGCATAAGAGGTGGAAGAACCCTTAGCAGCGTTAATCAGCTCCTCAGCAAGACACTCGGCAATGGTCTTGATGTTTCTGAAAGCAGCCTCTCTGGCACCAATGGTCAGCAAAGAGATAGCTTGGTTGACTCTTCTCAATGGAGACACATCAACGGCTTGTCTTCTAACAGTACCGGCAGAACCAATTCTGGTGGAGTCTTCTCTTGGACCAGTGTTGACAATGGCATCAACGATGACTTGGAGTGGGTTTTGGTCGGTCAAAACAGCAATGATCTCCATGGCGTGCTTGACAATTCTGACAGCCTTGAGCTTCTTACCGTTGTTTCTACCGTTCATCATCAAAGAGTTAGTCAATCTCTCAATGATTGGGCATTGCGACTTTCTGAATCTCTTGGAAGCGTATCTACCGGCAGTGTGGGAGACAAACACAGGTTGTCTGATTTGGATGTAGTCAGTCAAAGAGATGTCCTTGACGGTAACATCTTCGAAAGACCACTTGTTGAAGAGCTTGACCTCTTGGGTACCGGCTTGGATTTCCTTTGGAATAGGAGTGGCCAACTCAACGAACTTCACCTCAACTGGCTCAGAAACGACTTCTTCGACTTCCTCGAATTGCTCAACTGGTTGCTGTTCAACGTCAGACATGGTTACTGTTGTTATAATGTTTCCTGCTGTAAGAAGAACTTTTACAGTAATGGTGAACCTGATATCTTGAATCTTTTTTTCTCAATAATATGAAAATTTTCCACACCAGCTACACACTTCGTGCTGGCCACCGCAAGGAGAAGGACCAGATGGAGAGAGCGAAAAAAAAATTTTAGAAGAGGGCTCTGCCACTGCTGTTTGCGGTCCCGTACTGCCAGAACAGGCAATGAGTGCGTGCGTCGCTCGAAAATTCACAGTCACAACCTGCCTGAACAAGTATTTTTTCTTGCAAAACCTGGCCACTGTGCACGACCCAGTTTCTTATCCTTGGAATTAACTCATTGGCCCAATTAGGCAAGTAAAGTTCACCGTGTGTTACCCGGGCCAAACCCCCCTCGTGAACATCACACAGTTACCCGGTAGTGCCACCACAAACTGCCATGTCGTGAAGCGCATGCGCTTGGCTTGCGCTTCCGCGTGTGCTATGATTCCCGGGGCTCTTCTGGTTCCCCGCAAATATTCTGCGCGGCGGCGGGGCGGGTTTGTTTACCAAATATTTCTCGCTTATTCTATAAAACAGTCAATTTGTTAAGTCTTGTTCCCTCTTTCCCCCCTCATTGCATGTGCTCTTTCGATACCATTATAAAGCCAAAGGTAATTCCACACAGAGAGTTCAGGCTAGTTTGTTCTTTTGCTGTTCTATCGGGATGCCCCAACCAATGACAGAACCCAAAACGTTTGCAAACGAAACCAATCTGCCAACACTTCCTGTTCCCGGGCTTGTTCAGACTGTCGAGCAGGCTCTTGATGCCCTTAGGCCGCTGGTGGCGGCAGAAGAGGACAATAGGTTGATTGAGAGGTCAATTGACATGTTGAATTCGCCGGTAATCAACTCACTTCAAAAACATTTGGTGGAAAGCTCAAAAGAGAATACAAATTATCTTGAAAGCGAGGGTATATCCCCCACCACAGCCAATGTTTACGGTGATCTTCGCGGACACACACTTCCCAGAAACCCTTTTTTCATTCTCGAAGACGATCCTTTGAAATCGTTTGCTCCAACTCAAGAGTTTAGAGCGTCGATATTGATCACTTCAGCGTTGAGATTTGTCATTTCTCTTCGACAGGAACTGCTCAAACCGGATGTCTCTCCCAAAAGCGGCAAGCCACTGTCGATGAGCTCGTACAAAAACCTGTTTGGAACCACAATCATACCTTTCAACAATGGAGTGGCAATGAAAAAGGCTCCCTCTTTCAACGAGTCCCGTCACATTGTGGTTCTCAGTAGGTCTCAATTTTACCAGCTAGAAGTGTTATCAGAAGATGGTCAAATTTGGTTTTCCAAGCACGAATTGAAAGAGCTTCTCCACAGTATAGTGGAAGACTCCAAGAAGAGCGATCAAATTGATGCCACAAAACATGCAATTGGAGCTTTCACCACCGAATTGAAAACAACTTGGAAGTATGCAAGACTGCAATTGGAAAAGACAAACCCAGAAAACATCGAGATAATCGACAATGCCTTGTTTGTGGTCTCGCTGGATCATGAATCGCCCAAAACTGAAGTTGAGAAAGTGCAAATTGTTCCTCATGGAACGTCCCGGATCGATTCCAACGGCTTGCAGATCGGAACTTGCACGAACAGGTACTACGACAAACTGAACTTGATTGTGACTGAGAACTCGGTTACTGCGTGTGTTTATCCAGCTGCCTGCATGGACGGCACCTCAGTGCTTCGATTTGTGAGCGACATCTACACGGATTCGGTCTTGAGACTCGCACGCAAGATCAATGGGCTCAACTACACTCTGTGGCAAGGGGTCAACACAGTGCCGATTGATGATGTCATTGAGAAACCCAAGTTTACGAAGTTGGAATTTCGTTTGACTCCAGAGTTGAAGGCTGGCCTTCATTTGGCCGAGACTCGGCTGGCAGATACAATCCACCAACACGAGTACGTCTCGAGACAAATTGGCGATTTTGGTTTGAAGTACATTGTGAACAAGATGAAACTACCGTCTGATTCGTTGATCCAAGTGTGTGTTCAAATCACCTACTATGCCTTATATGGCAAGCCAGCGTCTTCGCTGGAGCCGGTGACCACGCGTAAGTTCAGAGATGCCAGAACAGAGCCCATCTGTGTTCAAAGCACAACGATGCTGAAAGCTTGTCGATTGTTTATATCACACTCGTCACAAAGACAGAAATGGAACGCTTTGAAAGAGGCGGTGAATGAGCACCATGGAAAAGTGAAACGTGCCATGGAAGGGAAAGGCTTTGAGCGGCACTTGTCTGCACTGAGATCGGCGTTCATTCAAAGAGAGTCTCTTTGCAAACTGCATCCAAACATCTCCAAAGCTTCAATATCCCGTGAGGTGACTGAGATTCCTCCATTTATTTTTGAGCCGTCATTGGACTTGTTGTACAAGCCGGAACTGTTGGTTGCTAACTGTGGAAACCCGGCTCTCCATCTCTTTGGAGTGACTCCGGCGATTCCTTCAGGCTTTGGACTCGGGTACATCGTGAAGGATGATACGGTTGCGATGGTTGCGTCTTCACAATGGAGGCAGACTGAGAGGTTTTTGGACACCTTGTGTGGTGTTATTGATGAGGTGAAGGAGCTGTGGAAGAGTGTGGAAATGGATCAGTCTGTCGGCGATGGACGTACGAAGGAATTGGATACGTACATTGATTCGATTCCATCGTCGCTAATGGCGAGCAACAATTCGAGATCCAAGCCCACATTGTCGTATACCGGGAGTGCATCTAATTTTCTGGGTGGATACGATTATTTTGATGTTGGAGAGCTAGCTTCACGATCTGAACTGAGTACCGCAATCCAAAGCAAAACTGTCACGAGAACCAATAGTTGCTTAAACCTTGTTTCGAACAGTCATAAGGATGTTGGAAGGAAACTTAGTGTGCACGATAAGCTTTGATAAACAATGAGGACTTATAACAGGAGATTTATTTGTACAGAAAGGTTGATTGAATTATTGGTCAATGTCATGATCGTGTGACTGTTTGAGTTTGATTTCAGCGTCCAAGTTTGGAAAATTGAGCCACAAGAGAACGTTTGCGGTGATCAAGAGGGAAGCAGACAGAACAAAACAGATCCACAGCAGCCCGTGTTGAGCAAAGATTCCTGTGAAGTAGGGCGAGATTGCTCTCATTGCAGTTTTGACCAAATTGACGGTTCCCAAAATCTTGGGGAGCTCATCGGAGCTGGAGACTGACGAGAGTAAGACTTGGCGAGGAACAACGTCGAAACCGGACAACGATTGGTTGAGGATGAGGAAGATGGACGCCGAAACTATATTGTTGCCTAGCAAAGGGATCGCCACGAAGAAGAGACCACAAGGGATTTGAGTGAGGATGGATGTTTTGATGGGGCCGAGGTTTTTGGCAAACCAAGCTGAAGGGAACGCCGATAGCGATTGCAGGACGGCGATGGCGGAGAAGATCGCGCCGAGCATTGCTGCCGGAGTTTGGAACGTGAACTTGAAGTAGTAGATGACCCAAGCCAGCGGCATGAATCCATAGCCAAACGAGTCCATTCCAAAAGAGAGCAAGAGTTTGAGTAATGTTTTCTGTGTTTGTGGGGAGAGTCCTGTGAGGGTTTGATGTTCGACGGTGGAGCGGATGGTGAGAAGAGGCGAATTTTCTGAGGCAGATTGAGCAGTTTGAGACGCTGCAAGTTCATAGTTGGGCACGTATGAGGGCTCGCATTTGTAGGAAAGCAGGAGCATGGAACTGAATTTCATGATGGATATGAGGCAGTAGATGACAAATGCACGCTGGTACGCGAGTGCGTACGACCAATGGAGTTTGGTGACCATGTATTGCACCGAAAGGCCACCTACCAACGATCCCAAAGAAGCTCCAGCAGCAGACATGACCGAATGGATCGCAAACACCTCTGGTCTGTGGCTTGGCGGGGTTAGTTTTGCGAGCGTAGCCTCCTCGATCGACTTGAAGGGTCCCGTTTCGTCGCCGGAGGGCGAGATGACGCCGAGGACGGCGGCGGTGAGCAAGACTGGGAAGCTCGAAGTGCCTGAAGAAAACGTGGCTCCGGCAACGAGCATCATGAAGCTACCGATCAGCATCACGCGGCGATTCCCGATGCGGCTCGAGTACCATACGAGCAGGTACGACAGCAGAGTATCTCCGACCATTGTGAGGGACATGAACGCGCCGATGTAGGACTCTTTGAGCTTGAGTTCTTTGAGGTAGAGCGTGAGGACCTGATTTGTGAGGCCGAACGACATCATTCTGACAAACACCGAGAACCATAGCAGTCGTATATCGCTTGACGACTGTTGAAGCGTTCGGGTGAAGTGCATTGTGGGGGTGGTGGGTGGCGGTGTGCAAAGAGCTGCTGTTGGAAGAAGGGCTGAGAAAAAAAAAACGAGGTAACTGATCTAAACGGAAATAAGGTAAAAAAAAAAAAAAAAGAGGTGTAGAATTAGAAAAATAAAAAAGAATTAAATAAAAAATAAAAGGGCAAAAAAAAAAAAAAGGGCTCTTCAAAATAACCAAATTCTTCTCTGTTCTTCGCCACCAAAATGAGCAATGTGGCTCCGACCTCACACACGGGGGAGGCCCCGTCGGCCGGCCGACCCTCTCAGACGAGCCCTCCAGCTCACAACAGCGACCCGCTGGATAATTCTCTCGTGACCACCACAAACAAGACAAAGTCTGAATCGTCACCACATATTCCTCCATCAAGCGTGTCGGTGAAAGGCGAGAGCCCCGAGACAATCTCGCGAAGACAGAAGAAAATCGCATGCATTGAGTGCAGGCAACAAAAGGCCAAATGCGACGCGCACGAAATGGCTCCAAACGCGTGCACACGGTGCCAAAAGCGGAACATTGAGTGCAAGTTGAAATCAGACTACAAGAGAACGTTCAAAAGAGCGAAAATAGCTCAGATGGAAAAAGAGTACGAGCAAATGCGGAAAAAGTTCCACCCGGACGTCCAGCCAATTTCCCAGCAGTACCTGCCTTCGATCGCCTCTTTCTCGCCACTACCAGTCTCCACCAACCCTACACACGTTCCCTTCCAGCCTATAACTACTCGCTTCATTTCGCCGCCTTCCGCAACGGCACCGCCGCATATCCCGCTGGCTTCTCAAACAGGACATTTGCTCCACCCGCTCTCGCAGCCACCCATCCAGCCACTCTCGCGCAACGACTCCAAAGAACCATCTAATGCAAGCCATCACACACTGGTCGCTCCCACAACCACACCGCCACAGCCAGTGGTACCCGTCACAGAGTCCACATCCACAGAACCGCTGGTCAAGCGATCGCTCACCGAAACCACGTTTTTCGGAAACAAAATACCCAATCCAGTCTCTGTTTCGAGATCAACTCTAGACACATCCACGTTTGTTTGCACGCCAAAATCGCTCGGCGACGTGTCTCTTTCTTCCGAACAAATCAAGGTGCTTTTTGACGAGTTTGCCAGGAATTACCACGACTACCTGCCCGTTGTCGACCTCTCAAAGGGACCAGAGCGACTGTATAGACTGTGTCCTGTACTTTTCTGGACTATCATGTTCATTGCTCTCCGCAGGCACAAGTCGTCAACCATCACCAAAAGCGAAGCAAACAGCCTCTATTTTTCGCTTTCCCCAGTGCTCAAGTCCGCATTGGCGGAGATCACGATCTCTCCGATCACCAGATACGCGCCTACAGAGGTCCAGGAGCCCATCTTGAACGTTTCCAGTGTTTATTCAGTGCAAGCTTTCCTGCTGTACACTTTCTGGCCCCCACTGACTTCCTCGTTGAGCGCTGATGCGAGCTGGAACTCCATTGGAATCGCCGTGTTCCAGGCAATCAGAATCGGATTACACGTTCCAGGCCACTCATCCGATGGGCTGAAAACGAACAATAAGAGCTTGTTGAAAGAGCAAGTGAGAACGTGGATCGGGTGTAACGTGGTATCTCAGACGATTGCTACTGCATTTGGGTTCCCAGGATTCGTCCAGCTGGACGCTCCGTTACTGATGACGTGCAAACCGGAAGCCGAGCTTGACATTCCAGACTCGCTCAGACAAATGACAGAGATCCAGCTTTTTGAAGATCAAGTGGCCAAAACTCTGAACAGCAATCCTTTGGATCCGTTGAGATTAGTCGATGCCACCGAGAGGCTTCCATTGATGAAGCTCTTGAACAGAGAGCTTGACCAGTTGGAGACCAAGCTCTGTTCCGACGTCAACTCGCCGATCGATGATCTGCGTCGGCTCTCGTTGTACGCTGCTCGATTACATTTGTCAACTTACAATTTTCTGGACAATGAACGGATTGCGCCGTTTGAGCTAAGCAGAGGGGCCGTCCAAGCCTACAACGCGGCCCTTGCCGTCATTTGTCATTGCAAAGACGCCTTTCACAGAGACAAACATTTCATCAAGTATCTGCCTGGAGTGTACGTGCTGACGATCTGGCAAGCGTCGTGCATCTTGGCGAAACTGGTTCATTCCTCTTATGCGTCTCTGTTGGATGTTGGTGCGGGTAAAGAGGCATACCAGGCAGCGATGGGGCTGACGATGAAAGCGTCTGTGATCAAACACGACATGGCGTACCGATCCTCGGGAATCATGCGCACGATATGGCCTCTTTTCAAAGCTCTGTACGAGCACGATTCCCTTTCGCAAAGAGTGACTGTTCGGTCGCGGATGTGTGCGAGCGTGTTTTTCGATTGTTTGTGGATTGTGCGGGAGAAGTGCGGGATGATCAAGCTTGCTCCGCGGCGGACTGAGGCCAGTGTGAGTGAGACTGCTATTGCTGAGGACAGCGATGATTTGGTTTCCGAGGAGATTGACGAGGGCAGCAACTCGAACTCGGATCTGGAAGGGGCACGTGCGTCCCTTGAGCGACAGGAAGAGGAGCCTGGAGCGTTGAAAGACACGCCGAACTCGTCTGTTTCGTCACACTCGCAGTCTCAGGTGCCGTCGCAAGTGCCTGCGCAAGCTGCGCAAGCGCAGTCGCACCAGCAACGCAAAAAACACCGCAGTCTGTCTAGCACTCTTCATCCAGAATCGTCTGCGCGCAAGATCATCAGTACGATTCCATTAGATCCGCAGCCCATTTCGCTGAGCGACAACACCCAGGACCACAGCAGTGCTACGAGCAGCTCGAAAGCCTCGCCGTTCATGCAGCAGTACAAGTCACCATCAGAGACTCGCCGAGCGAATCAGGACTCTAGCGTAGTTGCTGGAGAGACGTCGACTACGAGGGTATTCCCGCTGGATTCGTGGGACGTTGTGAACGAGATTGATTCGGATTTGTTATTCCGCGACATTGATTTAGTTATGAACGATTTTGGGTTCCATGCTGACTGAAGGAGTGTATGTGGGGAGAAGGGATAATTTCTATAGTGTATATGGCCGGGTAACATTTAGGGACGGCCTGTCTAAATGGGACGATTTGCTCGATAGAAAATTTTCGGTGGTGAAAAAAAAAAAAAAAATTGTAGCGCAAGGAGAGAAAAAGAAGAAGACGAGAAAAAAAAAAAAAAAAAAAAAAACCGAGAGATTGAAGTTTGAGGAGTGAGCGATTTGTTTGAAGGTTGAAAAGGGGCAACAAAAAGGGTACTTTTAGGTAACAAAAGACAGCACAAATTGAGACCGAAAATGCCAACGGAATTGCAAGACGTGGTGCCAGACATTGTGATCGGCGGTAACGAAGACGCTGTGGAGGACGACGTTGAAGAAAGATTTGACGGAGATGAAAGTGAAGGCGAACAAGAATCCAAGAAGGGCAAGAAGGTGAGTTTTGTTGCGCTCGAAGGCGAAGACGAAGACGAAGATGCGGAAGGCGAAGCCGAGAGACAAAGAAAGGAGTTTGAAGAAGGAGGAGGATTGCCAGAACAGCCAGACAACGTGGACCTGTCGCAGCTGACGCCGCTGTCGCCAGAGATCATCAACAGACAGGCAACCATCAACATCGGAACTATTGGACACGTGGCCCACGGTAAATCGACGGTCGTGAGAGCGATTTCCGGTGTGCAAACTGTGCGTTTCAAGAACGAACTCGAGAGAAACATTACCATCAAGCTGGGATATGCCAATGCCAAGATCTACAAGTGTGACAACGAAGAGTGTCCTGAGCCAGACTGCTACCGCTCGTTCAAGTCGGACAAGGAGATCAGACCAAAATGTCAGAGAGAAGGATGCAGTGGAAGATACAAGCTTATCAGACACGTTTCGTTTGTTGACTGTCCAGGTCACGATATTCTCATGAGTACCATGTTGTCTGGTGCAGCCGTCATGGACGCTGCGCTGCTGCTGATTGCAGGTAACGAGTCGTGTCCACAGCCACAGACCTCGGAGCACTTGGCTGCGATCGAGATCATGAAGCTGAAGCACGTGATCATTTTGCAGAACAAGGTTGACTTGATGAAAGAGGAGGCCGCTCTGGAGCACGAGAAGTCCATTCTCAAGTTCATCAAGGGAACCATTGCCGACGGCGCTCCTATCATCCCTATCTCTGCGCAACTGAAGTACAACATCGACGCCGTCAACATGTGCATGGTGAATTCGATTCCAGTCCCACTGAGAGACTTCTCGGCACAGCCACAGCTGATTGTGATCAGATCGTTCGACGTGAACAAGCCAGGTTCCGAGATCGAGGAGTTGAAAGGTGGTGTTGCCGGTGGTTCTATTCTGACTGGTGTGTTCAAGATTGGCGACGAGATCGAGATCAGACCAGGTATCGTCACCAAGGACGACAACGGAAAGATCCAGTGCAAGCCTATCTACTCCAGCATAGTTTCGCTGTACGCCGAGAACAACGACCTCAAGTTTGCCGTTCCCGGTGGTTTGATCGGTGTGGGTACCAACATCGACCCTACTCTGTGTAGAGCAGACAGACTGGTTGGACAAGTCGTGGGATCGAAGGGCCACCTGCCTTCGGTGTTCACCGACATCGAGATCAACTACTTTTTGCTGAGAAGACTTTTGGGTGTCAAGACGGACGGACAGAAACAGGCCAAGGTCCGTAAGCTCGAGGTTGACGATGTGTTGATGGTGAACATCGGATCCACCGCCACCGGTGCCAGAGTCGTCGCTGTGAAGGCCGACATGGCCAGACTCACCTTGACTTCTCCTGCCTGTACCGAGATTGACGAGAAGATTGCTCTGTCGAGACGTATTGACAAGCACTTTAGACTGATTGGATGGGCTACGATCAAAAAGGGTACTACTATTGATCCCGTCAATTAGTACAATCGCTGGATGAATTTACTATATTAGACCTTGCCTGCTGTATTGCTGTGTTTTTCATTCTGTTCATATATACCTCTTAATTCATCTGTTTTCTTTTCTTAACCAGTGTTGGTTTGACAGCTGGTAGCTCTCTGAACATTTCCGAGCTGAGGAACTTCGGCAGCGAGTCGTGTTCCATCAGGTTGAACATGTGTTGTTTCACTTCCTCAAACAGCGGTTTGATGCTCGCCAGTGCTTTCAGTGTAGGACCAATGGTGTAATCTGTTGGAGACGGTTGCGGAAGGTCCTTCTTTGTCGACCTTTGAGTGTTCAGTGTCAGCCCACTGCTGAGCCCGCTGGCCCCGCTGGGCCTGCTGGGCCTGCTCGATGCTGTTGGCGTTGCTGTGTCCTGTTCGGGTGAAACGTTCGCCATCTCGTGGTCTTGGTCCTCTCCCGTTGCTGTGGAAAACCGAAACTCTGCATTACATGGAGAATCCGGGGATGTCATCACGTGACCGATGTCATGCTTAAGCCGGGAGTTTATGTTCACCTCAGACGGTGCTCCTTCGGCAAGATAGGACGAGTAGATGTTGAACGCCTCGGCGAGACAGTCGTTGGACAGCTTGATGACTGCCGCTTTGATGGTGAGTTTCCTTTTCTTCCGCGACGGAGTGATTGAAGACTCCAATTTCTCTCTTTCTTTGAGACGGAGCAGTTTTTTCAGTGTATGGATTTTCTTCTCAAAGACACGGATATCGTTGTAAACGTCTAGATTCTCCTCAGAAAACTCTTCAATGAGGTGAGTTCGGAACAGGTACTTCATTCCCGGGTCGGCCAAGACGTCGGCCAGTCTGAGGAAGTACGGCTCGAGCGGTTCCTGGCCCGAGTCGGCAGAGCTAGTGTACTCCGAGTCCCAATCTGAGCCTGACGGAGAGGTGTTTTGGGTTCGCAGGTGGGGCGTCTGGTCGTCGCTGGTGACTCTCTGAGTATTGTGGTGCCACTGGACGAGCTCAAAGCCTTCGGCGGTCAGCGTGTAGAACGCCTCGCGCTTGAAAAGGAACTTGTTCCTGTCCCCTGAAGGGAACTCGTCGCTGTTGATTAGGTAGATTAGGTTGAGTTGGAGAAACAGCCCGGCAATACTCACTGCCTCGTCTATGGAAACGGCCTCTGTGCAGTCCAGTAGCCATTGGACAGCGGCTTTCCCGGTGAAACAGTGGTTGATCAGCAGTTTGGTGCCGTCTTTTCTGTGCAGCACTTTGTTCTTGATCAGCCTGACTCCTTTACTGGAGACGTAGTACTGGACATGCGAGTCTGAGTCGGGATTGGTAAAGAACTTGTGGTGGAAAGGCGAGACCAGGTCGCGGTCGTCTTTGGCTGGCTCTGGCGACACCGGAGTCACGATCTGGGGTAGCGAGCTTTTCCGTTTCTCGTTCAAGTACGAGAAGAATACATCCTGAGACGATCCGGTCATGGACTCGAAATCAAAGTTTATTCCAAAGGGAGAGCTGAAATCTTCGTCGGACTCAAAGATCTTCGGGAGGTCTGGAAGTTCGTCTGGCGGGCTGTTGGGGAACCAGAAGTTCATCGTCGGACCCATCATGTGGACAAAAAGCACTTTGTTCCAGTACTCGCTGTGGATAATGGCGTCTGAGTTTGTGCTTCTTTCGAAACACATCACCTGCATCGAGTTGAATCTACTTCTGAGGATGTCCGGTAGCAACTTCGAGCCTTTGAGCCCCATCTTGAGACAAAACGCACACAGAACCGAAACACCTTTTGGGGTTGGTTGCAGAATCATGCCTTTTTTTAAAAAACTCCGTGTTTTATCTTCGGGGCAGTGCAGAAGCCGTGCGTTGAGGAACATCTGGATCAAGTCGGTGGCCACTTTTGCCTTGATTTCGTACGAAATGTTGGTGCACGTTGCCGAAGACTCCAGGTTGATTGTGAGAGCTGCCATTGCTTCCACGGCCCTCTCAAGCGTGAACGAGTACGGGTGGTGCGACCGAAACCTGATCCCCAAGATTTTGGGGCTCTCTTTTTCGGGCTCAGCCCTCAACTGCAGAGAGTACAGCAGACACGAGTATATTTCCTTCATGTCCTTGACACAAATCTGGCCCGACGGGGTCCTGGTGAACGACTTGTTGACCACTTCGTGGAACTTTCGAGGCACAGACTTCTGGGGAACGTTCGACATGTTTCTCTGGTAGTTCTGTACTGTGCTGTACCGTTCTTTATTTTTTTTTTTTTCGGGGCGCTGGCTCTTTTGCTTGTATCCAGGGTACACCTAGCCCAACTGGCCAACCAGTTATATATACTTGCAGTCTCAGCTCTGAAACATACAAAAAAACACCTGACGCACTCTGGTTCCGCCCACTATTTCTTAGCGTCTCGCAACGGCAGTTCGGCAACGCAGGCGCCACGCAGGTGCCACGCAGGTGCCACGCAGGTGCCACGCAGGTGCACACCGGGACTGCAGCAGCGTGTGTTTCAACCCTCGTGTCTGGTTGCTTTGCAGCTACCAAAGATGTTTCAGATGTTGCAGGCTGGATTTCTGAGACTGCGGCTCGCGGTCGCGAATGCAACTAGCAGCGAGCGAGGCGAGCGAGACGAGCTGTCGGCGAAGCCTGCTGTTTGTGAGCGACTACCGGGCAGCGCGGGCGGCCTCTGTAAGCGGAGCCAAAGTTCAGGAACCAGACCTCCGGAACCAACGCTCAGACAGTCAGGTTCGAAAAAAAAAAATCACCATAGAAAAACGGAACGAAAAAGGATGAAAGAAACGGGATAAAAAGCTATAGGTTTTTTCGTAGCTATCTACAGGGAAAAACCATATTGTCAATAGCTACATGAGCGAAAGCTGCTCGCTTCGCTCGTAGCATACAGTGTATTGTCCACATACTATTTACACAAAGCACCCTGCTGCTCCCCCCTCAGTTACCCCTCTTCATTCTCTCCATCTGAACCATGTGTCTGGCCATCAGCTGGGCCTTGAGCTCAGCCATGGAGCCCGGACGCTGGCCGTAACTCAGCTGGCCGTACTCGCTCTCGGAACGGATAACCGAACCGATCGACATGAACAAGCCAAACGTCGCAGCCGAACCCGCAATGTACTGGCCCAGCGTGTTCATGATACCGTTTGGAGCACCTCCTCTGAGAATGGCCATACCACCAAACATCAGGCCGGTCACCACACCCACAGTGGTCTTCATAAGTCGTACGTTAGTAGCTGGTGGACTGAGACAAGCATTGCAGAACCTGACTTACTCCCATCATAAGACCCATCTTGAACTTCTCAAAGTTCGATGGCTGGTGCTGCTGGTACTGGATGTTTTGAACTGGAGGCATCGCTGTGCTTGGTTGTGCTGGAAACTTATCGAGATGATTGTCGCTCTGTTAGATTCTTTGTCATGAATGCACTTTTTTTATTTGATTTTTTTTTTCTCCATCTCAGTACTTCAAACACTTATTTTTCTTGAACGAGTTTTTACGTGCACCACACAATCTATTCCAAAAGCTCAGCTTACCAGAAATGCTATGGGAAATGCTATGGAACCGAGCTCGTCCAAACAGACTCAATTTTCGCAGTTAAGCTTCCTGCACCATCTCAAACGCAATACCCGCAACGACTCGCTTTGCTCGTCATTGCCTCAATAATCACTCGCCGTCTTCATCCGATCCACCTCTGCCTGCAGACTCTTCAAACTATCCAACAAGTCGTTGCTCTGGTACCCATTAACCCCATTGTAAGCATTGTATGCATACGGTTGCTGCCCCAAAGGCTGTCCCAGAGGCTGCCCCAAAGGCTGCCCCAGAGGCTGCCCAAACTGCTGGTTTGGCTGTCCCATCGGCGGGAGCGCGTACCCTGTATAGCTGGGCGTGAGCTGCTCGGCGCTGATGTAGTGCTGCCGCTGCTGGTCGTTCAACAGCGGCTTTGGAGGCAGCGAGGGTGAGGTTCCTCCACTGCCTGCGCCGCCGTGCTCGAGCACAGGCGGGGACGAGTTCTTTCGAGAGCGCGGAGGAGGCGGTGCAGGCGGCCGCAGCAAGGAGCCGGCACGAGACCTCGAAGGAGGCGGAGGCGGAGGCGTCATTCGGGAACTGGCCAGCCCTTGTACGATCCCAGGAGCAGACTGCGGCGAATCGGCCATCGCAGCCTCGAGAAACTGCGCCGCGCCGTCGGCAGATGTAGTTCCCGACCTCGTCAGCGGAGACGAGATTCGAGGCTGATTTGCGAACGGTATCGGCGACGAAGAGGCGCGCTCTCGCATGTATGGTGGGTACTGAACCGGAGGGGAAAGGTACCCCGTTGGCTGCTGCTGCGGCGAAGCTGGGCCGGTCATTTGTTGCTGTTGCTGTTGATGTTGCTGTTGTGGCGGTTGCTGTTGCTGTTGTGGCGGCGGCGGCGGCGATGAAAGACCGCCAAAGAAGTGGTTGCGCATCGATTTCGAAACACTGCCTGTCAAATTCGGAGCCAATGGCTGCAATTGCTGGCCGTTTTCAGAAGGAACGTCGTTGAAAAGAATACCCGGCACGTTGGACGGAGTCCCGTCGATCGAAACGCTGTCTATCGTGACGTTTTGGAAGTGGTTGATCGAATCTTGCATGTCTCTCAGCTCCTCCTCTTCCTCCTCGCTCGCGGGGGTTCCTGGCTTGATTTGCGACAACAGTTGGTCCATCGGCAGCGAGTAGTCGAGCTGCGGCGACGAGCTTTGCAGGCTGTCGACCGAGGACGTGTGCGGCAGTTCTGGCGGAGGCTCGATCGTGACCTCGTCAGAGAACTTGACTTTCTTCTTTGTTTTAGACCGTTTTTTGGGCGACTCGGACGGCCTCTCGCCCGTCAGGATGAACTGCGTGAACGAGTCGAGGTCCAGCTTCTTCCCTTGCTGCGTCGGAGCCTGGCCAGAGCCACGGTCGTTCTCGCGCTCGCGCTCGCGCTCGTCGAGCGAGCTCGTCTCCGAGTTGCTGTTGCTGTCGTTCTCGTCCTTGAGCCGTTTGCGCACAATGATCGGCTTCGGCTGCGGCACGGACGCTTGCACCTTGATGAGCGAGCGCGAGAGCGTCTTTCCCTGGAGCGCGTGCGCCAGCAGCCGCAACAGAGCGTAGAACTGCCCAATGTTGAGCGAGTATGCCACTTTCGTGAACATCTCCTTCATCCGGCTCTTGATCGCGTCCGAAATCCGAAAGTTGCCCAGAAACTTGAACACGTCCTCCAGCGTGATGGTGCGTTCGCCGTTTTTCCTCGTGAGAATGTTGTTGTACCACCGTAGGTATGTCTTTGCTTCCTGTTTCGATAGGTCGTTTGCTGTGAGCGAGAGCGGAATCGCCGACTCGTCCGCCGGCGTGTCCGAGCCGGCCGCGGGCGCACTGCCGGAGCCCGCGCCCACAACCAGCGTGTCTGTGCTGCTCGCCCGGTGCTCCTGCAATTGCGGGTCGTTGCCGTGACCCAAGTACCCGATGCTGATGTTGTCGTCGCTCTGCACCTTGCGGCCGGGGCCCGAGATCCGCAGCCTGTTGAAGATGTCGGTGAACTTGTCCTGCTGCGGCTGCTGTTGTTGTTGCTGTTGTTGCTGTTGTTGTTGTTGTTGCTGCTGTTGCTGTCCGTAGCCGTCGCTGACGATCGAAGACTCGGACGAGTTTGGCGTCGTCGTGCCAAACGACACCATCGGAGGCATAAACCCGCCCCCAGCCGGCGCCTGTTCGCCCGTCTCAACCCCTGGAATCGACAGCCAGTCAAATCCTTGCGCCGACATCGTGGCCGAATGCAATGGTGCTGTTCAGAGCCCGGTCTCTATGTCACTTGTGGCCACCAGACAAAAATTGCCTCTGTATATATTGCAAAGCAAAATTG
>PPHT02000004.1:283159-294284 GCA_003705115.2 Ogataea henricii
GGGAAAAAAAAAAAAAAAAAATAGAAAAACCGTCCCCAAAACGCGTCGATCGGCGCGCCGCCCTTTCCCCAGCTGGAAAAAGTACTCGTGTAGACTCACTCACTCACCTTGCACTCTCCTTCTTCTCCCCCTCTTCTCCCCCTCTTTGCTTGCTCCATCTGCACTGCACCATGAAGAAAGCGTTGCTCAAGAAACCCACGCCAAAAACAAATCTCAAGCCGCTCTCCACAGGGTCCTTGTTCGACCAAAACTCCGACGAGGAGTCCGCTCCGCCTCCGCTGCCCTACAAGCGCAGGCGCACAGACACCCCTCTCGAGTCCATCGACACCGCGTCGTACCAGTACGACGAGGTGTACGACTCCCTCAAGAGCACCGCGAAACAGAAACCGTCGCCAGAAACGCGGGCCACAGCCCAAAAACCAAAGTACATGCACAAACTCATCGAAAGCAGAAATAGACGAGAGATCGAAAAACTCAAAGACCAGCAGGAGAAAATATCGAGAGAACGGGCCGCAGAATCCGACCAGCTCGCCGCAAAAGACGTCTACGTCTCTAAATCGTACCAGAGCCACAAGGCCCAGGTGGAGGCCGAGCTTTCTCGTCTGGAACAACAGGAAAACGCCAAGTCCCAAGGTAACTTCCATCTGTCTCTTCTGGAAAAACTCTCTCAAAGGGATCAAGCTCTCGAGAACGTTTCGGCCGCTGAAGCGGCTACAGCAGACACGAAACCATCTGCGCCACCGCCACAGCCCCAGCTCGCCCCAGGACTCAACGTTGTTTCAAAACCGGCTCCCAAGTTGGCTCCCAAATCGGCGCCCAAAACGGCTCCCCAACCGACTCCCAAGCCAGATCGCTCTCAAACCAACAAGGAGACTACAACTGCCGCAGAAAAACTCCATTTGGCCCTACAAAAACTCGTCGCATCCAAAATCACCCCCCACGATCTGGCTCTGTACCGCAAACGCTACCTCGAACGGAAAAGAAACAAAGTCTCTGTCTAGTGTAACATGTATACATGGGTATCGCATTAATCATAATCTATGAAGCACGCATTTCAAGAAATTCACCGAACTCTGGCACTCTTGTTATTGTAACTTGGCCGAGGAATAAACGGCGTGTCATGAAATGTTTTGAACTCCTCACCCTCAATTGTCGGTTGGAAAGGTTCTTCGATCACTTCCTCCTTTGCTGGTTCATTCACTTCCTCAGCCACGGCTTCAGGGACCTGTTCGGTGGCCATCTCCGCCTTCTCAACTCGATCTGCCTTTGGCTTCCTCTTCCTGGTGGTCTTGGTTTCCTTTGTGGAGCCCTTTTTAGTCTCCTTCTTACCGCCCTTAGTCTCCTTCGCAGCAAACTCGTAAACAACCTTGCTGACAACCTCTCTCATCTCCTCAAAATCCAAATCACCAAACGTTCCGCCCAACACAACATCCTGATTCAGATCGTCCTTGTGCGATTTGATGAACCGAGAGTCTTTCAAATGTTGCAAGTTATCTAGGAACTTTTTCTTGTAAGCCTTGAACTCTTTCGGAGTCAACGAAATCTGCAGTCTGATCAACAGGTTTCGAGTCGATGCATCCAATTCCTTGTCCAACGCTTCTGTAGGTTTCGCAACGTTCTCGGCTCCGATATGGCTCAAATCAACCTCCTGAATCGTGTTCAAAAACTCGCGGATCTCTTCCTTCTCCAAGAGCTCAAAAATGTCCAAGTTTTCTCCAGGTGGAATCGGCTCAGAGTTCGACGGCGTCACACAGTCCAAATCAACCTCTTTACGTAACACATGATCAATGTCAACAGCAGAGAAGAAAGCACAGCTTTGTGGAACCTCGTCAATCCCAAGTTGGTGACAAAACATGGCACGTGTCCAAAGATTGGCTATTTGCAACAGCAACGCACACTTGTACTTGTCTTTCTCCTCAACAAGATACCTAATTTCATCGTGCACCGTGATACACATTCTGGCTCTCACTTTGTACACCTTTGCCAGGTATTCCATCGAGATCAGCAAAAGGTGAAGATAATCGACACCAGAAGACTGAATGGCCCAGTTGATTCTCGAAGGTAAAAACGAGTTTGAGTTCAGGTTCTTCCGTTGCAACGCAGAAGTGATACCTGCTCCCAACACTGGGGTCTTTGGGTTTTCTTGTTCGGCAATCTGCTCCAAACGGTTGAAAACAATCGACTCCGAACCTCCATACCATAGTTTTCTTCCTTTCAACACATCGTTTCTGCCCTTCGTCGCAGCATACAAGCTCTTGGCAGTCTCAGTAGCCTTCTTGTCCAGTAGATTCGGATTGAACTTCTTGAGCAGCGTCGTGGCAAACTTGACTCCAGCACCATATATACGACCATAGTTGAACACTTTGGCCTCGTTTCTCGATATCCCTAGAATGTTGGCCGTTTTCGAATGCAAATCCGTTCCCTCGTTCTTCGTTCCTTCCAAAGTCATCCACCCAATGGCAGTGCCACCGTGCATCTTGAAAACTGAGTCTCCCACTAGCGAAGCAACCCATAGTTCTTCACTGTCCACATCGGCACCAACAAAACAGTGTCCTGGAGGCGCGGTAACCATGGCTTTCAGCTCAGAACCGAGTCTCGATGCCTTAGCATTCGACGCAGTCAACCAGGTCTTTTCAACGGCTCTTCGGGTGATAGTCCCCATCGGAACAACTTGCGGAATGATCAGTCCAATGCTATCTTGAGTACCGAAATGGAACCCCGTTGTTTGATCATTGTACACAACAAATTGGTTCATTATCCTCTCCCTAGAACTGGTCCAATAACTGTTTGAAACTGCCAGTTGCAAAGCATCTTTTGCTAATTGGTACTTGGAAGACAAAATTCCCATCTCAAAGTACCTCAAAAAGGGCTTCGACATGAGATTCGTGGTTCTGGATGCCGGACCATCTTCATGAGGAATTTTGAACAACGACTTATCGGCAAGCACAGCATTCAGTCTGTCATTCAGCTCCAGATCATCACTCATGAGCTCTGTATCTTGAATATGGATATAGTTTTTGGCTTTAAAGTCTTCAACCTCGGATTTGTCAACCAGAAAACACCAACCTTTGGTATCAGTCCAGAAAATCGGCTTTTCCTCCCACGACAACTTCAGCAAAAGAGGAGACACCCGCGACTTGGCCGTCAATGTCAACTTGTCTTTCACCACTAGTTTTTTGTACCATTCGGGATACCCAGGCAATTTCTGCCTTTTGAAAGGCTTTCCCGCTTTGGTCAACTTTTGAGGAACAATTGTCCAGTCCAGTTGCGAGAGCCAAGGATCTTCCAGCCACGGCATCTTGGGATCATCTTTCAAACGAACAACCTCTTCACAAATCTTATAAAGATTGGTCTCTATTTTCTCCACACTCTCCTGGTACATTTTCTCGGTCTTCGTGATGTACTGTTGCCATTTTTTGGTTGTTGGGAGGAAACTTTGATTCACGTGTCTCAGCGCAGCAAAACTGACTGGGTGGGGAATCAATTCTCTAAATTGCGGGAAAATCTTGATGAAAACTTTGTAGGTAGCGAAAACATCTTTGGCACAGTATGTTGTCAGTTCTTGGAAATGATCCTTGATCAGTTGTAGGTCAGTAGTGGAAAACTCATCTCTCGTGGACTTGTCCAGTTTGATTCGGCAATGGAAATCGGCAACATACTTCAAACTGTTAAGACTGCTGTTCTTCATCCAAGGATCGTCAATGAGCGAGGCGTCCGATGCATCGTCTGTGTCCAATATCGGGTTGTCCATGAGTGCTTTCAAGTCCTGATTTTGAATCTGGTCTCGGAGACCGTTCAAGGAGTCTGCTTCCGACTCTAGAGTGCTCTTCTTGTACTTGAGCCAAGTACCTCTCTGTCGCGAACACATCCCGCTCACGGCAATGTGCAGAGACATCGTATCGAGATAGAACGCCTTGGGTTGAACCAGAGTGTACTCCTCCAACACTCTTGCTCGATCGTAAGAGATGTTGTGACCAATAATGACCTTTTCTGTGTCGTGAACGTTCATGGGGATCAAGTGGCCGTCCAACGTGTCGCTCTCTCCAGTCAGCGCCGGTGAGCACCAACTATACCATGCTTGGGTCGAGTAGGCAGTGGCCAAAACAGGATACTGGCTCACTTTGTAGAGACTCTCCACGTCAAACACGAGCCCGTCTTCAAGGGGATACGCAACCGATCTTGGCTTTTCTCCCGGAGCATAGCGGGTCCAGCCACTTTTGAACTCCCATTTTTTCGGCATTGGCAGCACCAAAGCGCCGTGATTTGACAACCGCGATATTATCTCCATATACTTACTGGCGCTGTCGACCCCGAGTCTGTGAAAATGCTCGGCCAAGTTCGAACCTTGAAGTTTAGGTAGCGGAAAGTTAATCGGGGTGTTTAAAGAGCATTTTTTGCCCAAAAGTTCATTTGCCTTCAGATGTTCGTGGGCCAATTTGACTAGTTCAGCCTTGTTGCGAGTGATTCTGTCCTCGTTCTTGTTGAAGGTGTCAGGGAAAAGTTGTCTCTGCAAACCCTGCGACAAATGCTGGATTCCCACAGGATTGATTCTTGGTTTTTCAGGTTCGCTAGAAGCGGTGGCGAGACCACGGACCCTGTGACGTACCTGTACCGAGATCCAATGGCCGGTTGGCGCCGCTGTCTTTATCATCATGGATCTTGTAGGTACATATAGTATCGTCACAGCTGGTGGAAACAGAAAAATTCTTTCCATCAAGTTGAAGCTATTGGAAGCTTTTCAGAGAAAGATTTCGAGATACCCTGTCGTAAACTCATGGGATCGTAAATTGATATGTTTTATCTAACTAGCCCTTTCTTTCTTTTCTTGCAAATTAATTTATCTTTATTTAAGTAGGTTCTCTTTTTTTTTTTTGTTTTTTTTTTTTTTTTTTTTTTTTTTTTTTTTTTTTTTTTTTTTTTTTTTTTTTTTTTTTTTTTTTTTTTGGCTTTCTAGGGAATCTGTACGTTTTTTCGGCACAAGTCGCGCGCACAGGCCACCTGTTTTTGTACACTGCGGAAAAGTGCTGCTTTCACTGATAAAAGCTGTATTTTTGACAAGACAACAGATATAGAGCGAACAGCAATAGACGATTTGCTAGTTCAGGAGAGAAACCCGAGATTGCAAATACACACCAGAGATGTCGTCTACTCGTGCACTGACAGAGGACCAGGTAAGTCTGTGTCAATGGGGAAAAATACGCGGCATTAAGTGAACACTAACACGATGAACAGGTCCAAGGCGAGTTGTTGAAGATGGAGGCCTTCATCACCAAGGAGGCGGAGGAAAAGGCCAAGGAGATCAAGCTCAAGGCTGACGAAGAGTACGAGATCGAGAAAGCTTCGATTGTGCGCTCTGAAATCAACTCGATCGACTCGCAGTACGAAGCCAAGTTCAAGAAGGCTTCCCTGGCACAACAAATCACAAAGTCTACAATTGCCAACAAGACCAGGTTGAAGATCCTGGCTACAAAGGAGGAGACTCTTACTGAGATCTTCAGGGCTGCCCAAGAGGAGCTGAAGAAGATCTCCAAGGACAAGAAGAAATACAAGCCTATTCTCATAGGACTCATTGAGGAAGGACTTGCTGCATTGATGGAGCCAAGCGTGTTTGTTCGTGTCCGTAAGTCTGACGTGGCTCTTGCCAAGGAGGCTGCCAAGGAGGCTGCCAAAAAGTTTGAGGAGAAATCGGGAATTGCTGCCACTGTTGATGTCGACGACTCTGCGTATTTGAACGACGACTCTGCGGGTGGATGTGTTGTTATCAACGGTACGGGCAAGATTGAGGTGAACAATGCCTTGGAGGAGCGGTTGCAGTTGCTTTCGGAGTCTGCTTTGCCTGCTGTGAGACTCGAATTGTTCGGTCCGTCCGCCACCAGAAAGTTCTTTGATTAGACGTGCATCCTGTACTCTCGTGTTGTCTTTTCCTGTCTAATAAATGTAGTTTTTTCACAAAACTTCCCACGGCATGAAGCGGTTTTGTAGGGCCAAACTGGTTAGCTGTTGAGAGCCCCAGAAAAGAGAGCGAGAATTAAAATTAATTTTTTTTATTTGGAGGAGTATTTTTTTTTTTTTTCTTGATTTTTTTTTTTGTTTAATTATCTTATGAAGATGGGCACTTTCACCATTATACATTGAGAATCAGCCCAATCAAACAACGAGAGCGCTTGCGAAAGCGTGGATTCGTACCTGAATAATAGCATCCAAACGTCTACCACAGACAAACCCTCCAATTCAACTCATCTATGGCCACAAACACACCATATTAATAGATCAAGGCGCCACCCATTTCCGATAGATTCAGACCCATATAGAACCATGAAACAGCTCATGACAAGGACTCTGGCGAGTCGAAGAGTACTTAACGGCTTATTTATTAGAGGTTTCAACTGGAATCTACGAGCGCAAACCAGATTCCTTTCCGACACAAGCAACAAGGGCGAAATCAGTCGACACGAGAAGTACCAACGATCTCAGTTTGGATCGCTCCTCCCGAGTATCGACAACACCAAACCTTCTTCACAACCGGATCTGTCGCGGATCCTCAAAGCCAGCCAGCCGGAGATCTCCGAGATCAGTTGCACCATATTTGACGTGAACGGCAACGTTGTTGCTGTTTCCAAGAAGTTCTCCAAGACGGAGTTTTTGCACGAAAACTCACTTTTCCCGCGTGACTTGAGGAAAATCGACTCGTCCAGTGTGGACGTGGCTCCCATAGTGGCGGTGCGGCCCAATTGCATCTTGATCAACCTGCTGCATATCAAGGCACTGGTGAAATCGGACTGTGTCTTTGTTTTTGACACATCCAACCCGGAGGCAGCTTCGAGACTGAGTCTGTTCATGTACGACCTCGAAGCAAAGCTGAAGGCGAAAACCGTGCACGGGACCGAGAGCGTGAACCAGGCGTACGAGTTCCGGGCGCTCGAGAGCATTCTGATCAACGTGATGGCCGTCCTGGAGACAGAGTTGCGGCAGCATCTAAGTGTTTGTACCAAGATTCTCGACTATCTCGACAACCAGATCGATAGAGAGCGTTTGCGGGACCTGCTGGTTCACTCGAAAAAGCTCACAACTTTCTACCAAAAGTCTCTGCTGATCAAAAACACGCTTGACGAGCTGCTGGACAACGACGACGACCTCGAGAACATGTACCTCACCGAGGGGTTGAAAGTTTCCGAGCTTCGGCAGGCGGCGGGCGAGATTTCCGAGGGCGAGCTGACGGTTTCGGAGGAGAGTCTGGACACGGCCGAGGTGGAGATGTTGCTCGAGTCGTACTACAAGCAGTGTGACGAGATTGTCCAGCAGGCGGAGACTCTGATCAACGACATCAAGTCGACCGAGGAGATTGTGAACATCATTTTGGACGCGAACCGGAACTATCTGATGGTGTACGAGCTCAAGATCTCCATTTACACGCTTGGGTTCACGGTGGCCACGATCATTCCTGCGTTCTACGGAATGAACTTGAAGAACTACATAGAGGACTCGCCCGTTGCGTTCTGTGCGGTGGTCGGCCTGAGTGTCGTTGCGGGGCTGGCCATGATTGTGCACTCGTTCCACCGCTTGAAGAACGTGCAGAAGATGAACGTGACGAGCACGCGACAACTACAGAATCTTGACCAGAAAATCCACCGTCGGTTTTTGGCCGAGTCCAAGAAAGCCGGCGGTGCAAAGGCTGTGCGCAAGCGGCGCTGGAAGTCTCGCGAGCAGCAAGACATGATCTGGAAGTGGCTGGCCAACGACAACAGGCCGTCCAAATGACTTTATTCTTGTAGATAAACTGACAATCTGTGTATAATCAATCAATGTTGGAGAGCCAGCGACTGCCATTTAAAATCCGGGGTTTTATTTTTTTTTTTTTTTTTCAACTTTTTCTCTACTGTATATCTAAAATGAGTTGCTGGAGGGGGATAAAAAAAAATTAGCGAAATTGAGTAAGAGGAAAAGGGGCAAAAATCGCAGGTAATTACACGCTTTTCGGGAATCGTCGAGCTAAGCTGCTTAGAAACCATACCAAGCACAACAATCTAACGTGTCGCAGCACTTGGGTGTGTTTTTGAGCAACATCCCAGCACCATTTGGTCACTAAGAGACGCGTTTCCCTGTTGATAAGCCAGGCACGTTCGGTGGATGGAGTCGGCACAGAAGCAGGAGGAGATACCCGGGGGTGTTTCAAGCGCGCCATCCGGCTCAGTAACCGATACTAAGGACGGCCGTGGCAGCGTCAGTCCGGCCGAGCCCGTGCCGGCCGCCAATCGCAGCGTCCGGGACTGTGTTGCGCTAAACTCGCTGGACTCGAAAATCATACAGTATCATTATGCGTCGCAGAAGATCCTCAAGGTGGTGGCGACGGTGAAGAAACTGATCAAGCATTGCTCGACAGAGTCGCTTGTTCCCCTGACAAAGTACATCATCCTGCAAAACGGAGCGGTCTTCAACATCAATGACAACATCTACAGACGTTCAGAGGTGCTCATCAACGGCAACAAGTTCAACCCTGCGCAGTCGATCGACCCGCCGGTGAACATCAATGCCGTGAGCTTCGACTGCATGGACAACTCGACAAACTACGACACCACAAACCAGCGCGTTCCGGACTTCAAGAAAGCCGTGGACTCGCTCAAGCTGCTGGAGTTGCTTCTGATCAACGCATACGAGATATACAACCAGAGGTGGAAAACAGCCATGAAAGAGCGCAACAACGTCTCCACGGGTGGAGCGTTGAAGCAGCCTTTGAACTTCAGCGAGCTGAACGATCTGCTTGTGTTCCCAGAGCTCGATGCCATGGACCAGTTTGTCTGCGACCCTTCGGCCGTCTCTGCAAACAATCAGGACCGAGTCAAGGAGTTTCTCCGCGACCTCGATCTCAAGTTCTTGAAAATCAACCTCAGGAGTTTCGACGACACAATGGCCTCTCTCAAGGCCCAGATAGACATCTTGTCGCAGTGCAAAGCCAGAGACAAGCTCGTGAGCCATCCCAACTACAGGTTCATTCTGCATCGTGCGTTCATCTTGCTGCTCCTTTTGGCAGACTTGTACGGGGTGGTGAGACGGTTTGGCAAGATCGTGTATCTGAACAACTACTTCTACTTTGACAACTACGCTAGATCGAACGAAGGCCTGCGTGTTGTTCTCAAGAACTTGGATGTCTACTTCAACCACTCGAAAAAAAACAGTCTGATCCTCGCCACAATCTCTAAGATCACAAGGCAGAACAGCGTGATGGTTCCTCGTCCCGAGCACTTGCAGGAGATCTCTAAAGTGTGCAGTGACTGCTACAGTTTGTTGGAGACGATGAGCTTTGTGCTGAGAAAACTAGAGACAGAGTGGCAGACTATCATAGACACCAATAGAGCGAATGAGTTTGACAAGCAGCAGCTGAGACTGAAGTTGAAGAATCAAGCAATGCGCGAAAGAACCGAGCAGAAACGCATGTCCACGGTGATGAACGCCAGTGCGACGAAGAACCTCGAGGTTCTGTTTGAGGCTCCCGAGAAGGTGAAGCTGGAGAAAGAGAGGCAATCCAAATTGCAGAAAGAACTGTACGATGATGCCAAGGAGACCAGACTGGTCAAAGAAGCTGAGACTCGGGAGAAAGATCAGTTGAAAGCCGACGCTATTCAACAGAAGGTTGGAGACAGAGAAAAGAAACTCAGAGATGAGCTCAGAAGCTCTGGGTCTTCTCCCACGTCGCTCACAAGGACATCGTCTGTTTCCAGGTCCAGGTCGTCGTCGGCCAGTATCCAAAACAGGACGAGCTCTGACGAGTCCGTGTCCAGTGGCCAGAAGACAGTCAACGGAACCGCCAACGGAACCAACAACGGAACCAACAACGGAACCAACAACGGCGGCTTACGCAGATCGGTTTCTGTTCAGAGCAGGAGAAACTCGGCGATCATCACGCCCGAAGCGAAAAGGACTGTCGATCTATACGCAGACAACTCTCCACCGTCCGTGTCGTCATTGTCACTCTCGCCCGTTCCCGCTCCGTTCCCAAATCCAAGGAGCAGTCCGCTCTCCAGTTCGGCAGTCGCAGGGGCAAGTGCGTCCGTGAAAGCGTTGCACCAACAACAGTTGCAGAATCAGCAACGAGAGCAGCAGAATCCTGCCGCTCACCATGCCAAGGCCGCCGCCTTGGCCTCGAAACGGAACTCGCCGGGCCCACTGACTGCTCAACAGCGGTTGCAGCAGCACATTTTGAAGTCTTCGCAGAGCGGACAGGCTATTGCAAAGCCCTGGGAGGCCAAGCCAAGACCAAAGTCAATTTACTTGCAGTCGCCAAACAGTTCCAGTTCTGGACTGGCTTCTACGGAATTGACGCTTGCTTCTCCTACCCGGAGCCGCACCAGCTCGTTACAAAGCGACACCGAGTTTCCTTCGAGTCCGCTCAATTCACTGAAACAGAGCTCTGTTCGGGAGTTGAGAGTGCTTCAGGTTCCTGGCCAGGCTTCTGGTCAGGTTTCTGGGTCTAGAAGCCGATCCAACTCTTGTCAGAGTGCCGATGTGCCCCAACAGTCGCCAGCGAGAGACGGTTCTCAAAGAGCGACGCCGGTGTCGAGCAGGCCGCGTAGCAGAGCTGGTAGCGCTTCGCAGCGGACGGCCGAGACCATTATGGAGGGGCAAGAGGCCGAACACTCAGCGGGTGATGTCAACGTTTTGAGTGTGCCCGAGAGCGGAGACGGTCAGCGCAGCAGCGGATCGTCCACATCGAAGACGCGGTCGCGGTCGTCATCTACACGGATGCAGACGGTTCCTGTGCGGTTTTTGGGAAACACGGTTTTAGCAGACGAAGATGAGGAGCTAGAGTATGACGAGAATGGGGAGATCAAGAAGAGAGTTCGTTTCATCGGAGTTCCCGAGTACACTGAGGACGAAGATGCGCCGACTCCGCAGCAGATGCAGAAGCAAATGAGACAGAAATGGTCATCGTACAAGCCTCTTTTCAGAAACAGAACGAAGCTCTTGAACTCTCAGGAAGGTATGGCGTTCAGAAGGTTCCAGCATTCCGGAACTGGATTCGGGGGTTCCAGCAGTGGTGAGTTTGAAGGGTTTAGCAAGAATCATGCGAACAGCATTCCGATGGAGATGAACGGCAAGTTTTCCATGATGAGTGTGATCAATGGCACAG
>PPHT02000004.1:294384-308082 GCA_003705115.2 Ogataea henricii
AAAAAAAAAAAAAAAAAAAAATTTTTCACTCAAGTTGATAAATTTTTGTTAGAAAAAGCTTCTGATGCTTTAGAGAGCGAGCGGTTTGTTGCAAAGACAGCGCGACCACGGCAAGAAACGGCTTCCATAACAGAAGAACAAGACATGTCTGTCACAGGAGAGAAGAGAAAGACGGGCGAGTCGGAGCTCCTGGCCAGAAACGAGAACGGATTCAAGAAACACAGACCGAGTGTAAGCCTCAAGACATCGACGAATCCAGTGGACGAAAATGGGCTCTCAAGGTGTTTCCACAAGGTGAAGGCGTCCCTCTACCTGTCGCTGGCTCCGTGCCACCTCAGCTCGCCGATAGCAGGCATCAGACAGCAGCACTTGGACCCAATGGTGATGACGTATGTGCAGTTTGCCAAGGGAGTTCTTCTCGGGTACTACAACGTTAAGCTTTCAGACGGAAACGTTTCGGAGGATGCGAATGGACACGAAATCGCCGTGGCCAAAATCTCGAGCGACAACCCGTTTTCGTTTCTGTGGTGCACGGTGGAGCTCTTGGTGTGGAGACCGCAGATCGGAGACGTGGTGGAAGGATGGTCGTACATGCAGTCACAATCGCACATCGGGTTGCTGATAAACGATACGTTCAATGCCACCATCAAAAAGGCCAGCATTCCTACGAGCTGGAGATTTATACCGAACCAGGTGGACGAGTTCAACAACGAAGACACGAGCAGCGGCGCCGCAGGGTCCGGATCAGGCAAGATGAGCAAGTCGTTGGGCCAATGGGTCGACGAGAACGAAGTTCCAGTGGAAGGTAAGCTCCGTTTCATGATCAAGGCGTTGTATGCTGCCGGCAGAGTGATTTCCATCGAGGGGACGCTTTTGAAGCCTGGTTTCGAGAAAGAAAGCCAGCCGGTGGTGAGAAACCCGTCCAGCAGCACCAAGCACAAGAAGTTTGATGAGGATTCTTTTGTGGAGGTGGCCAACGAGACGCTTGCGGATGATGAAGATAAAGACGAGTTGCCTGTTTATAGACGCGACGATAGTAGCGACCAGGACGACGAGGACGAAGACAACAAGGTCGTTGGTGGCGATGCTTCGTCGAGCGACGAGGAAAGCGACGATTGAGGGTGTGGATATTTTGTGTTGTTCATAATACTACTCTGGAATATAATACTGTACCACTAGAAAGAAGGAGGAGAAAAAAAAAATCTAGGGAGCCAGGTGAAAAACCGGGCTGTGTCGCGTTAGTCACATCGCGTTTGTTTTTTTGTGCAACAGTAAAAACTCAAACTATGCCAAAAACAACAGACGAAGAGCAACTGTTGGCGGGCTTCAGCACTGGCTCGGGTCGGTTTATCTTGCAAAATGGAGGATTCGGACGCGGCAGACATGAAAGCGACGCAACTTCTCACCGAGCATTTTGGGTTCCAGCCCATTGCCGTGATTGATGACATCATCAACGTGATCAACGAGATCATGTACCGATGCACAGAGCAGCTCGAGCTTGCGCTGATACAGCGCAAGTTCCACCTCGAGGAAGAGAAGAAGCGAAAAAGGGAGCAGGAGCTGCAGGCACGTGACGAGGACGACGACGTGATAATGAACGAGGACGACCTCAGGAGAAACGATGAACAGACACAGACGGACAACTACACAGCACAAGACATCCAGAAGGGAACGGCGTCACTGGAGACGCTTCTGGAGCACACGATCAACAAGAACTTTGACAAGTTTGAAGTTTACGCCTTGCGAAATATTCTAAACCTGCCCAAAGACTTGGTCGAACAGGGACACATCCGACTCAAACACCACAAAGATCTCACAATTGACCCTGACGTGCTGAGCAAATCGCGCGAGCTCGATGCGGAATACAGTTCGCTTGTGAGACAGATCGAGCTGGAACTTGTTTTGAACCAGAAGTTGAATGAGACGCTCGCCAGGTACAGAACGCTGCTTGTGTTTTCGCAGAAGCTGCGGAAGAACCTGGTTTTTCTTGACCCTGGATCCTCGGGAGCGGCAGCGGGCAAGACAGGCGAGTTGCTTGAGAAGTTGACGCCGCTGAAGGAGACGTACAAGTTTCTGATCAACGAGGTGAAGTACGTGTACGAGGGTCTGGATGCCGTCAAGGGCCAGCTGGAAGACGAGCAGATGCTCCAATTCGATAACAGCGAGGAGGATAAATTCCTCAACGACAGGGTCTCCAAGATACTGAGCGACATTGGGCTTGGGACTGCCGAGACAGCAGCGCGGAGGGACGGGAACGAGAACGAGAACGAGAACGAGGACGAGAACGAGCAACAACTAAGTGTGGAGCTCGTGGAGAAGTTGGACGAATTGCTCAACAGGAGTTTCTAGACCTGTGTAATTTACAATGTATTATAGCGAGGTGCGACTAGCCAGATGGTGGTTTTTTGTTTTTTGAGCCATATGGATGTTCTCTTGAACATTGACAAATGTACTATTCACAAGCTATTCAGAAAAAAGGGGAGAAAAACAACATGTCGTGAGGGTGGATGGGGCTTTGGCGTGCCATCCAGTGGTTAGCATCGGGCTTTACAAAGCCTTCTTGGCGAAGTGGACAGCAGTTGGAACCAACCAAAGGCCGAAAGCGATCACAGCGGCCAATTTCAAAGTGGCCTCATTCTGCATTTGCTTGAACTTCTTAGCGTCTTCTTCGGAATATGCACCGCCGTCCATATTGGTGTATTTGATGGGGATATGTTAGCTGAGCAGCCGCAGAGGTATAGAAAGATACAAGTCAAATGTCTCTGAGCGAGTGTTTTTTTTTGCTCTTGTCGTGATTCTCTGTAAAAATTTTCAGATTTCTGGAGCCAGAGAGAGCTGTAAACATCTCTGCACCGGCTGGGCAAGGGGGAAACAGAGAGGGAGAAAGAAAAAAAAAAAAAAACAGCGATTGAATTAGATTGGGAGGGCAAAACAACAACATATCACCCAACAACACAAGTTCTGGAGCGCAAGTCATGTCGGAAGAAGAGTCCCAGCCCCTCGCCACGGCCGAGCCTGTGGAGGAACCACAGGTCGCGGAAACAGCCGACAGCGAAAACAACAAGGAGCAGAAATCAACAGAGGCGTTGAAGCAAGAAGAGTTGGAGAAGTTGCCAGAGACGGGAAACGAACGCGAAAGCGAACCAGATCTCGAGGCAGACATCGCCAAACTGAGCAAACACAAGAAGAACACAGCAGACGATGCCAAGAGCGGCAAAACAAAGAACAAGAAGCTCAAAAGAACGCACAATGAGGCACAGATCGGTGACGAAGGCACCGAAACGCTCGACAGCAACGACATTGAGGACGACGAGGCACGCAAAAGAAGAGAGTTCGAGGAGAAGTTTGCTGCGATTTTGAAGAAACCAACAAAAAGACGCAAAAATGACGACGTTGACCTCGAGGCGATGCAGGACGAAGCCATTTCGCATCTCAAGAACATGATGAAAGACGCAGCGTACCGCGACATTGACTGCGTCAACAACAAGAAACCGGCTACACACAAATTGAAGCTGCTTCCGAGGGTCAAGGATACGTTACTCAAGTCGAACTTGTACGATTCGATTCTCGACAACAATCTGTTGGAGGCTGTGAGGATCTGGCTGGAGCCTCTTCCGGATGCATCGCTTCCAGCATTTGAGATACAAAAGACCCTATTCACAGAGATTGCCAAGCTTCCGATCAAAACCATCCACTTGAGAGAGTCGGGGCTCGGTAAGATTGTACTTTTCTACCAGAAATCCAAGAAGGTGGATCCATCGCTCAAGAGAACGGCCGAGAAGTTGATTGGAGACTGGACGAGACCGATCATGGGTCGTTCTGACAACTACAGAGCCAAGAAGGTTCAAAGGGCCGACTTTGACTTTGAGAGTTTCCAATCCAACATCAAGTTGAAGTCCTCTGCAGCTACGCAGCCGGTGCAAAAGAGATCGCTGTACCAGGAGAGTGCTGACCGTAGAAAGAGAGCCGCTGCCCCGGAGGCCAGAACCTCTGTCTACTCGATTGCACCTCAGGTGAACCTGAACGCTTTGAACCAGCAAAAGTCCAACATCGCCGCCATGGGAGTGGGCACGTCGTTGAGCAGAGACGAGAGATTCAAGAAGCTCAACCAAAAGTTGACGCAACTGGGCCAAAAGAAAAAAAGCACAAAGAAAGGTGGCGTCTCGATCGAGGGAAGGGGACTCACCATGTGAGACTTGGTTTACGTTTAGTGGTAAAAATGTGTACAGTATGACAACTAATACACCAACCAACCAACAAAGCTTTCTTTCTGAAAATGACAAACTTTATATTTTCTCATTTAATAGCACAGAAAACATAACATTATAAAGGCTTTATTATACTGATTTGATGTCGAGGAGGAAGGAACGTAAGCCACACAGGTGCTGCTGTTTGCTGGCAACAATGCTGTCACGCCCCCACCACCACCACGATTGTAAACGGGCGGCGGCGGTGCATTTAGGATCTTGGCTTTTCCTTCTTCTCCTTCCACAGAGCCAGAAGAGAGACACCAGAGACCTTGACGACCTTGAATCTCACACCTGGAATATCACCCTTAGCCTTACCTCTTCTACCGAAACCAGCAAGCAAGACCTCGTCGTTCTCATCGACAAAGTTCAAACAACCGTCATTTGGAACGAAAGCAGTAACCTTCTTACCGTTCTTGATCAACTGCACTCTGACACACTTTCTAATAGCAGAGTTTGGTTGCTTGGACTCAATACCAATCTTTTCAAGCACGATACCCTTGGCGTGTGAGGATCCACCGAATGGAGACGATTTGAAAGCAGTACCCAACAATCTGGACTTGTAAGCCTTGTCGGCCCACTTGTTGTTTCTTCTGTGGACTCTGAGCTTTCTGGCCGAGTTCAATCCTCTTGGTTTACCTTTACCCATCTTGTTGAATCAATACTGTCTTGAAGTACTGGCCTGTATATCTGATCCCTTCACAATTAAAGAAATGAATATATAAAACTCTTTTAACACTTTTTGGAAATTTTCCTTACCGCAAAACTGCAAATTTTACCACTCCGTTGAGACTGTTGAAAAATTCCGCCAGCGGCCGCCGCCCACCGCGCGAGTTTTTTTTCTCACCCCCGGGGGAAAACGGGAGAGGACTTTTCCTGTGGGGCGGGGAGTTCGCGCGCGGGGCCGCCGCGAAAGCGCGCGCACTTTCGCGCCTCTGCTTTGCTGAGGTTTGGTGTGCGGTGTATTTTGGCCAACCCTTGCCAGTAGCACGTGACTGGTTTTTTTTCCCAAAAAAACCCAACCCCAGCTGCCCCGCGTCTATCGGCGCGACGGCGACTGCGTCGCGACTGCTTGGGCAACTTTTCACGCAGCTGACTCGCAATTTTCACCACCACCCAATCATCGCCTCAGTGTTGCTCACCTAACCCACTCCCATCATGCAAAACGCCAGCTCGCCCGTCCAGTCCCACCTCCAGAACCTTGTGGCGCATTTCCTCAAGGAAAACGGACTCAATGAGACTTTGAGAACGTTTGAACTTGAACTCAATAGAAAACTCAACTGTCAAGTGGAAGAACCGTTGGAAGCCATTGTCCGCGACCGGCTCGCGTACCGCGACTTGCACGATTTGGACAACGACAAAAACGAAATTTACACACCGCAGAACCAATCGCTCATTCAGAAACACAATGTCCAGGTCCCCGGCTGGACGGTTTTGTGTCCGAGCGAGAAAAAAGCTCTCAACATCGGTACTCTGAAGTCTCTTGTTATCCACACGTCGCACGCCCGCATGCTGATCGGCGGAAAGCCCAGACTCGTGGGCTTCTACGTCACAAATGACAAACGGCTGCTCGTGCAGGATCTCGACTCGCATCAGGTCATGCTCGCTGCCTCAAACTTGCACAAAGGAGTAGCAAATAAACTGGCTTACGCCATACCAAACACCGACATTGTCCTGAGCTGTGGAATGAATGGGTTGCTGTTGGTTCTGAGACTGACCGAGGGGTCAGAGGGCTACGAATTGCAACAGCAGGCCGAGTGCCAGCTCCACAAACGGCTCGTGACTGCCGTTGATTATCTGGCAATAACCCCGGACTCGGGTTACCTGTTTTCCATCGGCTGGGATCTCAAGGTGAGCGTGCACAGACTCACGTTTGGCAGCTCGGCGACTGAGATAGACAAAGTCGACGAATACACGCTCATGACCAACGGAACGTGTCTGCTGAGTTTCGTTGACGAGAAGACTGGATTGCCGTTGGTTTTGGTGGGTCGGTTGGAAACGTCTATGGTTTCTGTGTTCACCGTTTACGAATCCAAGCTGCTGGAGATCGCCAAACTGGCATTGAATGACTCTGAATTCTCGAACCACTCTTTCCAGCCAATGCACATGGCGAATCTGGGGAAACAGCTGATCACGTTTGCGACCAACCACGTCCCGTACATGCGTCTGATTACTGTGCGGATGCCGTCGATCGACGAGATTCTGCACAGCCACGGAGTGGCGTCGCTTGCCATGCTCGCGCAAACCTCGCAGGGCCAGCAGCTGTTCCAGTCGAACGTGCCAATCTTGCGCAACATCATCGTGTCGAACCTGAACTCGCTTTCGCCGCAAGACAAGTTCTCGAGCCCGATCATACTCAAGAGGCCGCAACGTGAAGGAATCTGGATTTTGAGCGACGACGGAACCATCCGCGGCTTTGACGTGAGCACAGGCGATATTCTCGAGAACTTGAAGACCCACGACGGGCGGATGAAGACAGGATTCGTGGCGCTGAACAGCGATAACAGCGAGATCATTGTGACCTGTGGAGCGGTTGATCGCAACGTTGTCACATGGCAGTGAACAATTCCTCGGGCGGTGCAGCGATGATAAATTGAAGTGAAATAAATTTTTTTCTACCCCACAAAAAATCTAACGGTGCTTCTGTGCCGGACACGCCATTTTCTGTTCTTCTGTTCTGATAAGAGCCATCATGGAACAAGAATCAGATTTGCCGTGGTCCGACCGGCAGCCGGTAGAACAGTAAAATAAAAAGCTTGAGGCGACCCGCTTGTCTTATAAAGATGGCGGGTCGCACAACCCGAGTATAATGGAAAAAGGATCTTCGAATGTTGACAGATCAAAGCAATGCTTCCAGCAGACGTTTTCGAGCGGCTGGACTTGAGATCCATGAGATCTCCCGACCAGGACGGCTTGTCCGAGAATTTTGGGGCTCTCAAGCAGGAACCGCACGAGTTGGACTCGTACGCGTTTGCTGAGGAGATCATGGAGACGTACGAGACTGCAGACGACGGGAGACCTCTGTTGAACTCGGAGTGGCTCTCGCAAAAGACGCTCCCGTCTCTCGAGCAGTCGGACGAAGAGCATCTGGAGGTGTTCAATCCCGAGCTGCCAGATACTGTGGAGCTGAGAGATCTTGTCAGCGAGATGAAGTACGAGCAGACATTTGAATTCTTCGACACAGACGAGATGTTGATCGATCCGCTCCATGAAGATAAAACTGAACGAGAACCCATGACGAGTTGCGACACAAGACTCTTGTTTACAGGAAAACAGGAGGAAACAGACGATCTGGACTTGGACAACGATAGCTCCCCGCACGTGATGTGTGCTCCCTCCGATTTCGTTGAATGGTACGACACCAACGAAACTGCTGTGGAAAGCATGTACAGTGAGATTCAGAATCTGACCAAGAACATGACGTTTGCTCCCATCGAGGGGGCAGGGGCTACAGGCGGAGGCGACAAATCTGTTTTCCTGCTCCAAAGCATCGGGTCTCCTGTCAAGGCCATCGCAGAGCCCTCTGTTGCCATAGTGGAGGACAGGTCAATTGCCAAAATTCCCATTCAACCGTCTAAAAAACGCAGGAGTGTGCTGGTTGAAGATTTTTTGGAAGCTTTTTATTGCG
Organism: Ogataea henricii; assembly: GCA_003705115.2. NCBI lineage: Eukaryota > Fungi > Ascomycota > Pichiomycetes > Pichiales > Pichiaceae > Ogataea > Ogataea henricii. Next base: position 302,260 of record PPHT02000004.1, read on the forward strand.
GAGACTCTGAGTATCAGAGTGTGATTGAGCAGCATTTGATGCCGTACTGCTCAGTAAACACGCTCACACCGGCCACTTTCATGAAGTATGTTGGTAAAGAAGGCATGTGGAACTACGAAATCAACCGCAAGGCCACTCTTTCGTCGTGCGAGATTCCGAGATTCGCCAACCAGACAAAGATCAACTTTTACGAACCGCGGCTGTTCAGGTTTCTCAAGAAACACGACTCGACAAGAAGACACAAACGAGAAGGTTTGTGTTCATTTTGCAAGCCTGGCGATGCAGATTACAAAAACAACTTTGACAACTTGTTTTTCGATCTCAATTCCTCGGGCTACTTACACCATCTCACCAAACAGCACGGAGTTTTCAGCAACGGAACCGAAATGCCGCTTCCGAAAATCATAGGACTTCATCCGGAACTGAAGAGCAACAAGTGTTCCAGCAAGATTGACCACGTCTACGTTGCTGTGTGTCCTATTTGCGACCAGAAGGTCAAAGTTCAGGACCTTAGTTCGGCGAATACGGTTGCTGGTAATAAGTTCCTGGCTTATTTCAGGCACATGTTGACGCACAACATTCGGAAGAATAGCGGTAGCAGGGGTAAGTAGCGACGACGGGCGAACGACAAGCCAACGGCGAGCCAACGGCGAGCAAAGCGAGACGTGAGCAGCGACAAGCATTCAGTTATGAGAATGTACTTAGCACGCATACACATGGTTTGGTGACTTTGTACGCACTCATTCATGACTCGCTTCGCTCGTCACGCTCGTCGCGCTCTTCAGAACACAATCTCCTCCGGTAACACACGCACCTTCCTCCCTTCTTTTCTTGTGCACTCACCTTTCGCATCTCTCTTTAAAGATTTCCGCATATCAAAAGCGTCAATTTCATCATCCAACCTGTTCCTATTTGGCTCATGATTGTAGTCCCCATAGTACCCGACTACTCGTCTGTAGACGGAGTAGCCGAGTTTTTCGTACAGAGTGATGGCCAGTTTGTTGTTGCACCTCACAAAGAGATCGATGAAGTATGCTTCGTAGGGTTTATCTTGCGTAAAGCTCTCGAGACTCGAGCACAGAAACGATGCCAGACCGATTCTTCTATAGTTTGGATTGATGGTGACCGCCGATATGTGTGCGTGCCATTCTTTGCCCTTACCTTCTGTTTTGGCCAACATGTAGCCGACAGACGAGTCTGATGGAGAGACAGCTTTGTAGAACAGAGACGGCCATTCCGAGAGATATTGGAGGTAGAAGTATAGGTAGAAGTTCTCTGTGAGTGGGTCCAGGTTAATGGAGTTCAGTTCAAAGAGATCCGTCGCATGGAACGGTCTAATTGAGGTCATTTCGGCTGGCTGAGTGGGCACTGAACAGGGTTGTTGGTTGCGGTTGTCTGTCTACTTTTTTTTTTTTTATTTTCGATGAAAAAAATTATTCAAAAACTATATATATAAGCTTGAAATATACAGCATCAAACAGCTCGGAAAGAAGCCTTTTTTTTGGAATTCGTGAAACGGATCGGATGCCTTTGGACAATTAGGATAAGAAGGGCTTCCCTCAGGCCCACTCCGGGGTCTTGTTGAATCCGCCTCTGCCTCTACCACGGCCTCTGTAACCTCCTCTGTTTCCGCCTCTGCCACCTCTGCCGCGGCCTCTGTAGCCGTTTCTGTTGTTTCTAAGCGAAGTCTGGCCAAACGTGTCGAGGTTCAGTTGCTTCTCCTCGTTCCATCTCATTCTCTCGGTGTTGTTCTCTTCGGTGGAAGAAGAAATCGTGTCGAAGAAGGACGACTTCTTGTTGTAGAACTCCGACTGTTCGCGCTCCAACTCCTCTTCCTTCTGGAACTTGGCGTTGTTGGACTCAAAGTCAAAGTCGTCGCTTATCTTGGCTCCCTTGGCGGTGCTCGTCGCTGGCTTTGATTGCGGCTGGGGTTGCGATGCGGCTGGTTCTGGCGCTGGCGCTGGCGAGGATGGCTTTGGTTCGGCCGGTTTGGCTTGTTCTGGTTCGGACTTTGGTTGTTGAGCTGGTGGCTGCGCTGGTGGCTGAGCTGGTTGTTGCGCTGGTGGCTGAGCTGGTTGTTGCACTTGCTGAGCTGGTTGTTGTGCTTGCTGAGCTGGTGGCTGTGCCTGCTGAGCTGGTGGCTGTGCCTGCTGGGCCTGCTGGGCCTGCTGGGGAGCGCCCATGGGGAAAAACCCGGCCATTGGGTTGAACGGCGCTGGAATTGGTTCTGGAACAACCTCCTCGATTGGAACCTCGAGAATGTTGAGACTCTTCACGTCGGGACCACTCAGCATGATGTGCTCGTAAATCTGGCTCGACGGATACACGATTCTGTTCACGTCGACAACGCGACCTTCTGTTCCAAACACTCTCACATTCTCCAGAGAAATGGTACCTTTATTTCCGTCGATGCTCTCCAGGATTCCGACATAGCTGTGGGGGGTGTTAGTATAGGTTGGCTTGACAGGTGTGCAGAACGACGAATTGACGAGCACTTTGCGAGCGACTGACTTGAACTCGCTCACTTCGAGTCACGTGCGTCGCTCTGAGCACAAACCCAACTTACCGGATATCCGCTTGCGAAATCAGAGAAATCGTCTTCCCAATGTATTGCGACATGCTTGTAGATTCACGGATCAACACACTTGTTTCTCTCGGTTGTGAGTATCGTTTTTAGTTGTCTTGAATTTTTCTCCATATTTGAAATTGATTATGGAAGAAAAATTTTTGGACGAGCGACGAGCGAACGACGAACGACGAACGACGAACGACGAGCGGAGCGAGTCGTTCGTCGTGAGTCAGTGAGCGTGGTTTAATCGTCGTGAGTCAGTGAGCGTGGTCCATTCGCCGTGAGTGGGCGTGGTCCATTCGCCGACTCGCTCCGCTCGTCGTTCGTCGTGAGTAACGTAGTCAGGAACTCAGTCAGTAACGACTGGATCGCCACGCACGACGAACGACTCGCTTCGCTCGTCGTTCGTCGTTCGTCGCTCGTCTCTTCTTGCTATGAAATACACTTCTTAGACAGTAACATATACACCTACATCGACTCACCATCTTCCTGTGGAGCCATTGGAGAACTCATAGTCGGTCTGTCCACCGCCAATCACATCGCCATAAGAGGTGCCGTTCGGCTGGCCGTAGGCAGTGTTGCCGCCGTAAACACTCTGTCCAGGGAATGCGGACGAGCCGTTGGCACCCGCTTGCGGCCCCTGTTGCGCCTGCAGCTGCTGCTGGTCGTACTTGTCGAGCTCAAACACAATGTTGGCGATCTTCTTCTGCAACTCTATGCACCCTTTCGAGAACACCTCGTTGGGCTTCAGCGGCCCCGTCGTTTCGAGGTTGAAGTAGAATCTGTCTGGCTTGCTGTTGTAATCAAACCTCTCGCCAGGAAGAGGAGGCTCCTCCCAGTCGCAGTTGGCCGACCGCGGCCACTCCTCGTTCACGTCGTCCTCAAACCAGTAGTCTGTGTGCTTGAGCTTGTTCCAGGGATCGTATTCAAACCCAATCGCCGCGCACGGCGACCACTTGGCGTGCTCCTTCGCGATTCCCTTCTTCGCAATGCACCGCAGGTGCAACTGCTGGTGTTTCTTCAGCTTCGCAATGAGCACTCCCTTCCTCTGCGGGTCCCGCACCACCGGCGTGCCCAGGTTGAGTCCTGTGTTCGGGCTTATGATCGTCAGATGGCTCGAGTACACGTTCATCGTCTCGTCCGTCTCACAGTTCGCACGCAGCTCTAGCGTCACCGAGCACTTCTCACAGTGGTCCTCGCACGTGCAGTCCCGTGTGTACTTGAGCTGGTCGATGTCTTCGCTCTCTAACGGCACCAATCCGAGTCTGTGCGCAATAAACTCGTCTGCTAGCACGCTCGTGTTCACAGTGATGTCCACCAGGTCCACCGCCAGCGTCGGCACCTCGGCGAGCATTGTTCTCCGCAACGAGTTCGCCAGCGACAACTCCACGTCTCCGAGAACAAAATCCACCTCGTCTTTACCTGCTTTTCTAATCGTCACCTGTGGTTCTTCGCCGCTCATTTTGTGGGTCTCTATTCACAGATTCCAAATCCCGTCTCCACAATCAAGCCGTGCAACCAACTGCGTTCGCGCGTTCCCAACAAAATTCACCCTTTTTGCCGTCTTTCCAAGGGTCTTTTGCCTGTTCAACTAGGTTAGTTGTTTTCGCCTTTTTTTTTTTTTCTCTACCTCGAACCGTGAAGTATTTCTGGTGCAGGGGTGTCCACGAGAATATTTCAAGACTTGAAGAAAAAAAAAAGATTACTCTCTTCAACTGCTCGTTGCTCGTTGCTGGCTGCTCACTACTCATCTCCTCCCCCCACCATGACGTCCCCCATCGTGATACCCGACCTCCGGTTCCAGGAAACTTTCCTAAGAAAATTGGTCGCAAACGCCCAGAAATCAAACACACAGTCCACCCAAAGCACAGATGAAGCCCCGCCACCACTTCCAATCACATCATCGGTAGTCTTCTACACCGTACTCAAGGAACACCTCGTCATGCCGTTTGTCCAGGGCTTTGGCTACGCTTTCCTTCTGATGCTGGCAAGACCTTGGCTGGCCCTCGCGTTCCAGAACGGCCGTCGCGCTGCCCAATCGTTGGTTTCCATCGTCTCAAACTTTTCCTCTACAATGGCTCCGGGGTTGGGCTATCGCAGGCGAGTGTGACGAGTGCGACGAGCGAAGCGAGTCACTCACAGGCAAAGCGAATCAACATCGACGAGCGAAGCGATTACACACAAGTAAAGCAACATGACGAGCAAAGCGAGTCTCAATGGATCTACAAACGAGCAATGCGACCTAACGAGCACCTGGGTGAGTGGACAGTCACTGTCACCATCACCGTACACCTAGGGAGTGTAACGAATGACTGAATGACGAGCAAAGCGAGATGACTCGCTTCGCTCGTCATGTCCTTGAGTCAACAGTCGAGGTTGAGTGAGTGACCCGCTTCGCGGGTCAATTGCTCGTCGATTGCTCGTCGATTGCTCGTCATTTGCTCATTAAATACACCGTCTATACTCCCCTTACACACCTCTGCGCTCTGCGTTCCACGCACAACAGTCCTCGAATCGAACGAGCTCTCCGCCAAAAATATCCAAAGAGCTTCCGTACGTCAAATCCACTTTTCCCCCACTCAGCTTCTCCACAAGAGCGAGATCCTCCAGCGAACGAGCTCCCCCTGCGTAGACAACAGGAACGGGACTCCACTCGCCAAGCTTCTGCACCAGGTCGCCGTCAATCCCGTTGCAGAGCCCCTCCACGTCCGCAGCGTGCACAAGGAACTCCGAGCAGTATTGCGTCATCTTCTCAAACATCTCGGCCCCCAAAACCGTCGTCGTCAAAGTCTGCCACTTGTTCATGGCCACCACCCACTGAACTTCGCCTGAAGAACCGACTTGCCGGCGACAGCTGAGGTCCACAACAAGGTGCTCTTTGCCCACAAGCTCGCTCAATTGCACCAGTCTGCCCCAGTCCAAAACTCCGTCGGGGAAAAGCCACGAAGTAACGATGATTTTCGAAGCACCTTGATCGATCCAGTACTTGGCATTCGAAATGTTGATTCCACCGCCAATCTGCAGCTTGTCGGGCCACGTTCTGATGGCCTCGAGTGCCGCTGCATCGTTGCTTTCGAGCGAGCCAAGCTTGATCACGTGCGTTCCCTCCACCTGGTTCTGCTTGTACAGCTCTGCGTAGTACGACGCTGGTTTCTCGCTCACAAAATTGGTGGCCACAGCCTCGTTTTTCACGTCTTCTTTGTCATCTTTTTTAAGAGTACCGCCGACAATCTGTTTCACCTTCCCTCCGTGGA
>PPHT02000004.1:308182-344348 GCA_003705115.2 Ogataea henricii
AAAAATAACTTTAAAAAAAAATTTATCAAAAAAAAAAAAAAAAAAAATTCAATTAAATTCACCAGATCTACACCATTTTCAGTAACCACTCCTCGTCCCATACACATAGCCATGGCCCCCGTCGTTGTCAAGTTCGCCGACAAGTACAGCCCGAAGCCGGTGACGTCGTCGAAAGAGGACAAAAAAGTCCTCAGAAGCGGGAAACCGATCTCTCTCGAAGAACTCAAGAGGAAACAGCAGCTGGCTCAGAAACAACAACTCAAAGACTCCAAGACTAAAGAGGACGCTGATGATATCAAAAACGACATCGCCTTAGAAAGACTTTTGAGCGAGAGTCACATCCTCGCTAATAGCACAAAAAACAGCACCTTCTCCGGAGCAGATCTGACATTACAAACTCTGGATCACGAAAACCCAATCGGAAGTGCAAGAGTAAGAACTCTCGAGAGCCGAATGCGCTCGTTGTCTGCGATAAACGGCAAAAACAGCGGCGAACCAGATAAACTCGAGAAAATGCCCATGGCAATGAGAAAAGGAATGGTGGCCAGCAGAATGCGCAAGATCGAAAAGTACGAGAGAGAAGCCAAGGATGCTGGTATCGTGCTTGCTAAGACCAAGAAGGGAGACTTCAGAAGCATCAACGACAACGGCGTCACCTCTGTCACCGACAGAATCGGAAAGGGTGTCAAGAAGGACAAGAAACATAGAGACAGAGGACTGCGCATCAACAGCATTGGTAAATCCACTAGAAACGGTCTGGTGATTTCGCCAGCAGAAATCGCCAAATTGACCTCGCCAAAGCCATCATTCAAAAAGAAAGGAGGCCGCAAACATTAAAATTTCTCTCTCATCACCCAACCAGGCTTGCATTCAGTGTGTAATTATGTATTTTCATCGCTTTCTTCAATCAATCGAATTGCATTCTTGCTTCTCTCAGCCTAGTGAGCTTGTTCACCAGCGATATCAACTCAAGCCGCTCAGCAATCTTGGACGCAGCCATCAGAGCTCTGTCGTCCCGCAATTTCGTCGCTAAGTACAAAGCGTCGCGCAGGTTACCGTCGTTGCATGACTGGCCAAACTGTTTCAGCAGTGCAGCGTCGTACTTTATGCTCAGTTCGCTCAGTCTCTCTTCGGCAGTCTCGTCCAAAACGTCGTCATTGCTGATAGCGTCGTTCAAAAGCTCACCCATAGTGATGTACCGCACAAGCTCTTCCTCAGGATCGTCCTCGACTTTGTTGGCACTGTGACCTTCTTCGTCGTCGCTGTTGTCGCGCTCGTTTTCGGGCTCGGTGTCGGCAATCGGTAAACGAATCGGAATTTCCGCAGGCAACGCCAGCGGGAAAGATGGATACTCGGACCCTCTGATGACAATGAAGTTGAACTGATCTTTGAACAATCCAAGCGGCCAACACTTCACGTTGTCTCCAGCAGCAATCTTCTTCACGCCGTTCAACGTGTTGAGAATCGGAATCCACGACGCTTGCAATGGATCTCTCCATCTCGTCAGCACAAGCAGAAAATCGTCCTGTCCAACGACACATGGGTCACCATCAAGCGAGAAAAACAACCCTTTGATCGGATGTTGGTTTCTGTTGGTAATTTGGATCGGCAACTGCTCGTTTCTTTGGAAGTATTTCCCGTCAAGATCTTGAACATTGAAACTGAGACTCGACGAGTTCAACGTCACTGTAAACAAGTACTTGTCGTTGTTGACACAAGCCACCACTGGCGCAGTCTTCTCAATCCTCTCAATGCGCCCAAACAAACTGTATCGTCTAACAAATCCCATCGACGTGCTCACAAATATAGAGGTCTTGCTCAATGCCGCAGACGTGACAAACTCCTGTGGTTGCACGTTCACAGTCTTGATCCACGAGTTTTGTTGGTCGTGCGACTTATACAGAAGCGTGGCTTTGCGATTCTTGGCTCCCATCCCGCTCGAGGCTAGCAGAATGCCGTCGTCGTTCATCGACGCAATGCTGAAGTTATGCAAATCTCTGAAATGGTACTCTTTGTGCAAACTGCGGTCAAAAAACGATACCGTCACCGTATTATACGTCTCTTGTTTGACAGACCAGGCATATCCAATTGAGTTGATGGTGAGGTACTTTCTGTTGCTGTTCCATGGAGTGGCTCCAGGTGAGAATGGTTGCAATTCAAACTGAGCTCCCTGATTGGAATAGCTTCCAGCATCGGCAATCTTCCTGTGCTTGAATCCTGATCCGCCACTGTATTCGTGGCCGTTTGATGCTGCCGATGGTCGTTTTTTCTCCAAATATCCACTGCCATCATCGTCCACAATGAAATCGTCCTCAGGACCTTCGTCAAACAGGCCCGTGATATCACTGTCCACACCATCATCTGCTTCGTCATCCGAAACGGCCTCGGCTGTCTCCTCGCTAGCCCTCAAACGCTCAGTTTCTCCATTGGCACGTGCTGTCTCGTCCTCGGCCTCACCTTCTGGGCCTGCTTCTTGGCGCACCACAGCATCGAATCTGATGATATGGCCCGTCGTGGTACCGATGACCAGCTCGAAATCTCTGCCGTTGCTTTTTCCCCAAGACAGCGACCGGGCTGTCTGTGGCAAATTGAATGTCTTGGTGGCCTTCTTTGTATGCGTATCCCAGACAATGAGTCTGTTGTCGAGCGCGACACTCGCAAGATGACGACCATTCGGAGACCACTTCACGTCGACAAGTGGCTTATCATGGGTCTGACCTTTGAAACGGAACTCGAGTTGCTCGAAATTGCTTCTGTCATACACCTCGATAGTGCGATCTTTTGTAGGAATTGCAAGCAAGTCGCCCGAAGGATGCCAATCTGGTTTCGACGTAGCCAACCTCCCGTCGTTGGATTTTTTGGCCGCATCCCCTTTGCGCTGATCATCGTCGTCGTCATCATCGAGCCCGCCCAGCAGGTTGGCAACGTCGTCGTCATCGTCGTCATCGTCTACGTCTTCATCGTCCACAAGCTTTTTCTGCACAGCAATGTTCGCAAACGTGTGTACTTTGGATGGCTCTGACGAGGAGTACGAGTAAATTGCAATGTCTCCGTTCGATAATGAGACAGCTGCAAGATCACCAACGTTGTTGTATGCGATCGACGCGACTTGGTCGCCTGTATTGAGCGTTTTGATAGGACTGCTGTCGTCAAGACTCACAAGCTTAAGCGTGCCCTCAGCACCACCGCAAAGCACCATAGAGCCACCGTGGGTGAAAGCGGCATCGCGCAATGCAAGCGGAGACCGCACCAGCTTGCCCAGTGACTTGAGGCTGTCCAGGTCGTAGTACTCGCACACACCGGTCCGTGATGTCACGACACCATAACTGATTGCGCCCAACGACGTCACCTCAAATGAGTTCATTTTGCCGAGCACGTCCAGCACGTTGGGCTCGTGTTCAGGGTTGTTCACATCAAAGATCTTGAGAATCTCGTTCGAGCACACATACACTTTGTCGCCGCGGAGTGAGTGTCGGACAATTGTGTCACCAGCGGACAGAAAAACCTGCTTCACGTTCTCCTCGATTGTCATTTGTGCTGAGGTTCGATGTTGTAAGGGCGCAAAAGTGGATTGGAAGTCTTGTCGAACAGAGGTAAATGATGCTTCAGACACGAAAAAAATCAGTGTGTGTGGGAAATTTAATTTCTTGAATCGCGGTGCGGTTTCACGCGTTGCGTCGATCGACGCTCACGACGCACTTTCAGTGGCGACCATAGTGGCCAGCAAAGTCGATGGCGGCGACGAACCAAGCGACAAACCTTTGGCAAATGACGATTCCACGGATGTGAGTGAGGCACGTTGTTGTAGGCAAGTGTCAGACAGCTGTACATTTTCTCTCACCCTTGACTGGGTGATTTGCCTTCACTCAGTACATGGGAAAAAAGGGGGCAACTTGGAAGATTTTGAACTCGATAGCTGTTATTACTTCACCGTAGGGCAATTCCATGCCAAAGTTTTGCATGTAGGCTTTCCTGAGCCTAGCATGGTTGTGGATCTCAAAACACCTAATATAAGTAGTTGACTAAAGTTCTTTCACTTTTCAATTTTTCCCTCAGATTAATTTATGAAGCTTTCATATTTAAAAAAGAAGTGGGCATCAGAATAAGGAAATCAATAAATGTATATGTTTTTTCGTCCTAGTTGAATTGACTCCCATTGATTTGCTACAATCAACTGAGTTAATACCACAAATACTGTATAACAACTATTCTGACGCAGTATAGATAACAAAGTGGCTGGTGGGCGACACTTTAATTCAAATACCCCCGTGTACCACGACAGGTATGTTGTCGCGGACTCTACAATTTCCACTCTTGTCTGGGAAATGGTCATCATTGACAGCATAGTGTCTCCAAAGATTAACACGGAATAACTCACAGCATTCTTTAGGCTTTATAAAAGGCCAGAAAGGGGCGAGCAGTCGTGTTAACTCTGGCATGATGGGCTCGTTCCCACCAACCTTCACTCACTACGCAAAGACAAATCTTGCTTGGTGTAAAGATGTGCAAAAAAAAAAAAATATTTCAAATTTTTCAAAAAAAAAAATTTTTTTAGGCACAGATCTTTTGACTAGATACGGATCCTAACAAAAGCTGCAATACAAGTGAACAACTCGAGCAGCCGGAAGAGTGTCGTAGTGCAGACACCAAATAGATCATACGGATCTTACTGAATTAGTGAGACAGTTTCAGAGAGGCACTATAGGTTGATTTGCGATGGCTGGAGATTCTTTTTTCACAGACCCTTCTAGGGCTAAGAAAAGAGGCAAGTCTTCGGGGAGAACTCCACGGAATGAGGTCAAGAAGAGAAAGCCTGTGGCTCCGAAACCAGCAGCACAGGAGGAGTCGTCAGACGATGATCTGGATGAAGAAGAAGGTGGAAACAGCGTTTTTGATGGATCTGACGACGATGAAAAGCCAGACCCTGCTCAAGAAGAAGAAGACATTGACAGCGACGAAGAACACAAAGCAGAAACTGCAGCAGACAAGAGGCGGAGACTCGCGAAGCTTTATTTGAGCAATTTGCAGGAGGATGCCGAGACGCAAGACTTCGATGCCAAAGATTTGGACAATGACATCATTGCGTCGAGATTACAAAAAGACATTGCAGAACAGAAAGGTTACGTTTACAAATACTACGGAGACAGGCTGGTGCTGGAAGGAATCGATCCCAACATCAACAGAATGTCTGCCAAGGGGTTGACGAGTGTTACTGCGAAATATCCAAACGTTTACACCACGTCGAAAGACATGGAGCTCACGAAGTGGGATGTGAGTAACTTGGGGAAAAAACCATTGAGATCCAAGTTTGTGAGGGGAGGGCCAAAATACCGTGAGATTTCGAAAGAGCAAGCTAACAACGGTCACAGTGACGAGATTCTCACGATAGCAGCAAGTCCTGACGGGAAATATGTTGCCACTGGAGGAAGAGACAAGCGCATTATTGTTTGGAGTAGCGAGAATCTGGCACCAATACGAGTGTTGGAGACTCGCGATAGACGTGGTGAGGTTTTAGGGCTGGCGTTCCGTCGCGGGACCGATCAGTTGTATGCTGCATGCGCCGACCTGAAGATCAGAACGTACAGTGTGAACCAACTGGCGCAATTGGAGACGCTGTACGGACATCAGGACCTGGTGGTTGACATTGCTGCGTTAGCACAGGAGAGATGTGTCACTGTGGGGTCACGTGACCGGACTGCGATGTTATGGAAGATTTCGGAAGAGACAAGATTGACGTTTAGAGGAGGAGATTTTTCAGAGAAAAAGAGTTCAAAAAGACAGCATCAGAACGTTGAGGAAGAGGAGACAACGTTCTATGCCGAGGGGAGTATTGACTGTGTTTCCATGGTGGATGACTCGCATTTTGTGACGGGCTCCGATAACGGGAACATTTCTCTGTGGTCTTTGGCGAAGAAGAAGCCACTTTTCACGGAGAGACAGGCCCATGGGGTAGAGAAGAAGTTGCCAGCGGTGCGGGCGTCGGCCGAGAGTCCTGTTGCGGAGGCTGAGAAGCAAGTGCCGCAACCGCAACCATTTTGGATCACGTCTGTGCATGCTATTCCATACTCTGACATATTCTTTTCTGGATCATGGGATGGAGAAATCAAGGTGTGGAAGCTTGAGAAAGAGCTCAGAAGTTTCAAGTTGCTTGCTAGTTTGCCCAAGGCGCGCGGAGTTGTGACCAGGATCGATGCCATCGAGGATGAGGAGAACGCGAGACTGCGTGTTTTCGCTTCTCTTTCGAAAGAGCACCGTTTGGGGAGATGGATCAAGTCTCCTGAGGGCAGCCGGAATGCTTTGTATTCGTGTCTTCTGAATTTGCACGACTAGGTACGCTAGATAGAAGGATGTATACTTGCTTAATCGCATAATATAGGAGTAATAGCTTAGCATAAAAAGGGAGAAAAAAGGTAAAGGGAAGGGGGGTAATAGAAATACACTGGGAAAAAAGTGAATCAAAGGTAGTAACGTGAGAAAGACTAAAGGAAAAGAGGATTCAAAAAAGCTCAAGGGATATCACAAAAAAAGTGTCGTGGCTGGACATCGAACGCTCGGGGCTGATTAAGGTAGTTGGAATTTCGGGACATTCTCAAACTACAACAGTGCTGCGATGATGAAACCTGCGATTCCGACGGTGAAGCCGCCGACCGGAGCCAGGCCGTTTGCGTCACCCTTTGAAGAGGAGGACGAGACTGCGGAAGCTGAAGCGGCAGCGGAGCTCGAGGCGTCTGAGTGAACAGACACCGAGCTTTCTGCCGAGGAGCTGCTGGTCTTGTGGTGGGCCTTGGAGGACGAAGACGAGGCCAACGCGGACGCTGTGATTCTCGAGGTCACAAGAGTGGTGGACGAGGCGAATCTGACGGTTGACGATGGCTTGGAGCTCGACTTGGAGTGGTGGTGCACGTCTGAGGCGATGGCCAAGAGTCCATTGGCTTTGAGAAGAGACTCCGAAGCGGATGCTGAGGCGGAGGACGACGACGCAGAGGCAACAGACTCGGCCGAGGCAACCGACTCTGCGGAGGCAACCGACTCTGCGGAAACGGACGAAGCCGCGGCTGCTTCGGCGGAAGCAGAAGCAGCAGAAGCAGAGGCGGCGGAAGCCGACGCAGCGGAAGCCGAAGCAGCAGAAGCAGAAGCGGCAGCCTCGAAGGCAGCTTCAGCGGAGGCAGAAGCAGCAGAAGCCGAGGACATGGAGGCAGCAGAAGCAGCAGAAGCAGCAGAAGCAGCAGAAGCAGCAGAAGCAGCAGAAGCAGCAGAAGCGGCAGAGGCCGAGGCGGCAGAAGCAGAGGCTTCAGATGCCGAGAGAGCAGAGGCCGAGGCGGAAGAGGCAGAAGCGGCCGAAGCAGAAGCCTCAGAAGCCGAGGAGACTGAAGCAGCAGAGGCAGCAGAGGCCGAGGAAACTGACGCAGCAGAGGCAGCAGAAGCCGAGTACGCTTCAGCAGCAGAAGCAGAAGCCTCAGCAGAAGCCTCAGCAGAAGCTTCGGCAGCCTCAGAGGCCGAAACTGCAGACTCAGAAGCCTCAGTAGCCTCAGAAGCGGACTCAGAAGCCTCAGCAGCAGCAGAAGCGGACTCGGCAGCGATCATAGAAGTGATGGAGGCAACAGAAGCGACGGACTCGGCCGAAGCAGCGGAGGCAGCGGACGCCGAGGAGACGGACGCAACCGACGCAGCAGAAGCAGAAGAGACCGACGCAACAGAAGCCTCAGAAGCAGACTTGGCAGAAGCAGAAGACTTGGAAGACGCTGCGGATGCTGACGAGGCCGACGAAGCAGCGAGCACGGAACTTTCAGAAGGAGAAAGAACGGTTTCGGTGACGGTGACGGTGACAAGAGACGTTGTTGTTTCTTCGGCATAGGCCAGAGAACCTAGCAAAAGGAAAGGAACGACTTTGTTGAAGAGCATTGTTGTTTTTCGATGTGGATTGTATAAGCTTGTTGTAAGTGGCAACGGGAAAGTCTGAAACGGAATAAACGAATGGAGAACACTGATTGACTGCACGGGTATTTAATAAGGAATGACTATGGTGAGTGTACAATCAGGAGCAAGTGTTTTGGTCGCTGTCAGAGGGCAGATAAGCTTAGAAGTTGATGAGGTCCCGGAAATATAGAGGAACAAAATAAAGGGTCAAAGGGCTGTAAAAGCAAAGAAACGGGTGATGAGCAAGCATTGCACCCTTGGAGGATCCCTAGCCTCGCACAATTCTCATTCCTGGGACTGAATCGACGAGATTGGCAAACAAAACAATTGGGCCAAGAGAAGAAAAAAAAAAAAAAGTTTGAAGTGTAAACAAACCGGGTCGTGCGCCGAACAAGTTCCCGATCTTTGATTGTCTCTCGGAGACGAAAACAGCAGCGGGCATTGTCCCACGCAGCATCTGGGTTGCCCAAACAGGAAAACTTTGATTGTTTGCTGCTGAATATGCTCGCCAGACTACCGTTTTAGGCTGTTTTCTGGGGGCGGTTTCCGTGGTTGGAGATCCAGACCGCATGGTTTCGGGGACCTGCCTGAATAGGGATTATTGTTTGGGAGATGAGCCAGGCAGGCCAGGCAGGCCAGGCAGTGAACAAGGCCAACGGGGGACAACCTGTTGTTAGGAGGAGACGAACGTTGGACTCGACAGGGTCCTGAGTGCGTCGACGAGGGCCGTGGAGCAGAGAGAACCGTAGCGGGTCGGTCGGGTTGGGCGAGCTGCTGTCGGTGGTCCGCAAAGTCACACTGGGTATGGCGGGGGAGGGGAGGGCTTGGCGGAAAGACGATGGGGACGGGGAGACGAGGACTGTACACGGCCGCCGCCATCGGCCGTCGGCCGGTGCCGACGGGGGCGACGGGGACGACGGGGACGACGGGGGCGACGGGTCGATCGGCGTGTGCGCTGAGACTTGTCGGCCAAGTTGTGAAAAACGCCTTGGGTCGTGCGCCGCCCAAGCGTTGCCCAAGGTGCGCACGCGTGCGCTATATGGAATTAATTTTGGACAATAGCCACACAATACTCGGCTGTTATTGGCTCGCACGAAAGTTTCCGCTATCAATATAAGCCACACAATAGTCGAATTGTCCGTTCCAGCATCACGCAAAACTAGCTGAATACGTGTACCGCCAGAATCGCGCGCACGCGCGCCCACGCGCGCCTGTTGGTTGCGCTATTATTCGCACGGTTGTTTTGGAACTATTTCTTTTTGTCCTACATCCCTTGTTTCCGGAATCAATCATTATTTCACTTTTCTGCAGGCGCAGCGCAGGAGTTGGTCCGAGGGGGAAGATCAGCTGAAACTTGCCTTCTGGAGTTGCGCGAGCTCCTGCGCGAGCTCTGCGAACAGCTCTGCGAACAGCTCTGCGCGCGCTGCGCGCGCTGCGCGGACAAAAAAACGTTTCCCAAAAAGAATTTTTAGCACACAATAGAGACAAAGAAATCCAGAAAAGAATTGTTTTCCGGATATGTTTTCGAGTCGGCGCTGGATCATATTATTTTAACAATTGCACTTACTTACTTTTCTTCCTGTCTTTATTTGTTGGTCTTTTGTTCTTGATTTTGTTTTCGCATCAAGCTTTAAAGTGCTGTCTACCCCCGGAAATACCTTCATCCACTCTCAGAGGCCACCGCGCTCTCCCTGTCGACAATCATATCAACAAAAAGGTCATTTTCCCCCCCGGGAACCCTCAAAACAAGAGCTCTTGAGATTGCACTAAGAAACAAGTTTTTTTTTTCTTTTTTGAAAGACAAGGGAAAAAAAACTGCCACTTTGTTGCCCCTGCGCGCGCGAAAACAATCAACAAACAAAGCTTCTTCACCACCACCATCTTTCTTCCATCTCCTTTGTTTGGCGGTCCTTCGCTTTGCAAGATGGATCACTACCAGGTCGAGAGTCAACAGGACGCCAAAAGAACTTTACCCCCTCTTTCGCACATAATTCCCGACCAACAAGCTCAGAACGAGCCACAGCAGCAGCATTCGCCTGTCAACTCCCCAGGAAGCACCCAGGTCAAGTCCGAGGAGCAGCAGGGACAGCAGCCGGGACAGCAGCAGCAGCAGCAGCAGCAGCCGGCCCAGCAGCAGTCTGTGCAGCAGCAGTCTGTCCAACAGGATCCGGCTCAACAGAATCAGCACCAGCACCAGCAGCACCAACAGCCGCAGCAGCAACAGCCGGCTCAACAGCAGCAGGCTGATCAACAGGAGTCAGCTTCTCAACAGCAGCAGCAGAATCAACAAACCCACCAGTTGGTCCATCCCCAGCCACAGTCTTCACAGCAGCACCAGCCACAGCACCAGCCACAGCCACAGCAGCAGCCTCAGCAGCAGCAGCAGCAGCCTCACCAACAGGCGATTGCTCAACAACCAATCCCCATGCAGTACCAACAGCTGGCGTTGCAACAGCAGATCCCGCAACAGGCTGCGATCCAGTACCCGCAGCAGCTGCAACAGCAGTACATGATGCAGGCGTTGCAGGTGCCTCCTCCGCCACAGCCTCCTCAGCTGGACTCCAGCAAGCTGTTTGAGAAGTGCACGTGCAAGCAGGAGGGAAACCGGATTCCTAGGCCAAGAAATGCCTTCATTCTGTTCAGACAGAAGCACCATCAGGCTCTGCTCGAGGAAGGAAACACGATCAGAACCAACCCTGACGTTTCGAGAGAGCTTGGCCGTCGTTGGAGAAACCTTTCGACCGAGGAGAAAGAGTACTGGAACAACCAGGCTGAAGAGGAGAAGAAAAGACACGCTGAAAAATACCCAGGTTACAAGTACACGCCTAGAAGAAACAGCAAGAAGAACTGTCCGCATTGCAGCACCAAGCAGGCGATCCGCAACCACAACTTGGCTGTGCAGTCGTACGTTGCGCAGTATCCAAACCACGCATATGCCTTCAGCATGACGTCCGGGAACCAGTTTTATCCGCAGCTGGCTGGTGCTAACGGGGCGGCGGCAGCGGCTGTTGCGCAGCAGCAGAACCAGCAGCTGCAACAGCAGTTCCCTCAGCAGGTTCAACAGCAGGTCCAGACTGCGCAGCAGGTTGTTGCGCAGCAGCAGGCGGCGGCGGCGGCGGCAGCAGCGTCGCAGGCTCCGCAACAGCAGGCAGTTTATTACCAGCAGAACGTGATTGCTATGCAACCGCAGCAGTTCAAGGCCGAAGACTTGTACCCGACGCTGGCTGGGTCTGCGCAGCAAGGGTCGACGTCGTCGTCGTCGTCGAACCACCAGTCCAACAACAAGAGTTCTGTGTCTCCGAACGTGACTCAACAGGCTGCGTCGATCAGCGATCAAAGTCAGTACTTGAGCTATGTGGGGCAGATGAACGGCCAGCAGAACGGCCGGTACACGAACGGGCAGTCTACTCCTCAACAAGCCGTTGCACAGCAACAGCAGTCCAAGATAGACTCGACGCAGGCCCAGAACTTTTCTCAGATGTATATGATGGATCCGTCACAGATTTATGCTGCGATGAGCAGACAGCAGCAGCAGCAACAGCAGCAGCAGCAACAACAACAACAACAACAGCAACAACAACAACAACAGCAGCAGCAGCAGCAGCAGCAGAGTTTGGCATACATGAACCCGTTGTTTGGCTATGATTTCCAGCAGAATGCTGCGCAGGTTCAGGCACAAGCACAGGCACAAGCACAGGCACAAGCACAGGCACAAGCGCAGGCACAGGCGCAGGCACAGGCGCAGGCACAGGCGATGCAGATGCCACTGCCGTCGATCAACAACTTGTCGTTGCCTCCGCTGAACATGAATCAGAAGAATGGCAGTTGACTGGCTGGAATTTGAGAGTGTAATTTTAGTTTTTAGAGGAGTTGAATAGAAGCGACGAGCGACGAGCGAACGACGAGCGAACGACGAGCGAAGCGAGTCGTGAGTGAGTCGTGAGTGAGTCGTGAACGAGTCGTGAGTGAGTGAGATCGAGTGAGATCGAGTGAGTGTAGCAGTTTATGTCAGCGAGGAACGGACGACGAGGAACTGGGTCGTGAACGAATCGTGAGTGGGTGAAATTGAGAGTGTTTAAGACATAAACAGCTGGGGTATTGCTTACGTCAGATATTACCAATCAGAGACGAGCGAGGAAAGTCCAAGTTGAGGACTCAAGAGCGAACCCGGGCTGGGGAGTAGAAAGCGACTAGAGCAGACAACTGGAGTAGAGTAAAGAAGTGGATTAGCGGAGCGATTTCATCTCGACTTTCACTGACACTCTGACACACAGACTCACAGACACACAGACTCACAGATTCACTCACAACCCGCTTCGCTCGTTGTTCGCCTGCAAGGGCACTGCACTCCTCGCTCCGATCCGCATGGCGCGTTCACTTATCTCGCTGTCTCGTTTCGTCTCACGCTTGGCTCGCTCGGTGATTCGCTCGCTTGAAAAACTCGCGAAACCGAGGTGATAATTTTCAGGCTGAAAAGAGAAATCTTATTGAGAGCGAAAGGACCCTTGAACAAGGAGTGATGGGTTGGGTGTCCGTCTCGTGACCCACACAGCCGGGTTGCTGAGGTGCTGTTGCGCGGTCAAGCGCAGTTGCTGAGACGTAGAACATCGTTTCTTTGCTGGCTGCGCCCGCAGCGGGCGCCGTGGCCGCGTCGGGCCGTTCCTGCTCGCGTCGGGCCGCCGGTGCACGGGTGTGGCCAAGGCCAAGGCTGAGCGATATGCAGCTCGCAGGACGCTCAGCCTCGTTTACCTTTCTTTTGAGCCGTGTGATTACAAGGGTCGAGGAGCAACAGCAGACTGATAGAGGAGATTGCTGAGCAGTGCCAAGGTGCTGGGATTTTACGTGATGAAATAGGAGGCGTAAAAACCTGGAACGCAAATATATATAACAACAGCAGGACAGAAGGAGGCAAAACAAGGGAGAGATAACTGGAAAAATACACACACACTGGAAATCCTCACCATGACGGATATTGAACGCAACCCGAAACGGTTTGAACTGACTCCGGAGCAACTGAGCGAGCTCCACGACCCAAAGTCCCTTGTGGGCTTGATCGAGCTCGGAGGTGTCGACGCATTGGTGGCGAACTTTGAGACCGACGAGGCCCAGGGACTGAGCTCGAACCCGACACAGGAGGACATCGATGCGAGAGCAGAGATTTACGGGAAAAATGTATTACCTCAGCGGCCTCCGAAATCGTTTTTTTCGCTGTGTGTTGAGGCCATGAAGGACAAGATTATGATTATGCTGAGTGTGGCGGCGCTGGTTTCGCTGGCTCTCGGACTGTACGAGACGTTTGGCCAGCCGCCAACGTACGACAGAGAGGGCAAGAAGGAGCCGAAGGTGGACTGGGTTGAAGGAGTGGCGATCATCGTGGCGATTGTGATTGTGGTGGTGGTGGGCGCTGTGAACGACTACAACAAGGAGCGGCAGTTTATGAAGCTGAACGCGAAAAAAGATGACCGGAATGTGATTGTTTACCGGTCGGGGGAAAAGCAGTACTTGCCCGTTGACCAGCTCATGGCGGGCGACCTGATCTACATGGAAACCGGCGAGATTGTGGCCGCAGACTGTGTGCTGATTTCCGGCGAGTGCGAGTGCGACGAGAGTTCGCTCACGGGAGAATCACATGCGATCAAGAAGATTGGTGCGCGGGAGGCGATCGCGGGTTACAAGCGCGAACGAGAGTCACACGGCGGTTCGCCGCCTCCCGACATTGGAACGCCCGGCGCGCATGTGGGCGACCCTTTGCTGATTTCAGGGGCAAAGTTGCTCTCCGGACAAGGTCGCGCGCTGGTCACTGCTGTGGGACCCAACTCCGTTCACGGCAAAATCATGATGTCGTTGCGGCACGAACCCGAGGAAACACCGCTGCAGGCGCGGTTATCGCGGCTCGCTGACGGAATCGCGCAGTTTGGTATTGTGGCTGCGGTGATTTTGTTCACGGTGCTCTTTATCAAGTTCTGTGTCAAGCTGGGTGGCTCCTACAAGCATCTCAAGGGCGCTGAGAAGGGAACCAAGTTTGTCAACATCTTGATCACGGCGATCACGATCGTCGTGGTGGCAGTGCCCGAGGGCCTCCCGCTGGCCGTGACGCTGGCGCTGGCGTTTGCTACGACGCGGATGACCAAAGACGGGAATCTTGTGCGCGTGCTCAAGAGTTGCGAGACGATGGGCGGCGCCACTGCAGTGTGCTCAGACAAGACAGGAACACTGACGGAAAATCGCATGCGCGTGGTGCGAGGATTCGCGGGAGATGCCGGGTTCAGCGACGATTTCGAAGGGAACGGCGGGTTCCCCGAGGTGGACCCTGGTTTGCGCGAACGCATGGTGGACAACATTGTGCTGAACTCCACCGCGTTTGAGTCCCGGAGCGAGAACGAGGATGACGGAGAGCACGCGCGTCCAAAACGTGGTTTGCGCGGCTTGAGCGGTTTGCTCGGTAAGGGGAAACCATCTTCATCGGAGCCCTCCGCATCCGCTGCGTCTCCGGCAGCTGCAGATGAACCGTTTGTGGGGTCAAAGACCGAGTGCGCGCTGCTGCTTTTGGCACGGGATCAGCTGGATGCGGTGCCCCGCGGGTCGCTTGAAAATTTGCGCTCGGCTGCAGAGTCGCGCACCGTGCAGGTGATTCCATTCGAGTCGTCGCGTAAGTGGGGCGGGCTCGTTCTGCGGACTGAGGCCGGATACCGGTTTTACATCAAAGGTGCATCAGAGATGGTTTTTTCACGGTGCACACACCGCGCCACCGCGGACGGCGGCGTTGTGCGTGTGACGGCAAGCTCGAAAGAGCAGATTGACTCGGAAATCGCGACGCTTGCAGACGATGCGCTGCGTACACTTTGTCTGGGTCACAGAGATTTTGCTGGCTGCGAGTCGTGGCCTCCTGCGCAGTTTGCGCGCGATGACAACCCTCGTGAGGCAGACCCAGAAAAGCTGTTTGGAGACGCGGTTGTGGTGCCACCGGCAGAAAGAGAAAATGCCCGCACTCACGAGGAGGATAACGTTCCACGGATCGTGATTGCAGACGCGGACGCGGACGCGGGCTCCGGCTCGAACTCCGACAACGCGAACGGGCTGGTGTTGGATTCCCTTGTGGGTATCCAGGACCCATTGCGGTCCGGTGTCCGGGAGGCGGTGGCAAAGTGCGGGGTTGCAGGAGTGCGTGTGCGCATGGTGACGGGCGACAATGTTTTGACGGCGCGGGCGATTGCGCGCAACTGCGGGATCTTGCCGGAGCACGCGTGGACGGATCCTGCCGCATGCATGGAGGGTCCTGTTTTCCGGAAACTCACAGACGCCGAGCGGCGTTCGGCGATCGGCCGGCTGTGTGTCCTTGCGCGCTCGAGTCCCGAGGACAAGCGGATCCTCGTGGAAACGTTGCGCAGTTTGGGCGAGGTTGTGGCTGTGACCGGTGACGGGACGAACGACGCGCCGGCGCTGAAGCTTGCGGACGTTGGTTTTTCCATGGGAGTTGCCGGTACTGAGGTGGCGCGCGAGGCTTCGGATATTATTCTCATGACTGATAATTTCGCGAGTATCGTGGACGCGATCAAATGGGGTCGGTGTGTTTCCACCTCGATCCGCAAGTTTGTGCAGTTCCAACTGACTGTCAACGTGACTGCTGTGTTGCTGACATTTGTGTCTGCGGTGGCGTCTTCGGGCGACAGCTCGGTGCTGACTGCGGTGCAGCTTCTATGGGTGAATCTGATTATGGACACGTTGGCTGCGTTGGCCCTCGCCACCGATAAGCCTGCGGACGACATTTTGCAGATGCGGCCTGCTGGTCGCCACGCTCCGTTGATTTCCACGTCGATGTGGAAGATGATCTTGAGTCAGTCTGCGGTGCAGCTTGTGATAACTTTTGTTCTTCATTTTGCGGGCGAGCGGATCTTCTACGGTTCCCGTCATGTGACTTCGCACGAGTCCAAGATGATTTCCGCTCTCACCTTCAACACTTTTGTTTGGTTGCAATTTTTCAACCTCTTTTTGACGCGCAAACTCGATGAAGGTGACGGAATCACCAAAGTTCGCGACCGGATAACGCGCGCGAATCTTGATTTCACACAGCATTTCTTCAGCAATTGGTACTTTATCGCTATTGTGGCGGTAATCGGTGGGTTCCAGGTGCTCATCATGTTTGTGGGAGGTGCTGCGTTCAGCATTGCGCGCCAGACGGGCGCCATGTGGGGCACTGCGCTGATCTGCGGGCTTGTTTCGATTCCGGCAGGCGTGATTATCCGTATCGTGCCAGACGTTTGGGCCGAAAAAGTTTTCCCGACGCGGCTGGTGCGGTGGATTGTGGCGGTGCTGACGCTGGGCCGCAGCAAACGGCAGGACGGCGCGCATCCAATCGCCTTGGACGAGGCTGAGCAGGCCGAGCAGCCAGAGGAGCTGGAGAACGAGAACGTGCTGACTGTGGCGCACCTGAAGTCGATCTTTGGACGGTCGAGATCGTCCACGTCGACGGAGGGGACTGCTGTGACCGAGGAAACAGAGGGCACAGTGGTTACGGAAAGGACAGCGCTGACGGAGGGCACGTTGTATCCTCTGGTGAAGCGGGTCAACTGATGACTCGGCGGTTTTGCTCATAGCTAGATTTTTTTTTATACTGTACGAATTAGAGTAATTTAGGGATAATATTTCATATTAAGCAGCTCACGAAATGTTGCTCAGCCAACAGATTACGTAACACTTACGTTTTTTTGACCACCATTCACCACCACCACCCGTTCATTCATCGCACATTGACACCGCTGTCACTTGAACCTGCCCAGATATCTCTTTCTCTCTCCCTCCAAGAAGCTCACAAACTGCTGGTAAACAGGATGAAAAACGCTCAAGTTCCTGAAAAACGGCAGCAGATCCACCATCAGCTGTATTTTTTCCACCAGCTGCGAGTTTGGTTCGCTGGCTCCGCGCTCTTTTTGAATTTGTTCCAGAATGGTTTCCTCTAAAATGTTCAGCGACGCTGCGAAAACGTCGACCGTCACGTCGATTTCCGGCTCGACTGTAGACGTTTTCGTTGGAGCCAACGGCGACGTTGCCTGTTGAAGTTTCTCCTCCTCCAGTTGACTCGTTGTCACAATTGCCTGAACAGTCTCGAAAACATACAGCACCGCCTCGATTCGCTCGCGAATCTCCTTGAGTTTTTTAAACCCGTCCACCAGCTGCTGCGACTGCGGATCTGGCTCGATTGCAGCCATT
This sequence comes from Ogataea henricii, assembly GCA_003705115.2. Lineage (NCBI taxonomy): Eukaryota > Fungi > Ascomycota > Pichiomycetes > Pichiales > Pichiaceae > Ogataea > Ogataea henricii. Next base: position 325,307 of record PPHT02000004.1, read on the forward strand.
TTGATCTTCACCTCGTCCAAATCGCGGTTCAGAGAGTTGATGGAGGACGAGAGGTTTTCCACGTAGTACTCGAGTCTTGTGATTCCCACTGTGGATGCGCCGGAGGTGCCTGCGGCGCCTGCGGCGCCCGTGGCGCCGCCAGAGACGCTCCCGTCATACGAGATGATGGACGAGGAGTTGTGCAAGTCGTCGAGTTTCTTCTCGAACTGCCGCGTGAGTTCGTTTGTATAGTAATCCAGATGCGTCAGTAGCGACAGACACTTGTTCTGCAGCGACCGCAGCGACCGGGCCGACGCGAATTCGCTCGACTTGTTCTTCATCGCTGGATTCGCCAGGTTCAGCGACGACGAAAACAGAGCGTCCAGATAGTCGTGGGGCACGAACCCGTCGTCGAAGAACATCGACAGCACCTCATTGGACAAAACTTCGTTGGCTGGCGGCTCGTTTGCGGACATGGGGCGGGGCAATGTGGCTGGAGAGCAGTGAAGAGGGCATAAAAAGACAGATATGAATTTTTTCCTCTTATCGAAAAGGGTGAAAAAAAAACACTCTTGAAAAATATCTTTTTTTTTTCACCACTTTGATTGATCTTCAAGCTCGACCCGCCAGTCCCCCATGTTGGACCAGATCTCCATCCAGACAGACTTCGTCGGCATCATCAGCGATCTCCAGCAGAATCCAGAGCACATTGAGTCGTTCTGGCTCCGGCACAACGGATCGACATACCACATCTGCTGCTCCAAAGACCGTAAGGTCTCGTTCAAGTGTCTCGACGGGGACCTCACATTTGCCCAGAACTCTGCCACGAGGTTCCAATTGAACACTGCCAATGCACAGCTGCATCTGCGAATGCCCCTCAGGTACTTCACCAACGTGTCCTCGGCCGATCTGGTGGCCTTTGACGTCGCTCCAGACGGCCACAGCGTCGCCGCAGGCGACTCCACCGGCTCTTTGCAGTTTGGCGAGCTCGCAGACCTGTCCACGTTCAAAACCAACCTGTGCGAGAGCTCGGCGCATTTTTCTGACGTGACAAAAATCCGATTTTTCCCCAGCAGTAAAGTTGTGTTCAGCGTCGGCCTCGATCTCAGCATCAAAATATGGTCTTTTGTCGACGGGAGCAACCCGCGCACGCTGCGCAAGCAGAAGAAGCGGATCACCGACGTGGTTCTTGTTGGACGCGGTCGCAACGTGCTGTCGGCGTCGCTCGACGGGTCGATTTTGGTGTACGAGTGCGGCAGCGGCGCACCCTTACACCAGTTCCGCAGAGTGAAGGATCTTGATGACGGGGTAACGGCGCTTGCGATCAGCGAGCGAAGCGAGCAAGCCAACTGTCCAATCAACGCGTGCCAAAGCGGGTTCTTTGAGATGGAAAACAAGGTTTGTTTTGCCGCACACGAGTCGGGCTTCGTTTCGGTCTGGGACCTCGAATCGAGAACGTCTCTAGGGGAGTTTGTGGGTTGTCCGGGCGGGGCGACCGCCCTGGCCGTGCACCACACTAACTTAGTGGCTGGTGGGGCTGATGGCAGCGTGCGGTGTTTTGATCGTGCCCACACGCTTCTCTGGGAGGTTCAATTGAGCAACGAGGACGAGATTCTCAGGATCGAGAGTTTTGGAGAGTATCTGTACTGTTTGACCGCGCACTCGCTGGTTTCGCTGTCTGCAGCGACGGGCGAGGCCAACGAGTATTTTTTGGGCCACGACAGCCGTCTGAACGACGTGAAGGTGACGGCAGACGGGGTGTTTCTGGTTGGGAAAAGTGGTCTTGTGGTGAGGTATTGAGGCAAATGACGAGCGAAGCGAGTCGTTTACCTCATCTACTTTGCCTTGCTAGCTTTTCCTTGCTAGCTTTGATTGCTAGCTTTGATTGCCTAACTCGCTCGCTCGTCATCGCTTCGCTCGCGTGACCCTGATCACGTGCGCCGAAGTCTCATCAAATTTGTAACGATACGAAAAAAAACACAGACGCGTAAAATCTAAGAAAAAAAAAAGGATGGCAACTTAATTCCCAATTATCGTGTTTTCTTTTCTCTTGACTTTCTTGCTCGTTGCAATTAAAAACCAGGCAGAAAGCACACTGAGAATCAGAAATGGAGTACTTGAAGCCCGGAATCATTCTGGAACTGTGCAAGGATGGCCCGCTGCCGGCCGAGCTGTATTTGCAGGCCCACCAGGCGAAATCGATTACCGAAGAGACTGGTGAGAGACTGAGACTGATGCTGAACGACGGTCAGTACGCCATCAATGGAGTGTTCAAGCCAAGTCCGCAGCAAGATTCGATTGAGAACTTCAAGAGGTACTGTATTCTGAAGATCACGCAGTACGAAATCACGCCTACACAGGCGGGGAAGAACTTTTTGGTGCTGGACCGCGCCGAGGTTGTTGCTCTTGGAGAGAAGCCAGAGACGAGATTCGAGAACCTCGACGACTACTTGAAAGGCCATCCGGAGCAGAACGTCTTCTTGAAGAAGCAGGCCGAAAGCCAGGCGCGGGAGGCCACGATGACGCCATCGCCAGCGGTTTCTGCTCCTGTCAAGGCCAAACCAGTGGCCAAGAAGCCGCCAAAGTACGACAATTTGTACTCGATCGACCAACTCTCGCCGTACCAGAACTCGTGGACCATCAAGGCGCGTGTTTCGTTCAAGGGAGACATGAGACACTGGTCGAACCAGCGCGGAGACGGTAAACTGTTCAACGTGAATCTGCTGGACGAGACTGGAGAGATCAGAGCCACTGCGTTCAACCAGGTGGCAGACAAGTTCTGGGACCTGCTGGAGGAGAACAAGGTGTATTACGTGAGCAAGGCGTCGATGCAGATGGCGAAGCCGCAGTTCTCGAACTTGAAGCACCAGTACGAGCTGCAGTTCGACAAGGACACGATCATCGAGCCGTGCGACGACGATTCTGACGTTCCTAAGCTCCATTTCGACTTTGTCAAGCTGGACCAGGTGCAGAACCTCGAGACCAACGTGGTGATCGATGCCATTGGGATCCTGAAAGACGTGAAGGAGAAACAAGAGATTGTGGCCAAGTCGACCGGCAAACCGTTCGACAGAAGAGACGTCACGATTGTGGACGAGACCCAGTTTGCAGTCACAATTGGTCTGTGGAACAAGCATGCACGCGAGTTTGACATTCCGGTCGGGTCTGTGGTAGCTTTCAAAGGGTGTCGTGTGCAGGACTTTGGTGGAAAATCGCTTTCTTTGATTCCTGCTGCCACGATCGTGGTGAACCCAGACATAGACGAGGCGTACAGACTGAAAGGATGGTACGACACCCAGGGCGCGAACCAGAGCTTCAAGTCGATCAGGTCGGAGATGTCGTCGGGAAATACGAGTCTGAACTCGAAACAGTCGATAATGGAGAGAAAAACGATAAAGCAAGTCCAGGACGAGAGACTTGGTTACAACGAGAAGCCGGACTACTTCACTCTCAAGGCGACGATCTCGTTCCTCAAAACAGACACATTCTCGTACCCTGCGTGCAGGACTGACGGGTGCAACAGGAAAGTTGTGGAGCAAGGAGACGGGACCTGGAGATGCGAAAAGTGCAGCATCAACCACGCGGAGCCAAACCACAGATACATCTTGACGATTTCCATTGTGGACGAGACCGGACAACTGTGGCTGACTCTCTTCGACGAGCAAGCGACTCAGCTGATTGGCAAGTCTGCAGCAGAGTTGTTGAGACTCAAGAACGACGCAGAGGATCCGAGTATCGAGAACGTTGGCGAGACGTCTTTGAAGAGTTACATCAACGAAAACATCTCTTTCAAGGAGTACAGTTTCAGAATCCGCGGCAGAGTCGACAACTACCAGGGTCAAGATAGAGCCAGATTCAATGCTGTTGGGCTGTCGCAGGTTGATTACAACACCGAGTGCGAGGCGCTGGTTGAGATTCTTGACAAGTATTCTTTTTGATAGGGTGAATTAATGTTTATGGTAATCGAGATTAAAACGACGAGCCCAAGACGAGCGAAGCGAGTAGTCTGGGTAATTAACTCACCAACATTCTGTTGTGGTTCGCCAGTTGTAGTCCAACTAGCTCGTCATCGCAAGCGAGAGAGTCTTACTAGCTCCTCAATAACTGTCGGTAATTAACTCACTCACAAATGACTCGCTTCGCTCGACATTTGCGATTGTAATCCCCAGGGCAGCTGCATGGTTTGCAAATGGAATATAGTGGTTTGATGGCCGGAAAGACGACTCGCTTATGGTAGATTTTGTGGCTTGCTCGTCATTTGCTAGTCACTTTTTATAATCAACCAACCCATTCACCTCCAACCAAAAATCCTTGATCAGCTCGTTGGCACTTCTGGTCCCTCTCGTGAGCATCACCTTCTTGACAAAAACGTCCCATTTCTGGATCTCTTTCTGCCCTCGCTCGACTCTCTCCTTGTTCAACTCCACAAACGACGTCTCCAGCCATTTAGCCACCAACAGAGGGTACTTGGACACCAGACTCTTGAGAATCTCAATGTAGCTCTCCAAGTTGGACCGCTGCGTCAGAAACATGTATTTCATCGTGCTGTACGTGAGTCGGAACCCAAGCTCGGTCTCGTTGAACATTCTCTTCACAATCACCGTGTCCTGTCTGTCACCTTTTCTCAACGTGATCAACTTGGTCCAAAAGGCCTCCAAAGCCTTGAGTACAAACCGCTCGTTGGATCCCAGGTGTCTGATGCCAAAGTCGAGCAAAAGCTCCAGCAACGGCCGGTTCGAAATAAGAAGCGAGGGCCTCCGCGTCAAAATCGTGCTGAAAAGCTTCAAAGAAGACTGTGTCAGGTCCGGATCCTCCTCAATCAACGCCAGCTTCAGCACAAAGATCTTGTTCACCACCTCGGCCACAACTTCCGGCTGTATTTGGCGGAAATTCGAGACAATCAGGCAACTGTACAGCGAATACAGCAACGGATACGTGTTTGGCGTTCTCAAAGTATCGAACTTAGTCACAATAAACTCCAAAATCGCCTCCTGTTCAAACACAAACGGCCCGGGAATCCCTTCAGTCAAACCGCACTTGAAAATGTTGACTGCTTCCTCGATGATCCCGTAATTCTCAGCCAATGTGCCGTTCAGCATCGTGAAGTTGTTCACCACGTTCAAAATCTTGGCGTGGACTCCGAGCGGATCAGATGTCCAGTACCCTCGGACTTCGTTCTCCTCCTCTTTGTTGTACACTTCCTCGATATCGTCCGGTAGCTGCATTCCTCTGCCGATCGCACTCACACAGCTGATCAAACTGGTGAGGTAGTCCACCATCTTCTCGTGCTGCTCAGCGTCGTTCGTCTCGTCCAGGTGCACAATCACCTCCAAAGACTTCTTCTCCAACAGGTCAAACAGCTTCAGCAGGTTTTCGCCCTGAACAGCAGGAGACTTCACGCCCTGCAGAATCGACGAGAACGACTTGATGATCCGCTGCCGAATCAGCGGCTCCACAGAAACGTTGTTGATCATCTCGGTGATGATTGCCTCGAAACTCGGCAAAAACTCCGTCAACGACACCCGACACTCGTCACAAATGTCGGCAATCGCTTTCGAGCTCGTCAGCTGATACAGGCTCGAGTTGATCATGCAATCAAACAGAAAGTTCAGGATCCTCGGCAGATACGTCGTTCCAACCGCGCTCTTGTAGAACCAGTCTGCCGTCGACAGAAACTGAATCGAGGTGTTGATGATGTACTGGAACCTGTCTGACCGGGTTGCCAACACAAGCTGGAGGAAATCCGCGTCGAGAATCGCAGCCACCGTGTGCAAAAGCTGCGAGTCAACGCTGTTCTCGGTGAAGTCTTTGGCAATCGAGTTCAACAGATACAACGACGCCTCAATGTGTCTCATCATCTCGCCTCCGCTCGCTCCAATGTTGGACAGAATCGAGCCTGCAAGATTGTGTATCAGCGGAAGCTTCACGATCGGATAGAGCGACTCGAACAGGTCGCCAACGTCGCGTCGAAACAGCAGAAACTCGTCTCTGTAGGACTTGAAATCCGGCGTGTCGTCAAAAATGTGTATTTTTTTCCAGTAAATCTGGGTAACTTTGTTGAAGAGCGACTGAATCTTCACGTTCAGACGCTCCAACGCGGCCGAGTCGTCTTTCAGCAGCGCCAGAAGTCGATCGTCGTCCACAATGCAACAGTCGGCGAATCGCAGCCAAAAGTCGGCAAACTCTTTCGAAACCGACTCCTCCTCGATGGGCACTCCAGGATAGTCGGTCAGACTCAACAGAAACTCAAACATTGGGTCGTTGGCCTCGTCGTTCAACCTGAACGCCAGATTGATCATGTCTGTGTCGAGAAATGCAATCACGAGACGCGCAAACTGTGCCACGCTCGCCTCGTCCTCGTTCGAGCTCTGGAATCTCACGTAATTGATCCCCCAGTCACCAAAGATCATGGCGTTGAGTCTCGTCTTCACCGCCGGCTTGAAGAACGTGGCATTTGTCTCCAGAGCCTCGCTGAGCGTGTCGATAGCCTTCTCGGAAACTTGCAATTCCCCTTGCTCCACCAGAGACACCACCAGCATCAACAGAGAGGCCAGATCGTATCGTTCAGTCGAATCAAACTCCGCTTTCGAAGCGTATCCGATCCATGAGTTGAAACACTCCAGCCAAACACTCAGGAAATCACTGTCCTTGTACACGGCCAACGCCGCCACCAGAAGCTGCTGCGTGACAGCAAAAAGGTGGTCGTGCACGGCCTTGTGGATCTCCACGCTGACGCTGTTTGTGGCCTCCCTTTTGATCACTTCCTCCACTATGATTTGCGAAAAAATGAGAACCACAGTCACCAGCCGCTGAGGGAGTCTGTTCAGGATGTCGCTCACTCCTTGATCGCTCACGTGGCCAATTGTCTCCGCCGCTGCCGCGTCGCCGTTCAACACCGAGAAGATCAACGTCAGCACCGGATTTTTCCACTCGGAGGTCTCGTTCATGTAAACTAGTGCGAGGTTCGACATCATTTTCTTGATCACAAACAGTCCGCCGCGGTTCAACACCTCGTCGTCACCGATCAGCGCAAGCAGGTGGACCAACAGGGTGTTTCGGAGCTCGGAAATCTGCTGGTGTTGCTTGTTCTTATTCAGCTCAGAGATGCTGAGGTTCAAATTGACGGTGTATGTGAGAGCACCAAAGAACTTGCAGTTCAAAGAGGGTAACCGGAGCAGCTGATCGGCCACACGCCACCCTTCGTCGGACTTCTGTATTTCCTGGAGTCTTTTTTGCGTTGCTACCACATCGGAGCTGCTGTTGGAGCTGTAGAGAGACTCAACCAGCTAGATAGAGAGGACAAAAATCACCCTTTGTTAGCACACAAAATTGTTGATTGAGCACGCAAATCGTTTCTCCAAGTACCACATACCCCTGCCACGTAGCTGATGTCCAGTTGACCCATGTGGAGCCGTAGAAATACACCAAAAGAGGTTGTTGATCTGGAAGAAATAAAACAAAAACCTTCTTTAGTTTTTTTTTTCCTTTGTTTTTCTATATTTTCTGAGTATTTCTACAATAATTTTCCCTGTTTTTTGAGTGTAAATATTTTTCACCCATTGATCTGTGTCTGGTTTTACAAGCTCGTTTTGTAAACGTAAAGTACATTGACATTTCTAACTATACAGTGGTCGACCGAACTTAGAATGAATTTCTACAAATCACATTAACAACCAGCAAAGTCCCAGCTGGTGTATCAGCCAAAACCTCAACCAGAGGTTAATGTAACTTGTCAGACAGCCATTTGCACCCACCCAGCACTGTCCCTCCCGAAGAAGTACACAGCACGGGTCAAGATCATCGCTCCTTTCTGAGAACCGGCGCCGAAGCACCAGTCCGTATTCTGAAAGGAAAAACAATTATTAGATGACCAGACCGCTAAGGGTCGTGGTCAAGCTAGTAACATTCTCACTCTAGGGCACAAAGGTATCTACCTCATCAACCAAGTTGGATTCAGTGGCTCTTGTGAAGAGTCAAAGAGAGACGTGACCTATAGAAATGATCCTATGAAGTACGTCGACAAAGAAAGGAGAAAACTCATGAGTAAAAAACTTTGTCTTGGGGGGAATTTCGAGCTCCTTTTATACCTGAATTTTTTCCGTGTCTCTGGTGCGAGCAGGAAAACTTTTTTTTTTTCATACTTGGTTTCGCACGACTCGGCCAAACGCGTTGCTTACGTAAGCACAATAGCTATTGCCAGAGCAACGCAGGTGAACCAAGTTACCCTGAGCCTAGTTTTATGAAAGCCTCTTGTGGCGGTGCAGAGCAGGACAAGGAGGCTTGGGAAGAGACAGGGGGTGTGGAATAACCTATTCAAGAGCAAAAGCCAGATCAAACCGCCACCGTCCACTGCCCGAATCACGTCGACCAAGGCTGTACTGCGCCCTTGCTGGACGTGCGTGGTTGCCGTTACCGGCTCGGTTGCTGCAAGCCAGCCCCTCGTGATTCACGCTGAGCTTCCGCTCGCTGGTTGGCTGTCGAGTGTCTGTGGCTGTGTAGATGAATTTGGCGACGCACGTCCGCCAAACGAAATTGCCCTTTACGGAACAGATTGAGTTTTGCGGAAAAAGGGAGCTTTTTTTTGTTTTTTATTTTAGACAAAATACATTTAATGTTATACAAGAGGACGGTTTAGTCAAACGAGAACCATCGACACTGTATCCACACACACCACAGTGCTTCGTGTCGTCTAATCCAAAAGAGCAAGACACTGGAAATTGTTTTTTCTGCTGACAATTTTCGACGGTTTTTACAGAAACAATTTGACACTTTTGCCACCCGTGGAACTTGTTTTTGGCAATCAACTTTGTCTCAAAAAGTGGTGCCACACAGCATTTTTATCACTCGCAACTGCCAGCAATAACACACAGCCGCAGCGGTTTCAAGAACCAACATCTTCAAAGACCGGTTATCAACACAAATCCGGCACAACAACGCCGTTTTACAACAAAAAGTAACAAAAAACAAAACAGTCTCACACAACAGATACACATACTTAATCTATCACAATGGCACAGGCAATGAACAACAAACCGTCGATGTTTTCGCTGATCACGAACAACGGAACAGCAGGCGGAACGACGATCAGACAGACCGGTGGCAGCAGATACCTCAACGGGTCGTCAAGACCATGCAACAATTGTACCTGTTCTCCAGGTCTGCTGTCGAGACAAGGAAGAAGATCGTCTGCGTATCTCAAGAGAATGAGCATCAGTCGCTCCTCGTCGCAGAGAAGCATCGCACCGGACTCGCCCGGATCATCGCCACGGAGAAGGCAGACAGTGAACGAATCACTCTACACGATTGATTCTGCGTGTTCTGTCAAAGAGATCAACACCTCCTTGAGATTGGAGAAGCTGAGGAACGAAATGAAAGCCAACAACCTCGGCGTGTATGTCATTCCTTCCGAGGACGCCCACCAGTCCGAGTACACCTCAGCACCGGACCAAAGAAGGGCGTTCATCAGTGGATTCAGCGGCTCTGCAGGCGTCGCAGTCGTCACCAGAGACGTGACGTGCAAGAACGAGACGCCAGAAGGCACGTCCGCTCTGGCGACGGACGGCCGCTACTTCACACAGGCAGCGAACGAGCTTGACTTCAACTGGCAACTGTTGAAACAAGGCGTCAAGGACGAGCCATCATGGGAAGAATGGGCGGTCTCCCAGGCTGCCCAGATGTCTCTTGACTCTGGCGAGGACATAAAGATCGGACTCGACCCTACGCTGTTTACCTACGGACAGATACTGGCTCTGGAAAATCTCATTTCTGAAAAGTCGAGCGAAAAGGTGAAACTGAGTCTGGTTCCAGTGAAGGAGAACCTCATTGACAAGATCTGGACTTTGTTTGAAGAGAAGCCGGTGAGAATGTTCAATCCAATCATCAAGCTCGCAGACGAATACACCGGTGAAACAACCAGCTCCAAGCTGGACAGGTTGGCCGAGTACTTCACCAAGTATGGGTCCTCCACGTTGATTTTGAGTGCACTCGACCAAATCGCATGGCTACTGAATCTTCGAGGAAGCGACATTGAATTCAACCCACTGTTTTACAGCTACTTGATTGTGGAAGGGAAGAAACTTACCTTGTACACCGATTTTGAGGACGTGCAATCTGGCGAGCTGAAGGATTACTTGGACTCGATCAACTGCCAATGCAAGAAGTATGACGAAATCTGGTTCGACATTAGAAAGATCGCCATAGCATTGAACTCGGACAACTCCAAGATCCTTCTCACCAAGGAGGCTACTTGGAAGATGGTGAACTGTATTGTTGCCAAGAACTTCATTCACATTGAATCACCTATCGAAGTATTGAAAGCTGTGAAGAACCCCGTGGAGCTCGAGAACCAGAAGAATGCGCAAATCAAAGACGGCTTGGCGCTGATACGGTATTTCGCGTGGTTGGAGGAGACTCTTGTGAAGAAGAGCGACTTGATCACCGAGTATGAGGCAGCAGATCAGCTTTACACGTTCCGTTCTGAGTTGGAGAACTTCAAAGGGCTTTCGTTTGAAACGATCTCTTCGACCGGTGCTAATGCAGCGATCATCCATTACTCACCAAAGAAGGAGTCGAGTGCAGTGATCAACCCAAGCAAGATATATCTGTGTGACTCTGGTGCTCAATTCTTTGAAGGGACCACAGACACCACGAGAACTCTGCATTTCGGTACCCCAAGCCAAGAAGAGATTGATAACTACACATTGGTGTTGAAAGGTCACGTTGCACTGGCCAAGTTGGTTTTCCCTGAAGGATACACAGGGTTCCAGGTTGACTGCATTGCGAGACAGTTCTTGTGGCAGAACGGTTTGGATTACGCACATGGAACGGGCCACGGAGTGGATGCGTATGGTCCTGTTCACTCTATGGGCGTTGGTATTGGTGTTAGACCATACACGAACATGTTTGCGTTGCAGCCGGGACATTTGATTTCCAACGAGCCAGGGTATTATAAGCCAGACGAGTACGGAATCCGGATCGAAAACATGTTTTACGTGAAGACGAGCGACAAAGGCTCTTTCAACGGCAAAAAGTTCTTGGAGTTTGAGACTGTGACGACGGTTCCGTACTGCAAGAAGCTGATCAACGTGAAGCTGCTCAGCGAGAGTGAGAAGAGCTACATCAATGGCTACCATAAGAAGATTTGGGAGATTTATCAGGACAAATTGGCCAAGAAGAGCATCGAGTACCAATGGCTGAAGCGTGAGTGCAGTGCTCTGTGAGGCCACCAGTAATGAGGGATGATTGGTGATGAATGGTGTTTGTTTTAGTCAAGCTTAGTACGACTTCATTGAAAAAAAGTGCGCTTTATTGTGAACGAAAATACACAGAATCGTCGTTAGTGATAATAAATAATACGTAATCCAACCAAACCAGTCGGACAATGCCCTAGAACAAACCCGCCTCTATCTCAGACCATGAAGGACTCTCCGCATCCGCAACTTCCCTTGCTGTTTGGGTTCTTGAACACAAACTTGGAGCTCAACTTATCGTCGATCCAATCCATTTCAGACCCAATGATGCTGAACAGTGCTTTGGAATCAATGAGCACCTTGACGCCGTCTTGGTCAACCTGTTCGTCAAACTTTTCTGGCTTGGTGACATACTCCAGGTGGTATGTTAATCCGGAACAACCTCTGTTTTGCACCGAAATCCGTATGAGTTTTGGTTCTGGCAGTTGCATGAGTTTTTTCAAGTGATGTAAAGCGTTAGGCGTGAGGGTTATGACGGATTTGAGCGGTTTGAGCTGTCTTCTTCTTCTTTTTTTGCTTCTCTTTTCTGTCGTTTGCTGTGGTTCCTGTGGTTCCTGCTGTGGTTCCTGCGCCTGCGTAAGTGCGTCAGCTGACAGCGAGTGTTTTGACCATTTTCCAGCCTCCTTTAAAGCCAAGTATTCTGCGCTGGACTCGTCATCCAGATGCTGTTGCTGGTTGTGCGGCCTGCTGAGATGTTGCGTGGACAGAAATCTGTGCAGAGCCATCGCTTCGGGCGGAACCTGCGGCGACGCCCGCAAAAGAACGCTTCTTCTGGCCGGGTTGGTGAACGCCATTGTCGGCAATCTGCGTGTTAGCATGCTTATTGCCGTCGACATTGTGAGAGAAAGTATGCTGTAGAACGCCGGTTGTGACTGTGAAAAGGCTGGTTCAATGTCTGATCCCGTTTGACTTGCCGCACAGTCAGAAAATTCAACAAGACAGAGAAAGAAGGTTGCAAAACAAAACGCAAGCAACAGAAAAAGATTCAAGTGTAAAACTGCACCTATAACAAGGACAAAAAAAAAAAAAATTCCCCCTGAGTTATTTTTCCAAAGTGTGGGCCACCAGCCACAAGAAAAAGCGATGACGGCCAAACGGAGGATGACCGGAAAAGCGTAGCGCGCCACCCGTGCCACAAGATTACACCTGAGCGCGACCTCATTGGCGCGCGAAAACAAACCAAAAAAAGCGCCACGCGACTCCAGTCACGTGAGCCCATGGCATGGCCAGTCACGTGCGCACGGTCACGCCCGCGCCTTTCACATGCGCGAACAGCAGACACGAGCGAGCCTTCTGTCAACCCCACACAATCCTGATTTTCTGAGGGGACAGGTCCGAGAACGCGGAAGCTCCGCTGACATGTGAAAACTGAGCAAACAAACAAGGGGCGGCGGGGAAGTATATAAACAGGCTCAAGTTCTGTGGGAAGAAAACCTGAACAGCTCATCAGCTCATCATTTTCCAAGATATCAGTTGAGCAGTTTCCCGGCATGCCACAGATGTCTACACTCTCACCGCACGGCGTGGGCAGAAGCATGCCCCAGGTCCGTGCATCGGTGCTGCGGTTCCTGCGCAACAACAACCGGTTTCTCCAGTTCCTGAACATCCACCTCAGCTCAAAGCCGGTTCTGCTGTTCCTCGTGTCGATCTCGTCGAGCTCGCTCATCCTGCTGGTGTACAACGCAATCAAGCTCGTGAACTTTGTCAAGTTCAAAGCAGCCTCGCGGCGCTCCAAAGAGACCTTCTACGGCCAAAGCGCTGCGAGCGGTGGCAAAGTGATCAACGTTCCGTACAAGAACTCCAACCTCAAAGTGCAAATCGATCGCATCAACCACGACCGCTACGAGCATGACCGGCTAGCGTTCAAGAAGTTTCTCAAGGAGACCGAGCTGGCCGACGCTGGCGGCCAGAGTGCGTCGCTTGTGGAGTCCAAGTTTCTCAAGAAAGTTTTCCTGATTTGGAGGCTTATCCTGATACCAAAGGTTTTCGACAAAAACAGCTCGATTCTGTTTTTCCAGCTGCTGTGTCTTGTGGCCCGAACGTGGTTGAGTCTGCTGGTGACCAAGCTGGACGGCCAGATTGCCAAAGACCTGATCGGCCTGCACGGCCGCTCGTTTCTGCGCAGCATGGTGTACTGGTTTCTGTTTGCGTTCCCGGCCTCGTACATCAACTCCGGCATGAAGTACCTCACGAAGCGGCTCGCACTCAACTTCCGCACCAACCTCGTGCGCTACTGCCACGATCTGTACATGGACCCGCGGCTCGTGTACTACAAGCTGCAGTTCAACCACAGCGGGCTCAACGGCTACGATCTCGACGACAACTACATTGACCAGTACCTGACCGAGGACATCAAACGGTTCAGCGACTCGCTGGCGTCGCTGTTCTCGAACGTGGGCAAGCCTGCGGTGGATCTTGTGTTCTTTGCGGTGTACCTGCGCGATAACGTCGGCAGCGCTGGGATCGTGGGCATCCTGATGAGCTATTTCGTGACTGGGTGGGTGCTTCGGAGCCGTTCGCCGAACTTCAGCCGTCTCTGGAAGACCAGGACGCAGCTCGAAGGCATCTACTACAACTACAACCTGAACCTGATCAACAACTGCGAGGAGATCTCCTTCTACAAGGGCACGCGAATCGAAAAGGCCAAAGTTCAGCGCATCTTCAACACTCTTTTGGAGCATCTGACCACGGAAATCAACGAGCGGTTCTCGTACGGGGCGTTGGAGGAGTACATTTTGCGCTACACATGGCCTGCGTTTGGCTACTTCTTCTCCAGTTTCCCAGTTTTGTTTGGCAGGGACGGCGAGCGTTCCAACATCAAGAGTTTCATTGTGAACAAGCGGCTGATGCTGACGATGGCGGACGCCGGTTCGAGGCTGATGTACGCCGTCAAGGACGTGAGCAGTCTGGGCGGTGTGACGGACCGGATATTCACGCTTCTGGTGAACCTGCACCAGGTCCACGACTCCAACTTTCAGTACGGACTCAAACAGGTTTCTGCGAACGGATTTGGCACGAGTTTGAAGCTGAACTCGTTTTCGTCGCGGTCGAAGCTGGCGCAGTTTGTGCAGGCGGCAGGGATCAACGGGACTGTTCAGACAGCGTATCCGGGGCTGCGATTTGAGCGGATTCCGGTGATCATTCCGTCGCCAGAAGGTCGCAGCGGAACCCGACTTTTGGACGACCTGTCTTTCAAGATCTCGCAAGGCGACAACCTGCTGATTTTGGGGCGCAACGGGGTTGGAAAGACGTCTGTTTTGCGCGTTATTGCCGAACTGTGGCCGCTGTACTCTGGGTTGTTGTCGAAGCCGTCGAACAACGACATCTTCTACGTTTCGCAGAAGGCGTACTTTGTGAACGGCTCGCTCAGGGACCAGATCATATACCCGTTGAGTCACGTGGAGATGCTGGAGAAAGGCTTTCGAGACGAGGACTTGGAGCGAGTTCTGGACGAGGTTGGGCTTGGCTATCTATTGGAACGGTTTGAGACGCTGGACTACAACCCTGTTCAAGGCGAGAAGCCGATCTTGATCGACGACGTGATGAGCGACGGGAAGTGTATCAAGCTTTACAACTCGAACGCTGGGTCTGCGAACGGCAAAAAGAGCTGGTTTTCGCTTCTGAGCGGTGGAGAACGGCAGAAGCTGATTGTGGCTCGTGTCTTGTTCCACCGCAAGCAGTTTGTGGTGTTGGACGAGCCGACGAATGCGATTTCGTACGACTCTGAAGATGCGATTTTCGAGATGCTCAAGGCGAAGAAGTTCACGCTGGTGACGATAAGCCACCGCGAGGAGCTTGCAAAGTACCACGATTTTGTGCTGGAATTGGACGGGAACGGCGGCGAGTTCAAGCGGGTGGACGAAGGGCTGAAGAAGTTTGACAATGTCGAGAAGGAGATTGCGTTTTTGGAGACGGAGCTGGAGAGTTTGGAGGCGTTGAGGGGGGAGAGGGAGAGGTTGGTGGAGGAGCTGAATGGACTTGAATAGCGAACGACGAGCGGAGTGATGTTGACGAGCGAAGCGAAACGAAGAGAAGATAGTTCTTTTTGTTTGCCATTTGATCGTCGTCAACGACCGGCAAGGGTCTCAGTCTACGCAGGTTTAACGAAAGGAGTGATTCAAACGGCGACTAAGTTGCTACTTGCTATTGCTTTCTTGCCTGGCTTTTGACTACTTGCCTTCTTGCCTCGCTCGGAACCAAGAAACCCCTATGCTCGAAAGAAAGAAACCTCATTGAAGAAACTACTATGCTCGAAAAAACAAGCGAAGCGAGTTCAAGTGCACCGACTTCATCGAGTTTACCGGCTCACTAAGCGTCGCTTCGCTCGCCCACAACAGAACAGACTACTCAGCCAGGCGTATACAGAACCTGCTTTATCACGGATGACTCGCTTCGCTCGTCATTCGCTGTCGTGGTGCTTCAATCACTCACTCACGACTCGCTTTGCTCGTTGTTTGCTCTTCACAGGGCTTTGAATGATCAATTTCGACAACTTCAACTAGTTATTTGCGCTCAAAACAACTCGAATTGACGAGCAGAGCGACCAGATTGGGGTTTACTGCTCATTGCAATCTCCATTTACCGGATTATTGCTTCGCTCTATACTCGATTCCCGTTACTGGCACCACGGAAAGTCCCCATTCAACCCCTCATAAACCCGCACAGCCTCATCAAACTCCAACTCGTCCAGGTCCAACATCCTGCTCAGCGACGTCTGCCCTGGAACAGCGAAAAACGACCCTCCGTTGCCTCTCTTGAGCGGGTCACGTGACACTTTCTTGTCGTACAACTTGGAACCCCTTGAACCAAACCAATTGTGCTTGAACGGCTCGACGGCAAACTTGTTTTCGCTCCAGTGGAGATCGTCAAAGTACTTTCTTTCCTTTTGTTTCCACTCGTCAGCGGCAATTCCCAGTTCCTCTGCAGACGGATACGACGGTCCGACGCCAAAGTACTCCACCATCGACTGTGGGAACCGCAGCACTTTGCTGTGCAGTTCTATGAAACGGTATCTTTTGAACTCGAGTCCGACGATTTGAATTTTTGAGGGGTGCGATTGCGTGTGTTTGCAGAACAGCAGCGTGGCGAACAAGAGGTTTTCGTACGAGTCGCGGGCGTACTCTTCCAAGAGGACTCTTTTCCTGTTGGATTCCGACACGAGACCGCGCAGTTGGGCCACTGTGAGGTAGCTGTTGCTTTCGGAGTCGTTGAAGCCCTGTTTGGTGAAGCCGCCGGAGATGACGAGCAGCGAGTCCGGGTCGGAGTCGAGCAGATCGAAGGCCTTGTGGATGTGCTGGACAAAGCTCAGATGGTCGTTTGCCTCGTATTGGAACGGAGCCAGTTGCCAGTGGGATTGGTTATCGCCTGGGCCGGGCTGGGATGGGGCGAGCGGGGACGTTGGAGCCGCGGGGGAGAAGTCGGCTGGCGGCGAGAAGATTGAGTGGCAGGGAAGGAGGACGAGGTTTCTGGGTGGCATTTTGGGTGGGTGGCTGAGTATTGTGGGGAAGAGCGGTGGTGTAAACGTGTATGATTTTTTTTTTTTTCACAGAAGATAATTTAGATCAGATTTGGTGCGTCGGTGCATGGAAGCGACGCGTCGGTACCTGCAGATTCTGATAATTTTTTTTTTTTTTTTTTTTTTTTTTAAAAAAAAAAAAAACTGTAAGGTGAATTTGAAAATTTTTATCTCTGATATAACGATAAAGAGAAGAGGTGCAACTAACGATCTCATTCTACACACGCCAGCCATGGAGACCGACAAACCCCAGCAGAAGCAGCAGCACTCCAGAAAGGGCAAGCGGGCCTGGAGAAAGAACATCGACCTCGACGACATTGAACAGGGGCTCGAGCAGAGAAGAGAAGAGCTGATCCAACATGGAAAGGCCATTGACGATGTGTCCTCGAACGACCTTTTCTTCATCGATGACGAGGGAGACGAGAAGATCATGAAGAAGATGAAGAAGGACAAGGTGAAGCCGTTGAAGTCACAGGAGATTCTGCAATCCCGGTCGAAAGTGCCGGCTTTGAAGTCCGAGAGACAGAGCAGCAAGGTGCAAGGAGTGAAGAAAAACGAGATTCACAAGCTGATGGAGCTTGCCGGTAAAGTCCAGGGCGTGACCAAGACGAAAGCGCTTGCCGCCAGCCAGAGTCTGGTGACCGCGGACACGTACGACGTGTGGGGGGCCGAGGAGCGTGAGACGAAAAAACAGGTTCCGGGCTCTGACAAGTACAGTCTGGTGAGTTACACGCCTGCCACCAAGGCTCCGAAGACCATCAAGCAGGCTCCGATCAAGGTGCGCAACGTGGAGGTTCTGCCGCACGGAGGCAAGTCGTACAACCCGTCGTTTGAGAGCTGGCAAAGTCTGATACAGAAGGAGGGATTCAAAGAGCAGACCAAGGAGGAGCAAAGATTGCAGCTGGAGGAGCACCAGAAGAAGATCCAGTACCTCGTGGACCACTTTGAGGACAACGAGGTGGAGAGCTCTGGCGACGACAAGGAGAGCGAGGAGGAGGAAGACGAGGAGGCCGTGGACGAGAAGGACCAGTTCAAGCTGTCACTGAACCCTGCTGCTCAGAACAAAAGAAAAACGAAATCCGAGAGAAACAGAGAAAAAAGACACAAGGAGAGACTCCGGCTCGAGCAAGAACTCAAGGAGTTGAAGGCCAAGGTGAAGGAGCTGTCGAAACTGCCAGAGATGCTTGTTTCGAGCGAGGAGCCAGAGAAAAAACGTCTGACTCGCGAAGAGAGCCAGGCTCTCAAGGTGGAGAAAGAAAAGCGCAAATTAGGTACAAAGCATCTTCCGTTGGAGGACAATCTGGAGGTGAAGTTGAGCGACGAGTTGAACGATTCGCTGAGAAAACTCAAGCCAGAGGGAAACCTGTTGTACGACCAGATGAAGAAACTCCAAGCCAGCGGAAAGATCGAGGCCAGAAAGCCGATCAAACAGAAGCAGAAATACGCTCCAAAAATTACCGAAAAATGGACATACAAGGATTTCAAGTGGTGATGAGAAGCGGAATTTTTTGTATAATATTATTATGTTTAAGCCGTGCTCTTTGTGAAGATCCGTCAATTTAGACACTTGTTGCGCTGTAAACGTCCTCAATTTTCTTGAATATCTCCTGTATGTATCCCATGAAGTCTTCCATCACGACCGATCCGCTCAGGCTGACGTAGCTGGGCGTTTGATAGCGCTTTGTCACCAGCTGTCCGATTCGCTTGGTGAGGTCCACCAAGAGCTCCTCGGAGTTGTTGAGCAGCGTCTGGTAGATTTTCGGCTCGGTCTGGGTGTTCCGAGAGTCCAAAATGCTGTAGACGTAGCATCCAAACGCCGTGTTGCACCCTTGGTTGCTGATGTGCAGCGTG
The DNA here is from genome assembly GCA_003705115.2 of Ogataea henricii. Classification (NCBI taxonomy): domain Eukaryota; kingdom Fungi; phylum Ascomycota; class Pichiomycetes; order Pichiales; family Pichiaceae; genus Ogataea; species Ogataea henricii. The sequence continues at coordinate 343,901 of PPHT02000004.1, forward strand.
ATGGGCACGGTGTTGCGTTGATTAGAGACGGGTTTTTCTTTTGGAACAGTGATGATGACTTGGAACTCGCTGCCAAACGCGGGTTTCAGCGTCGTGGCAACCGTCGTGGTTGTTTTGCTGGACGCGGTTTTGGTGCTCGGATCGGACATTGGTGGTGGGTTGCAGCGGTGAGGAGGAAGGAAGGAAATGCTCTGGTTTAGAGTGAATTGTTTTGAAAAATTCCAACTTTGGGGGCCGTGGTTCGGGCGGTGCAGCCTGCTTATGTAATCAGAGACAAACTGGAAGTTGGAAAAAGGCAGCAATAAGGGGAGGGGGATGGGGGAACGGTTTGTGGTGCAAGTTTGCTGGTGGAAGGGCAAATGCGCTAGAAGAAATCTGCAATTGGCGGTTCAACAAACGTCCGAGGCTTCCCTCGTGTTTTGAGGAGACGTGCCCCGTCTACAAAGTG
>PPHT02000004.1:344448-374396 GCA_003705115.2 Ogataea henricii
GAGCTTTATTATATGTACAATTTTTTTTTTTTTTTTTTTTTTCTCGATCCCGAAATTTTCACCAGAGTCACATACTATCAGCTCTCAAGGTCGGCTTGCCAGGAGACTTAGACATGTCAATTCTGCTGGTGGACTCGTATGACTCGTTCACATTCAACTTGAAAAGCCTGATCGAAAATGCGAGTGGCGCAAAAGTTCACACCATACACAACGACTCCTACAAATTACCCCAGGATGAGGCTAGTCTCACTCGACTCGTCGATTCTGTCGATGCCGTCGTGATCGGACCAGGACCCGGGAGTCCCAAATCCAGCATAGATGTTGGAATCATCCCGTTCCTGATCCAGACGTTCCCGCAGGTGCCTATTTTGGGCATATGTCTGGGTTTCCAGTGCCTCTGCTTGGCCTACGGCTGCGATGTCAAGTATTTAGAGGAGCCAGTGCACGGGCAGATCCACGACATCGACGTGGTGTGCGACGATCTGCTGTTTGAAGGCTTTCCAGCGAAATTCGGGAGCGTCAGATACCATTCCATCTACGTTGAGACAGGAGACCATCCTTCTCAGATCGTACCTTTAGCATACACCCAGGGCGACAAGGCGCACGACAGGGTCTTAATGGCTGCAAGACACTGCGAGCACCCGCACTTTGGCGTTCAGTACCATCCTGAGTCGATCTGCTCGACAAGCGGAGACCGTTTGCTGTCAAATTTTTGGAGAGCCAGCAAGAAATTCAATGCCAGCCGGTGCAGAGATGTTCTCCACACCCACGAGCAGGACAGCCATTTAGTTGGATGTGAGCCGCTAATTCGGGAGTTTTTGTCCTCTGACCAGTACGACTTCCAATTCAGGGACGTTTCTGCTTCTTGGTGCGGAAATACGACCCTCGATCTCTGCGACAATATCAGAAAATTACAGCAAAACCAAGACGATTTTTTCCTGCTGAATAGCGCTTCTGCACCTGGTGAATGGACCGTCATCGGACTTCCTATACCGAGCGAATCGCCGCTCATCACCCACTCCACCGAAGATCCCCAGAGCGTGACGGTTTCCACGTGGCGGTCGAGCAACACAAGCGACGTTCATCAGACCAAGCTCGATGGTTCAGAGTCCATCTGGAACTTTGTGTCAAATTTCATGGCTAGAAAATATTATGAGCCTCGAATCGGCGATCCGGTTCTGGCACAGTGTCCGTTTGTTGGTGGCTTGATGGGATTCATCTCGTACGAGGAAGGACGCGACGTTGTAGTTGGCAACTTGGAGAAGTTGACCAGCACAGCGATTCCCGACACAAAGCTGTTATTTGTCGAACGTTTCATTGCAAAAAAGGGAGACAAAATTTTTTTGGTGAGCATTAGAAAAAACGATCAGAGTTGGCTGAAACAATTTGAGCAAGGAGTTGCGGATCAAAAACCAACCTCGCTCAACACAGACTTCGCCAGCCTGCTCCGCGGTGGCGACGCCGTCGACATTCAACTCCCCGACAGATCCTGGTACGCTGCCAGTTTTGAGAAGTGTCAGAAACACCTGCTTGCTGGAGACTCGTACGAGCTGTGTCTAACGAGCACCACCAAGATCTCGATTCCGTCCTACATCGACTCCTGGGATATCTACAAGACCCTCGTGACGCAGAATCCGTCTCCGTACTCGGCGTATTTCAACTTTGAGGACGCAAAACTGCTCTCAACATCGCCAGAACGGTTCATTTCATGGGACTCTGAAAAAGCTCAAATGAGACCAATAAAGGGAACTGTGAAAAAAAATCCTCACATCGACTACGACAAAGCCTGCAAACTGCTGAAAATCCCAAAAGAAATTGGAGAAAACCTCATGATCGTCGACCTCATCCGACACGACCTGCTCCAGCTCTTGAGCAGGGTCGAGGTCTCCAAGCTCATGTCGGTGGAAGAGTATCATACTGTCTACCAGCTGGTATCGGTTATCGACGGCTATTTCGGCAACTCCGGTTTCACAGGCATCGACCTGCTCAGCAAATCGCTGCCTCCAGGCTCCATGACCGGCGCTCCGAAAAAACGGTCTCTGGAACTGCTCAACTCGCTTGAAAATAACCGTCGCCGCGGTCTTTACTCAGGAGTCTGCGGTTACTGGTCCGTCAATGACAGATCGGATTGGAGCGTTATCATCCGTTCTATGTTCAACTACAAAGACGACCTCAGCAATGAAACCACGACGAACTGCTGGAGATGCGGAGCAGGCGGCGCAGTTACCGTTTTGAGTACCTGCCAGGGCGAGTGGGAAGAAATGCTTGTAAAACTACAAAGTGTCCTGCAGATTTTCAGTTGACCATCGTCCATATTTTTTCTTTTCTGTATTTGAATACATTGAGCTAACTTCAGTTTTCCAGTTGCGTCTGAACTCTCTGAGAAAGAGATCCAGACCCAACCTTGTAAAGAGGCGCACTCTTCAACTCACTTTCCCCCTTCTTGGGCTTGTCCTCCACCCGGCCGTATCCACCTCCACCAGGCGTCATGATCCGAATTCTGTCGCCAGCAGCAACCTGAACAGAACTTCTGCCCTCAATCGCAATCACCTTCTCGCCCTTTTCAAGTTGCCGGATCCACAGATTGAGACCCCGTTGTCCATCCTCACCACCGGCCATTCCATGAGGCGCAACAACTCTTCTCTCGGACAAAATGGAAGCCGTCACAGGAACACGGAACTCAACATCACGAACAACACCGTCTCCTCCGTCTCTCATACCTTTACCACCGGATCCTTGTCTGATCGAGAACTCTCTAAGGATAATTGGATATCTCCTCTCAAAAATCTCGGGATCTGTAATCCGCGTGTTGGTCATGTTGGTATGCACCCCTGAGACTCCATCCCACGTAGACGACGCACCGTGTCCACCGGCAATGGTTTCGTAGTATCCAAACCCTTGCACGTAGGTCCCGTCCTCGGCATTTCCACCAGTACCAAACGTAAAGTTGTTGCAACATCCTTGCGAGTCTGCCATCACATGGAAGGCCTTCAAAATCGTATCGGTGACCCGCTGAGACGTGCAGACGTTTCCGCCAACCACAGCACAGCCATCGTCCGGAGACAGAAGCGATCCATCGGGAATCTTCACCTGTATATGCCGCAAACATCCTTGATTCAGCGGGATGTCTTCGTCCACCAGACAACGCAGACAGTAAATGATCGCAGAGTACACAATCGCTCTCGGAGCATTGAAGTTGTTGAAGGCCTGCTTCGAGGTGCCAGAGAAGTCAAATAACACCGACTTATCTGCCTGTTTTGTCACTTGCAACTGAATAGTCGATCCATCGTCCATGTAATCCACAGCCTTGAGGTTGTCTTCGCCGTATTTACTAATCAACTTGTCCAACATCTTTGAAACGGTGTACGCCGCGTTATCCTGGATAGCAGTCATGTACGTGATGATGGTGGAAAGACTAAACTCCTGCATCAGACGCTCAATGAGCGAAATACCTTTCTGGTTAGCCGCGATCTGGGCTTTCAAGTCCGAAATGTTGTCCGAAAGTCTTCTCGTGCCCGAACATCCAGGGTACTTTGCTGGTTCTTTCAACAAGAGCTCCGTCATACGCTCGATCTGGAACTCACCATCCTTCACCAAAAGCTCAGAGTAAATGGCCGCTCCTTCCTGCCACAGCTCGTTCGAGCGAGGCGGCATCGATCCTGGCAAGATACCACCAATGTCTGCGTGATGGGCTCTCGAGGCAACGTAGAAAATGATCTTGTCGCCATCAAAAGCAGGCGTGATCACAGTGATATCGGGCAAGTGAGTTCCGCCAGCAGAAGGGTGGTTTGAAACAATCACGTCACCCGGCTTGAGCTTGCCTTGCCACAACTTTGCCTGCGTCGCAATGCACGTGGACATCGAGCCCAAGTGAACTGGCAAATGAGGAGCGTTCGCCACCAAGTTTCCTTCAGGATCAAACAACGCACAGGAGAAATCCAGTCTCTCCTTCACGTTCACCGAGACAGAAGTCTTTTGCAACGAAACACCCATCTGTTCGGCAATGTCCATGAACCGATGGCCGAAAATCGACAGCAAAACAGGCTCCACCTTGATTTCATCATCACTGGCACTGGAAGCCTTGCCACCATTGGATTTCGCACCGCCGCCCAGTGTGATCACGAGCTGCGACTTCAACACCAGCGCCTCACTGTTTGGAGGAACAACGTTGGTCTGGGTACCGTCGGCAATGATTGCCGGACCAATCACTTTGGTGCCGATATCCAAGTGTTCAAGACGGTACACAGGAGTATCGAGCTCATGTTGGCCCCAGAAAGTCTTTGTGACAAATTGAACTTTGTCAGTGGAAACGAGCTTTGCACCTCCTGCAGCCTCGAGCTCTTGCAACTGGTCATCCACGTACTCCTCTTCACGGTCAAGACCTTTTCCGATTGCACGAACCCGCACGTCGTCCACGATGATTTCCTTGTCAAAGACAAACCCAAACTCGCGCTTGTGCAGAGCAAAGAAGTTCTCTTTGAAGTCCCAGCTGTCTCCCTTGGCCACCATGAGAGCAGACTCTGTGCCCACGTACCGCAGGTTCAAGTACTCTTCGAAACTGATGTCCTTCTCCTCGAATCCTTGCGCCACGAGCGCGGCTGTGGCGCTCTTCTTGAGAGCGCTGAGCCGGGCTGCAATCTCCGGCTCGTTGCTGGCACTCAAGACGCACGAGGACGGCTCCTGAGCCTCCTCGACAACGTCTGCAAGCGCCATTCCGTACGCAGAGAGCACCGACGAGTACCTGTGGATCAGAACGGTGTCGATTCCCAGCAGAGCAGCCACGTCACAGGCACACTGTCCCCCGGCACCGCCGAAGGAAACCAGCCTGTGTTTTGCGAGAACATGGCCCTTGGCTTCTGTGAGCTGTCTCACGGGTCTGGCCATCGTCTCGTTGGCAACTTGCAAGTATCCAAAGGCCACCTCCTGCGGCGTCATGTCTGGGATGTCTGGGTTTGCCTCGTTGATCTGGCGGGTGAGCTCCTCAAACTTGCGCTGGGTCACCTCGAGATCGAGCGACTGGTCTTCGTTGGGGCCAAAGATCCGCGGGAAGTACTCGGGAACCAGTCTTCCCAGAAACAGGTTGGCGTCTGTCACGGTGAGCGGGCCGCCCTTGCGGTAGCACGCCGGGCCGGGGTGCGACGAGGCGGACTCCGGGCCGACGGTCATGAGTCCGTTCTTGAAGCCGAGGATCGAGCCGCCGCCGGCTGCGACGGTGTTGATGTCGAGCTGGGGCGACTGGATCGTGACGCCTGCGGTCGTGGTCTCAAAGACGTGGTCGAACTTGCCGTCGCCGTACCGCGACACGTCGGTCGAGGTTCCGCCCATGTCGAAGCCGATCAGCGGGATGCCGTTCTTGGGGTTGTAGCAGGTGCGCGAGTAGCCCACGACGCCTCCTGCCGGGCCCGACAGGATGGCCTTGAGCCCCGAGAACGAGGACGCGTCCACGAGCCCGCCGTCCGACTGCATGAACTGGCACTTGACGCCGGAGGTCTTGCCCTGCGAGACGGCCGCGAGCCCGTCCTTGAGGCCGGACTGGAAGCCCGTGAGGTACTTCTTGATCTCGGGCGTGAGGTACGCGTCCGCGACGGACGAGTTGGCGCGCGGCACGAGCTTGATCATCGGCGAAAGCTGCGACGAGAGCGACACGTGCGAGAAGCCGACCTCGCGCGCGATGCGGCCCACGAGCAGCTCGTGGTCCGGGAACGTGTACGAGTGGAGCAGACACACTGCGAGGGAACGGATGCCTGCGGCGTGCAGCAGCTGCAGATGCGCTCTGATTTCCGCCGCGTCGGGCGTCTTGAGCACGCGCACGGTTTCTCCAGAGAGCCCGCGCACGAGGTCTTTGCCGTCTGGCTGCGTGACCCTTGTTTGCGGGTCCTCGACAAAGTCCTCGAGCGTGACTCGTTCCTCCACCTCCACCACCGTGTCGTACAACACCTCTGGTTTGGTCACCGAGAGGTCGAAGATGTTGGGTCTGGCCTGGTTGCCGATGCGGAGAATGTCGCGGAAGCCCTTGGTGGTGACGAGGGCGCAGCGTTCGCCCTTGCGCTCGAGGAGGGCGTTAGTCGCCACCGTGGTGCCGAGTCTGAGGGACTCGATTTGCGACGTGTCCAAAGGGACTCCGCGCGGGATCTTGTCGCCCGTGAACGCCTCCATCAGCCGCCGGATGCCCTCCAGGTTGGAGTCCGGGTAGTTTTGCGGGTCCACAGACAAGAGCTTGATGATGACATCGTCCTCCTGGTTGCCTGTTCCCTTGTTTCCCACACAGTCGGTGAAAGTTCCGCCCCTGTCGATTGCGATTCTGATTCCTGGCATTGCGAGAAAGTAGCGGACAGCAGAGGTTGGGTGTGGTTGGAGGAAGAGGGCAATGGCAGGTGGGAATGGATTGTGTGGGAAATGGTGGGATTTTATAGAAAAAGGGGGCAAAAGCGGGAGACAAGCGGGAAAGTAGTCGCGAGTGATAAGCGGGAAAGAGGTGCCGAAAAAACGGCGAAGAATGACGAGCGACGCGACTGACGAGCGAAGCGAGTCAGTCAATCAGGAGTAGTATCATTCACGAAAAGTATGACTGACTCGCTTCGCTTGTCAGTCACTCCCCAGAAGTGTCATTCACGGAAAGTATGACTGACTCGCTTCGCTAGTCAGTCATTCGTAACCCCAATGTTATCTTCGGCGGAGGCTCCCAACTCCACAGGTGCGAGGTGTGTGCCCGGTGCGAGGCGTGGTTGCACGTAGTATGAATTGTAGGTGCCGTCTGTCCACTACAGGGACGAGAAACGATCTGTTAGGCCCGGCCCGCTGAGCATACTAGAGGCGGTTGGGTCATGACTCGTCACTGATAAGCTTCATTTATTCTTGAGTCAGCCCTCAGTCAGTCCTCAGTCAGTCCTCACTTACGACTCACTCACGACTTACTCACGACTTACTCACGACTCACTCAGTCCTCACTTACGACTCGCTTCGCTCGTCGTTCGCTCGTCGTTCGTTCAAAACACAGTAATTCTTATATATAACATACACAAGTCAGAAAAATGGGCGATGCAGTTGCCCAGCAAGCGAAATGACAAGCTGAGAATATTGAAATTTTTGAAATTTTTGAGATTCTTGTGATTCTTTCTGAGTTTGATTATACTGAAAAGGCTCACTCCTCGCTCACTCCTCGCTTACTCCTCACTCACTCCTCACTTACTCCTCACTCACTCCTCACTCACTCCTCGCTTCGCTCGTCGTTCGCTCGTCATTCGCTCGTCGTTCGCTCACTTCTTATGAACCTGCCCCACAACCGGCTTCTCCCTCTCACTCTTAAACGGCTTCGAACCCGGCTTGCTGTGCCTCCGCTCGTTCATCTCACGACGCTTCAAACTCTCAATCTCCGTCCGCTTGATCTCCCCAGCCTTCTTCACCACAATCGGAACGTGTCTGTGACGAGCAATCCGCTTGATCTCAGGCATGTTGGCAAACCGCTCCTTCAACTTCTCGTCGTACTCGAGCTTGTTCCGCAGTCTCGTCGACTTGGCACCCGACCTCTCGTTGGCCTTCGATCTCCAAATCCGAATGTTCCCCTCGTCAGAACCAGAGAAAATGTACTTGGAGTCCATCGAAAACTTGGTCACAAACACGTGCTGCATCCGTTTCGTGTGGTAGATGTCCCGCGAGTGGCCCTTACGGTACTCGTACAACCGGATCGTCTTGTCGTACGACCCAGTCACAATCTCCTGACCCGTCGGCGAGAAATCAACGTCCATCACCGCAGAAACATGGTCCTTGTAAACGTTGATCGTCTTGGACATGTTTCTCATGTCCCACAGATACGCATTGTGGTCCTCGTTCGCCGTAGCAAACACAAACGCCTCCATCGGATTCCAGCAGATCGCGTTCGTGCGCATCGAGGTGCGGATCTTCTGCGTTGGCGAGTTGGTTCTCAGGTCGTAAAGGATCAGTGAGTTGTCTGAGCCCGCGCTCGCAACCACAGACGTCTCGGTCATGTTGAACTTCACCGTCGTCACGTTGTCGGCTCCCCAAGACAGGTTTGAAATCGGCCGGCTCCGGTTCACGTCCCACAGATTGATCTCGGCGCCGCCCGTTACAAACGTGCTGTCGTCCCGGTGGTGCGAGATCGACTGGAACGAGTGCTCGCCCAAATACGTCTGGATCAGTCCCTCGGTGCTGGACTCACCATTCTCATGTTCGGCTTGCGTCTCGGTTCCGTCAAACTCGTCGTACACTTTCCACAGCTTGATCGTCTTGTCCGCTCCACACGACAGCAGCTTGTGGTCCGGCGTCACAACCAGCCCAGAACACATCCCATAGTGCGCTTTGAAGCTATAAGTCTCGTTTCTCGAAGTCAGATTCCAGTACTTGATAACTCCGTCTCCCGAGCCCGTCGCGATCGTGTTGACGGTCTTGAAGTTCTTGGCTATCACATAGACACCGTCTCTGTGTCCGTTGCCCAGCTGTCCCACAAACGGCTGCGCAAACATCCGCTCCAGCTTTGTTGCTGTGAGCGCTTTGGTGTATTCTCTCGCCCTTTCAAACGGGTGCAAAGAAGGGTCTAGGTTTCGTGGCAGCGCCGATTCCTGCGTATTTCGCACAGGAATGTACGTGTCAGACGAGCGTGCGATGGTTTTGATCTTCATGGGCAGGCAGGTGGTTTGGCGATCGGTGGTACAAAAGGAAGAGTCGAACCGTTAATGATAGCCTTTAAAAAAAAAAAAAAAAAAAAAAATTTCAACACTCTAAAAAAAAAAAATATTTCAATAAATTTTTCAGCATTACATAAGCAAGCCGCACCCGCACTCAATGCTGAACCTTGTGGTCGCCAAACGTCACAGAAGGCTTCGAATCGCCCATAATTTCCTCGTAATTTGGCGGAAGATCGTGGTTTCCGGCCGCAGACGAGCCCAGCACCTGGCCTTCGCCCGCAAACGGCGTCTCGTCTGCATATGGCTGCGGCGTCCGCTGCGCTTCTGGCTCTGGAAGCGCGACTTGGGCCTCCTGATCAGCAGGCAGGGACTGGTACTCGCTGTTGAGATTCGACCTTGCGGCAATCCCGCGCTCCGAGCCGGTCACAAGACTCGTGTCGTAGACAATGTACAGTGCGTACAGCAGACCGGGCAGGTGTGCAAGCATCGTCAGCACCACCGCAGCCAGCAGCTCATAGCTCCAAAATCCCTTGCGGAAGAACACAGGGAGCGGCGGGAAAAAGAACGCGAGGCAGTAGAGCAGCACGTCGGTTGGGTCGGTCACAAAGCCCATAAACTGGAACGAGTTCGGTGGTGGCGTTCTGTGTGTGGAATCCATGGTCGATGGCAAATATTGCAGGGGAAAGCGTGGGTGTGGCTGATGGCGTTGTATCGCTATCAAAATGAATTAATCAATTTTTTTGCTCTATTTTTAATAATAAAAAAAATAAAAAAATAGATAAAAGTGTCCCAAAACAACCATATGGAAAAAAAAAATCAGGCTGCTGCGCCGCGATGACAGAAAAACGGTTTTGACAGAGCAGAACTGTAGCGATCGTTGGACGAACTATGCGGTTCCAACACCACGGACAGAGGGGCCAATGGTGTCCAGGGGGGAGTGCAACGGTGGCCCACCCACACACAGCGTTGTCCCCATCTTCCCCAGTTTGTTCTTGCTGTCGGCTGCGCCACTGCACCGCCACAGCGCGCACCAGCCTTCTCAAGCCCTGCAGAAACTAAAATAATCTCAAAAGAGCAGAAGAGCAAGAAGAACATCCTCTTTTCTCCCTCCTGAAGATAGCACCGGGGGAATATAATTGAACATTTCCACGCAGCAAGACATGGCGGACTCGAAAGCGGATAAGACCACCGCAGAACTGCGGCAAAATGCGGCTAGCGACGGTGCTTTCAGAAAGAGCAACGACCTGGCTCGGCTCACGACAGAGCCGGGAGACGAGAACGAGAGCCACGCGAACACGGAGGTTAAGCGAAGACACAGCAAACAAAAGATCGAGCCCCAACAGGGCGTGGGGGCCTCGGTGGTGACCAATCGTGCGGCGCGTTCGTCGCTTGACCGAGCTGCACGCAAGGCGTCCTCTACGGAGCTCACGCGTGAAAGTCGCGCCTCTGTCAGTGCAGCTGGCCGCGGCGGTCGGTTTTCGTGGGTTAGGCGGTTGATGAACAACAACAAGCCTGTTGTGGGCCACAGCACGGCGGTGGGACACGGACCAGTTCCGTTGAAGCAAACAGCAGGCGCTTCAGTGCCGGGTCCGCACGTTGCAAGGACGGTTGCGAGACCGCAGCCCGCGTCGATCGACGCGTCGCCCGCGCAAGCAGTCTCGGCGTCGGCGGCCGTTCCGTCGCGTTCGGACCAAACAAGCTGTTTGAGCGGCGGCGACGTTTCGACGCTCGACAACGTGAGCACGCGGCCGATCCTGTCGTTTTCCTCTGACGACGAGTCCGACGAAGACGGCGACGAGGTCAATTCTGGGTATCGCTATGACCCGTCAATGAAATCTACAGCAATGACGTCGATCGCGCCGACGGCGTTCACGTCGGCGAGCACAGGCACTGGCGGCGGCAGCAACATGATCATCGTTCCCGGTGGGAGCGGCAGTGGCACCACCCTTGTGGGCGGTACGTCGTCGTCGGTTTTGAGCGGCACGGTTGGCCATTCTGGGCTCGCAAGCGGTGCCACATCGATTTCACACGGAGGAGTGGCGGTGCACAGTGGCGCAGGTGGCGCAGACTCTTCGTCAGTGATTACCATTGCAAGCTCTACCCGCAACCGCAGGAGACGGAGTATCGATACAAATGCTTCGACGTCGGCGATTCCACCGGCGAGCATCTTTGAGCGGATTGTTCCGTCGTCGAATGCGACGAACAGCAGTTCGAAGGTTAACTACTTGGGCGACAGAGGGGCTGTGAATGAACAGGAGTCGATGAAGTCGACCGATTACTGTTCGGTTGGTTCGCAATGATGGCAGGCCGAATGATGAGCTAGTGAACGACCTTTGATTGTGTCTGTGGTAGTGTCCATTGCTCCTCACGGCTCGCAAATGACTCGCTTCGCTCGTTATTTTGGCTTGGGTTTCCACTTGTACGCAGCGGTGAGGCTGCAGTTACGTACGAGTACGCATTTGATATAGGGAACAAGAATATTAGACGGGTCTAGTGAGATGGTGCTTCGCGCTTATCAAAACGGTGTCATGTACCGCTTCTTCTCTGCATCGTCACCGCTATCGATCGCTCGTAGCTGTCTGGGGTAGCTAAGCGAAAAACTGATCTCCGGACCGAGCGGCGCTATTGTTCTCAGTCTATTGCTGGAAATAATGAATTTGTTCGCTGGTCGTGTACGAATCTCAAACACACAAGAAGAAAAAAACATAAACAAAACATCATCATTCAAAGAAAACAAAAGCACCAAAGGGCAAATAAAGCACAGTCTCTTCTTTGCACTTCTGTATCCAACCACGAAAAACGCGGCAAAAAGGACTCTGCTCAGCCGGATTCTGCTCAAAGACACTGCCAGACTGGCTAGATCGGGAAATCCAGGGCGTTTCGCACTGAAAACTCCCATAACCGCCCATCCAGCCCACCGTCACCCAAATTAACCATGGGCAGAAACACGTGTGACGGGGACGTTTACATCCACAACCTGGCGGCTTTCATCAAATCGCACGAGCGCCAACTTGCAAATGCCCTTATAGCCTACAAAAAAAGCTCTTCGTCTTCGTCGACGTCCGCCTCCTCGGCTTCCAAGACGCCTCAAGGTGACAAAACAGGCACACAACAGCGCCAACAGCAGACCACAACAAAACCTGTGCGGCTCTCCCTTTCCCTGCATCATCTCTACTTCCTCCTGGGCAAGTTCCAGGAGCTCGGAATCAGCGTCGGGCCCATGAACATTCGTCTAGATAACATCGACACCGAGAGCTCAAACAACTATGTCTCTTTCCTGAGTGAATTCCAGCGCAACAAGGCCATCCAGTCCGACGCACAGTCCATCCACTCCATGTCGAGTGTCAAATCGGTCATGTCCAGCGTCTCGGCTCTCTGGAGCACTTTTGGCTCTTCTGCAAACAAGGGAGAAAACATCATCGCAGATCTCAAATACCTCTACTCAGCTTTCACAAAGCTTCCCTGTCTTCGTCTCGCAACAGACCCGAACGCTAAACTCATAGAAGGCCACGAGGAGTACCCCTTTGACACCTCGACTCCAATCAAGGTGTTCAAGAACCTCTCTGTGCTCGAAATCTCCGACCTCGATCCAAAAGAGATTTATGGCTGGCACACTCTCAGTGAAAACATACGTTTTCTCGTGATCAAGAGAACAAATGTCACCGATCCCGTCGAGGTTTTGGTTGATCTGGTCAACGAAGACGTTCTCCGTCGCGGTTCAATGTACTCCGAGGAATCCGATCCTTCTCCGTCTGCAACCTCTGCCTCGTCCATGTCTTCATCGGTGCCTGTCTCCAAGCTGGGCAGCTCTAATGTGGCCGGAACCACCAACAGTTCTTACTCATCACTTCCTCCTCCTGGAAATTCTTTCCATCCTTCATCCTATGGCGGTTCATCCACATACCATCATTACCTCAGTGGCTCCTTACCCGATAGTTCGTCACCTCCATCTTACTACTCTTCCAGAATACCCTATGAGGAAAAAAGCTGCACTCCGATCACGCCAACCACATCTTCCAGAAGACAGTACACCTACCTACAAAAACATCGCTCATCCCACAGATCCGACTCGATAGTCAGCGAGGGCCGTCACGTGCTCGATTACTCAACTGCAATCAGTTCCAACCAAACTGGTACTGAAAACACTGCAGAGCCATTGGCCAAACACAGCAGCGGCGGCAGCAACAGTAGCAACAACAACAACAACGCCAACACGAGCAACACCCAGTGGAAAGGCCTGAAACACCTTTCGTTCACCGAAAACAAGATCTCGAGAATCAGCAACTGGAGTTTCGACAACTTGAGAAACCTTTCCTCGTTGGACTTGTCGTACAATATGATTGAAGTGTTTCCTACTGGTCCTCTTTCGAAGCTGGCGAATTTGAAGTCACTCAATCTCTCGTACAACAAGCTCTCCAGTGTGAAGGATGTGCCCAAGACTCTCACAAAGCTTACGATTTTGAATCTGAGAGGGAACAGGCTGGTTGAACTGGACTCCATTGAACACTTGAAGTCTCTTGAAAAGATTGATTTGAGACAAAACAGAATCTCGCAAATCACAGAGTTGAAGCCGTTGTTGCTGATCAACAATGAATCGGTGAAGTTAACGACGTTGTACCTTGTGGGCAATCCGATTTCCAGTAACAGAGGTTACAGGATTGAGTTGTTCAATCTGTTTAATGGGGTTGATTACGCCAACAATTTGAGAATTGATGGATCTAAGCCAGGGATATTTGAGTCGAGACTGTTGCTCGATTCGAAAGGAGCACAGTTGAATTTGAACAAATTTTTGGATGCCAGCATCATCAGCAAGATGACCGCAAGCGTTTCCACCATGAACATCAGCAAAGTCATGACCACTACCACGACTACGACCACGACTACAGGGCGTCCTTCGAGCGTGACATTGGCTCAACAGCGAGCGTCCAAAAGTGTTGGTCTTGCTCTCAGGGAAAGCAAACAGGAACCACTGCCAGTTCCACACGAAACAGCAAAGACCCATCAAGTGGACAATACAGTTGCGAAACATGCCTCTGTGAGCAAAACATCTTCGCAAGCGTCAGTTACACAAGTGAGCAGCAACCAAACACATCAGACGCCACCGTCGCAGCAAGTGCTGACTTTGAACACCAACGTAATCAACTCTGTTGCCGTGGATCCAATTCTTCCGCCACCGAAGCCATTTTCGGGACAACGCAAACCTTCGCTCACGGCATCGCCAACCATGTCCAACTTTTGGGAGCACTTGTTGTCGCCGGCTTCGGTAAATGATTCAAATAAGACCACCACCACCACCACCACCACCACCACCACCGCCGCCGCTACTGCATCTGTGAACGCAGAGAGAGCGTCTCAACCCGAGATTGAGAGTCAGCTTGCTTCGCCTATTTCTTCGCATCCGCATCATGCATCTGGAGATGAGAACGCACATCCAAACAGCGTGGTGATGGCCCGAAACGTGAATGCATCGAGCACGTCACTTAATACGTCATCCTCTCGCAAGACCTCACAAGAGAACAATCCGATCAACAGAATCAGCATAGCCTCGCCCGCGTTGCCTGTCATTACCCAAGCCACCACCATGACCACAGTTACTTCCGATCCTTCGACTCCTGTTTCGCACAGAATGAGTGCAGACACTTCTGATTTCCCGCAGGGTCCGTCACAATCAACTCTGCCGAATTCGCCGGTGAAGGCGCACCAATTACGCCAGGTGCAGGACTCTGATAGCGCGGTGATCGAGGAGATTCCGGTAGACAAGCAAAGTGCTCATTTTGGGCTTGGAATAGACTCTTCGATGATGTATTTAATCAACCAGGGAGCAGAGGAGCACGAGTCTCAGGAAGGGGCTGGGTCTCTGCAACAGCCACCGCCGCCGCCGCCGTCCGACGGAGAAACCGCGAACTCTCTGGGGATCTCTGTGGGCTGAGTGGTGTGGTCCGAAAATTCTGTCATTATTTTGTATCCTTTCGATGTTTGTGATGTTGTGTTTTATTATATCAATGTACATTCTACGGCATTTTTAATCGGCTGACGAGCGGAGCGAGTCATAAGTGAGTAAAATAGTTGTACGTGATTTTTACTTTCGGAAGATCAAATGAGTATTTAGCGAGTCATGAAGTATGAGATTTGTGTCCATCATGACGAGCAAGGCCATCGTTCAAGGAATTGTCAGCTGCGTGGTGTTGACCCCGGCGCAAATGAGGGCTGCCACATTCGCTCCCGCCAGTGCAGACGTCTCCATCGTACTGATAAACGGTTCAATGGCATTTGTGTTCCAAAGCCCGTCGTCGAGCTTGAACTCCGGGAAGTGAGTGGCCGGCCGCAGGTACGGATAGCTCTTCCAGGTTTTCACGTGTGTGTACGTGTAGTTGCCAAAAAGCTGCCCCAGAGTCTGGTCATCGAGTTCGGAGAAGCTAAAGACCTTGTAGATGAATTCTTTTGAGGAGCTGACGTAAGCAACCTCGTTTATCGAGTTGAAGAGTGAACCGTTGCTGGAGAGAACTGTCTGGGGGGTTTGCGGGTCTGCAAAGTAGGAACTTTGGGCGAGCGTGTTTGGAGACTTGACGAGGGTGACGACGAGGTTGACGTAATCGACGTTTGTCGGTGGGGACACGAAGTCGAACTGGATGTTTGACTGCTCGAAAGGAGCACAAAGAACGACTTTATCGAAGACTTGGGCGTGTTGATTCTCGTCGGTAAGCAGATAGCCCGAGTCGAGTTTGCGGATGTCGACGACGGTGGTGTTGAGTTTCAAATCTGCGTTTGAGTGTTGGACCCACTTTTCGAAAATCCGGTAGTTTCCTCCCTTGACGCTCTTGGCTCCCTTTGCGCTCAGAGTGACAAAAGTCCCGACCGAGTGGATTTCGTCCAAGTTCTGGGCGTAGTTGACTCTTGTGAGCGACTGTATGACCTCTTTGTACTCGTTGGAGATCCCGAGAGCGTCGAGGGCGTCCAGTCCCGACAGAGCCGAGGCGTTTAACAGTGGACCTGCACTGTTCAGAGACTCAAACGGGAAGTTTTCGCGATAGTGATTTTCCAGAAGAGCATTAACGAGTTTTTTCCGGTAGTATTCCACTTTGGCAATGGAGACGATTCCGCAGTGGAAGATGAACTTTGCTGTTGACCAGAGGGGAACTTTGGACCCGGGCAGACTGTAAACGAAGGCCGTTCCGTTCCAGATTGAGAACCCGTCCTCGTCTGCGTCCTCGTCGCTGGTGTCGTCGTCGTCGAGCGTGAGGTTGAACCGGTCGACGGCAGCAGAAAGCAGCAGGTTGGCGTCGACGAATATCGATGCCCCGAGCTCGATAGACTCTCCGTCGATGTCGATTGTTGTCGAGCGGCCGCCTATCCGGTTGTTTTTTTCGAAAATGGTGATATCGTACGACCCGTTGGTGAACTTCTGGAGATAGTAAGCAGTGGCAGATCCTGCCGCGCCCGCTCCGATGATGGCGATGCGTTCCTGGGGAGCAGCCAGGACGGTCTGTTCTGCGAGGGCTGAAGCGGCCAGAAAGCCAAAGAAGAGGATTAAGGGGAGCAACATCTGCGGTTGGCGGGTGTGAAGCGATGAAAGCATCAGGAGAAAATTTGGAGATTAAGTCAGGAAGAAAAAAATTCAGTACGTAAGTGGAAAAAATTTCGGGGTAGAAAGTCTGGGGAAATACTTTTTTTTCATCTACGTCTTATCAGTCTATAAAAACTCGCGATAGCCCGAGAAGTCACGGGAACAAAGCGAAAGACGAGCGAAGCGAGTACTGAGTGAAATAACGACCGCACGTGCGACCGCACGGGGCTAGATACGCGGCTCCAAAGACTGAGATCAAAAGACTAGCTCTTCACTTGCTCAAGGAATCGCTCCGACGATTGACGTGAAATGACTCGCTTCGCTCGTCACTCGCTACGGAATCGACAGCTCTGTGGTGTTTACACCAGAAGCAATCAATGCCGCCACATTCGCCCCCGCCAGCGCTGACGTCTCCATTGTACTAACAAACGGCTCAATGGCATTCGTATTCCAAAGTCCGTCATCAAGCTTGAACTCCGGGAAATGGGTGGTTGGCCGCAGGTACGGATAGCTCCTCCAATGCTTGACGTACTTGTACGTGTAATCGCCAAACAAACGGCGCAACGAGATCTCGTCAACCTCTACAAAACTGAACACTTTGTAAACGTACTCGCCTGTCGCGCTTATGTAAGCAACGAGGTTTATCGAGTTGAACAGATTCCCGCCGGACGACAGCACCAGGTTCGGAGTGTCCTTGTTGTCGAAATACGTGCTCTGTGCGAGGGTGTTGGGTGTTTTCACGAGGGTCACAATAAGGTTGACGTAATCGACCGCGGGCTCTTCGACATGGAAATCAAACTCGATCTGAGATTGTTGCAGTGGAGCACTAATGATGACCTTGTCGAAGTTCTGTGCGTGGCCTGTTTTGTCGGTGACTGTGTAACCGTTTGAGGTCTTGCGTACCGAACTGACAGTGGTGTTGAGTAGAAGCGTCGCGTCTGAAGCACGGGCCCAGTTCTCGAAAATAAGGTGGTTGCCTCCTGCAACGCTGTTTGCGTTGATTGCCGTCATAGTGATGAACATCCCCAGCGCATGTATCTCTTTCAAAGACTGTGCGTAGTTGAGTCTTGTGAGCGAGTCGATCAGCTCCTTGTACTGCGTGGAAACTTTGAGAGCGTCGAGGTACTGTTCTGCAGAGTACTCGGCGACGTTGGTTAGCACAGTGTTGGCGTTCAGCGACTGGAACGGAAACAGGTCTTTGTAGTAGTCTCCCAGCAAGCTGTTGAGGACCTGTCTTCTGTAGAAGTCGACTGTGGCGATCGAGACAATTCCAAAGTGTCGAACGAGCGCCAAAGTGGACGAGAGTGCGCTTTTTGAGCTATCGTAGAGGAAGCTAAAACGAGATCCATTCCAAATGCCAAAAGCTTCGTCCTCGCCAGAAGAGCTCGAAGAGCCAGATAATGTCAGATTGAACTCTTCAACGGCAGCGCAGAGAAGCAGGTTTTCTTCCACAAAAGCAGCGGCTCCGAGCTCGACAGTGGCCCCATCTATATCGATGGTGGTGGACCTGCCACCAACGTAGCCGTTCTGCTCGAAAATGGTGATGTCATACGAATGGCTGGTGAACTTCTGGAGATAGTATGCGGCCGAGGTGCCCGCCGAGCCAGCACCAATGATGGCGATTTTTGTTTTATGGTCCTGGTTGCTCGTTGTTTGATTATAACCTGCCGCCAAACTCCACCTAGCAAGTAAAAGCAAAACGAGAGCTTTCATTATGGTGGTTTTTATTTTTTCTTTTTCCCAGTCTGAAACAACCCTCCCCAAACGTTTCACTGCAAACTACTCATTGCTGCTCCTTCCAAGCCACCAGGGAAAGAGCACACTCATATACTGCTGGACTTAGGTAGAACAAACTGCTACAAGAATATAATGTTTGAAACATGGCTCTGCTTTGCACAGCCCGGTGCTACCAAAACGAGATGTGGGGGATGAAAAATTTGAAACATGGAGCTGATGAGGGAGGAAGACTGGACCCGAAATGGGGCCCGCTGGCCTGATTTGGGTTTGAATGGTAGGGTTTGTGGCGGTATAGACAAAGGACGGCGATCGACGAACGACGATCGTATCGAGTATTGGGATAGCAATATGAAAGCTATCGCGATGTTCGTATCCACCATTTGATCACTCACTTTATGTGGTAATGCAAATCGAGCAGTGACATAGTTCACATTTGTTGTTTTGCTACTCGCTACGGCAGTTCCGTTACGGAGAAGAGAGTGAATCGTTTCGCTCGTTGTAGTCTATTTCTCACCGACACGGGGTCATATAACCCGTCTCATTCGTTGTAAATATGACATATAGCTGTCTACGAGATTAAGTCGCGTCGCACGTGATATAATTGCGCCCTTCGTGCGCTCGTCGTGCGCTGTGGCTCCTCGGCAGCGATCTTCTCACCACAGCAGAAATCTGTGGCGGCGTAATTTTTGCAACCGCGTCACGTGACTGGTAGCCAGTTACACAGGTTTTGTAGCAGGTGTCAAGTGACCAAGAGTATTTGATGGGAATGTGGTCATCAGAGAACAGCGGTATTTAAAGGGTGGTTACTTGCCAAACGAGACATCACCGTAATTGAACCTTGAATCACTCGAATCGCTATAAATCCGCTATAAATTGAATTCTCCATCATGTCTGTTAGTCACGGTCGCTATCTTGCCTCGGATCCTACTCATTTCAGCAAGGACAAAGGCTCCATCAACGAGAATGGAGTTCTCCAGATTACAGAGGAGAGACTCAAAGGTGCCAAGTTCCCAGAATGGGCCCCAACATGGGACCCAAGCCACAACAAGGCCTTCAAGTCTCCAGAACCGTTCAATCACACAGACCGTGGAATTTTTGCTGACCCAACGTTCAGTTCGCTTTTTGAGGGAACCAAAGCAAAAATCCAACCAATTTCTCCCAAGCTCGGTAGCGAGATCAGTGGGCTTCAATTGAGCACGCTTTCGCCAAAACAAAAAGACGATCTTGCATTGTTGGTGGCCCAAAGAGGTGTGGTGGTTTTCAGAGGTCAGGACTTCAAGAGACTTGATTTCGAGTCAATCAAAGAATGGGGCAGATATTTCGGTCCCCTGCACGTTCACGCCACGTCTGGTGCACCACTTGGCCATCCAGAGTTCCATATTTCATACAAAAAGGGCGGAAAGGAGCAACACAGACAAACCTTCAGAAACAACGTGAGCAAAGTCGTGTGGCATTCTGACGTCACGTACGAGCGTCAGCCACCGGGACTGACCCTTTTTGCCATGCTCCAGACCGGTTCAGGAGGCGACACGCAGTTTGTGGACTCTGTTGAAGCGTATGAAAGACTTTCTCCAACGTTCAAGAAGCTCATCGACGGGCTCAAGGCTGTGCACACGTCTGGAGACCAGGCTTCGAATGCCAGAAACGAGGGTGGAATCGAGAGAAAAGACCCAATGGACAATATTCATCCGCTCGCGAGATACCATCCTGTTTTGAAGAAAAAGACGTTGTTCTACAACAACGGGTTTGGAAGAAGGATTCTGGGTCTCAAGGACGAGGAGAGCGCTGCGATCTTGGACTTGCTCAAAGATCACCTGCAGACTTGTCTGGATGCACACATCCGGGTGAATTACGACGAGGACTCGGTCGTCGTCTGGGACAACAGAAGAGCGATTCACGCGGCAACTTTCGACTCGGACCTCGAGGAGATCAGACACGCGTTCAGATTGACTACTCTGGCAGAAAGACCAGTTGGATCGGAGCAGGAGTACGACGAATGGACGCCGGAGCTTGAGGCTGAGAAGGATGCGGAGAAGGAGAGGATCTTGGGTCTTTCACCGGAGGAGTACTACGAGGAGTTTGGAAAGAAGTAAGCCGAGCATAGTGATTCTCACTTTGAAACGAGTGACGGAAATGTATGTAGATAAAATATGGGAATGAAGTGTCTGGAAGATAATTGTTTTTTTTTTTCGAGGTGAGGTGGAACAAAAAAGCGGTTTTGCACAGCCGTGCTTACGAGGCCACGAGCAAAAAGGGTGGTGAAAGAGTGGACTCAAACCACGGGTGAGACCAGTATGGGGATGAACGGGGCCTGTGGGGTGGGCCTGTGGGGTGGTCCTGTGATTGCGTAACGATGCGTAAGGGCGTTCCTGCGGGTACGGGAACGAGAGTCAACTTTGAGGATGAGTCGCGAGAGCGAGTCGTGATAGATCGCTTGTCGTGAGCTCATTCTCGCAACACATGCGGTCCGAAACTAGTTGTTTGTCCGCTGGAAGATACCCCGAGCGATCGCCAAACAGTATCGGCTCACTTACGACTCACTTACGACTCGCTGCGCTCGTCCTGAACAGCGGTGGCTCCAAACTGAGGCTCATGCGCGAAAAACCTGCTTATCAAATTTCCTAATTGGGACCACCGAGAGCCTCAGTTGTTAGTTTCCTCGAGAAATTGTACCTGGTCACGTGCCACGGAGTGCAGAAGTTGAAAAATAGTGTGCAAATCCACAGTTTGTGCACACGGTCAAGAGGACATACGGCTCGGAATGGTGTGTGAGGATTGCGGTTGGCCACGAGCGCGATTTTTCGAGGAACCACAGTTGTGGGATGGCAAAGCGGGCAAACTATAAAAGGTGGCGAAGGTGCCACCAGGCAGTCCAAGTTTTTTTTTGACGTTGGGCATCTCAGTACAGTACAACTCCAAACATGCCAATTGTCGCCGATAGCAGAAACGTTGATATCCACTTCAGAAAGGGTGAAGACACCATCAGAAACGGTGTTTACTCGATCTCCGACAGCAACTACAAGAAGCTGCAGTACCCAGAATGGGCTCCAACGTGGGATCCTAAACACGAACAGGCTTTCAGCAACCCAAAGCCTTTTAGACACACCGACAGAGGATACTTTGGAGATCCAACGTTTGACTCTCTTTTGAAGGAAGGAAACGTTGAGACCCGAGTGATTAGTCCCAAATTCGGAACTGAGGTGACTGGATTGCAGCTCAGTTCTCTGACAGATAGACAGAAAGACGACCTGGCCTTGCTTGTGGAGCAAAGAGGTGTCGTTGTGTTCAGAAAACAGGACCTGAAGAACAAGTCTCTTGACTTCGTCAAGGAATGGGGCAGGTATTTCGGTCCGTTACACGTGCACCCAACTTCGGGAGCACCACTGAACCACCCTGAATTCCACATCACTTTCAGAAGAGGTAACAAGGACGAGTCGAGAAAGACTTTTGCTCACAGATTGAACAACATCACGTGGCATTCCGATGTCACTTACGAGACCCAGACCCCTGGTATCACGCTGTTCGCCATGCTGCAAACTTCTGTTGGTGGAGACACTCAGTTTGTCGACACTGTGGAGGCTTACGAGAGACTTTCGCCAACCATGCAACAGCTGCTTGACGGTCTTCATGTTGTTCACACCTCGAAGGACCAGGCGTTCAACTCGAAGAAGGACGGTGGAATCGAGAGAAAGAAGGCCATCGACTCGATTCATCCTCTTGTGAGATACCACCCGGTTTTGAAGAAGAAGATGCTCTTCGTCAACAGAAACTTTAGCAGACGTATTTTGGGAATGAAGGACGAGGAGAGCGACGCTTTGCTTGGTTTTCTGATCAAGCACGTCGAGACTTGTTTGGACGCACACATCAGAGCCCGTTGGGAAGAGGACTCTGTCACTCTTTGGGACAACAGAAGAGCAATCCACACTGCCACTTTGGACTGGGATTCGGACTCCTTGAGACACGCTTTCAGAGTGACCTCTCTGGCAGAGAGACCTATCAACAGCGAGGAGGAGTTCAACGAGTGGACTCCAGAAAAGGAGGAAAAGAGGGTGGAGCGCACTGAGGAGTTGTTGTCGTTGACTCCTGAGGAGTACTACGAGGAGGTTTATAAAAAGAAATAGGGTTAAATGGATATGATTATGACTACATGCAGCAGACGATGAGCGAAGCGACTCGCTTCGTTCGTCGTTTGCGACTTACTGTACGAACGAAGTAGGGTTTGGCGATCGAGACTATAAACTGAAACTGTATGTTACAATGGAGGTTTCACTTGACTCTTTGCTCGTTATTTGCATGGTTGATGGGTGTCGTAACAATACAGTCTAGTGGTGACAATGATTGGTGATCTAATAGGATAGGATGACTCCGTTTACTTTGTTTCACATACTTGAAGGAATCAGGCTCGATGCCCGTCGTTCAGCATGAAATTGACTTCTGCTACCATGTTTTTTTCGTGCTACCAGATCGCCATCAAAATCTGCTACCACATTGCGAGATACTATTTTTCACAATGAAGGCGATTGACCGAGCGCCTCAGCCGAACGAGGGAGTTATACAACTGTTTCGTTATGGCGAAACAGCCTGGCTGGACGGTCAAACGTATGGGCTCGCTAAACCACACTTATTGTCACTTACTCACTGAGTTTTACTTGGTATCATTTAGTATCATCATCTTCCACCACGCTATCCTATGGACTCTAAGCACCATGAACTGACAATCGACAACCGATTTTGATCACCTCGTTAGAGAAGGGTTCATTCAGTCATAACGTGGTGATTGATCATCTTTCATAGTGCGTGTTGTAGTTTCCAACTGTGGTGAAGATGAATGATTTCATCATCCTCTCATCACTTGTGAAAATCTTCGACAATGAATTGCAACTGGCAGTCGGACCAAGCGACCAATCGAATGAGGGCTGACTCGATCAGCTGCAGCTAACTTGCTTTACTCATCAGTCTCAGTGCGTTCAACTACTTTGTTTGACCCTCTAAGCTAAAGATAAATTAACTCTATAAAGCTTGATCGTACTTTTTCGCTGAATTTGTTCCTCGTCACTTCCTTTATAATCCATGAAGAGAGTACTAGAGAACTAGTGCTCTCCAGCAGCTCATCACTCATGCTTCGCACATCCGCTCAAACCACCGTATACCCGCCATCAACAATAATGTCAGTCCCCGTACAATACGTCGAGGCATTACTAGCCAGGAACAAGTAAGCTCCCGTCAACTCCTGCGGCAGAGCCAGCCTGCCCATCGGAATTAACTTCACCCACTCCGCCTTCAGATGCTTTGGAAGGTTGTCCACAAGCTCCGTGGCCACATATCCCGGAGAAACGGTATTGACACGTGCAAATCCAGACCACTCCACTGCCAACGACCGAGCATAGTGCAAGACAGCCGCTTTGCAGGCGTTATATGGCGCCTGCAGCTGCGGAACGTTGACAATGTGCGCGGAAATCGACGACGTAATGATCAACGAGCCTGCTCCTTGTTTCTTGAACTGTTTTCCCACTGCACGTGCGCAATAGTGAACAGAATCAACATCCACACTGAACAGTTTTCTCCACTCCTCGTAAGCTTCCTCGTCGTCTTCAATTGCCAAAATGTCGTTTGCGTCCCACGCAACACCCGCGTTCGCCACAAACACGTCAATTCGGCCCAGATCTGCCACCACTTGCTCCACCGTCGCGTTCACTTGCTTCCAGTCTGTCAATGGACACTTGTAAGCCTTGCACTCCACGCCGTATTTCTTCTTGATCTCCTGCACTTTAGCGTCCACCGGGGTGCTGTTGTACCAGATCACCACCGTGGCTCCCGCAGAAGCGTACGCCTCAACAACGGCGAGCCCGATACCTTTGGAGCCCCCTGTCACCACAGCCACTTTCCCTTGGAGCGAAAATAGCTGTAATCCAGTCCCATTGAGCACTGGACTTTGCGCAGGGAGTTCTCTGGTATTTGGGAGCGGCGTGTTCAATGTTGTAGCGGTCATAATCGTCTTTTTTAGTTGTATAGTAGATGTTGTTATTTTTTTCAGGTCAATTCTGAATGGCTGTCTTTTTCAGCAGATTCACTCCTATTTATGCTATCGGAGCTCCTGCAGTACGTCATGGCCGGCTATCTACTCCGATATATTTCCAGTGACGTAATTTTGGGCCCAGAAAAATGCGCTTTTCGCGCGCACACGAACTTTCCATATTTTTCCACGCACGCACAGCCTGCGACAGCGCACCAGTTGTCTGTCAACAGCGCGGGTCACTAGCGGACCCTATACTAACTTGAGTTTGTTTTTTTTTGTTTGTTTTGTTTTCTTTGTTTGCTTGTTGTTTCCCTTTTGATCAGCTATTCTTTCTTCAGGCCCACATAACCCCTCTCTACCAATGGCAGAGTCGGCACCGGCAAACGTGCTTCCGCACTCCTCGAGGCCCACCATGCTCAGCAAATCGTTCTCCACCCAAAAATCAAATGCATCCGCTAAACCGTGGCGAACATCACCAAAACCCATCGAACAGAAAGCTTCCGTGTTCAACAGACTCAGTCTGCGGAAATCATCGCCACTCGACTCGCTGCCTCGCCAATCGCACCGCAAATGGAAGATATCCGACTTTGAAATCGGCCGAAAGCTCGGAAAGGGCAAGTTCGGCAAGGTTTACTGCGTGCGTGAAATCGAATCAGGGTTCGTTTGCGCACTCAAAGTTATGGACAAGCGCGAATTGATGTCCTACAAAGTGGAAAAACAGTTTGTACGCGAGATTGAAATCCAGGCAAACGTCAGACACGTCAATTGTCTCCGTCTCTACGGGTGGTTCTACGACGCGAAGAACGTGTATCTGATCCTCGAATACGCAGCAGAAGGCGAGCTGTACAAGCTTCTCAAAACCAAAAAGCGGTTCGACGACGTCACTGCTTCCTACTACACGTTCCAAGTTGCAAACGCGCTCAACTACTTGCACAAAAAACACATTGTTCACAGAGACCTCAAGCCCGAAAACATCCTTCTCCATTTCAACAACCAGATCAAGCTGTCGGACTTTGGCTGGTCTGTCTACGCCCCCAGCAACGCAAGAAGGACTACAATGTGCGGAACCCTCGATTACCTGCCTCCTGAAATGGTTGAGGCGAAAACTCACGACGAAAAAGTCGATGTTTGGGCCCTTGGAGTGTTGCTGTACGAGTTTCTCGTGGGGAGGCCGCCATTCGAAGAGGAAAACTCCAACATGACCTACAAACGAATCGCCAAAGTGGATTTGAAGATCCCATCGTTTGTGTCTCCAGAGGCTGCAGATTTGATCAAGAAATTACTAAGATATGACCCTGAAAAGCGGTTCAAATTGACTGATATCGCCCGCCATCCATGGATAATAAGAAACAGATCCCACTGGACCTCCATCATCACGTCGTCGTCAAACGACTAACTCTGGGCTTACGATATAATTTTTTCTCTATTACCTCTATCCATTAAAGCTATCCCAATCGATCAATGCATGTCTAAAGTATGTACAAGGCTGTGTTTTTTGTTTGTTTGTTTCGTCACCTTTCAGGCCAAACGTCTGTTGTTTCTGATCACTTTTGGCAATCCCTTCACGTGAGATCTGTCCTGATCGGTCATGATCAAAAACACTCTTCCAGATTGATTCATTCGTCCTGTTCTTCCTGCCCTATGGACAAGATCGGCAGACGTTTTAGGCACGTCCAACAACACCACGTTTCTGATACCTGCGAAGTTGAGTCCTCTGGAAAGCAGATCAGTGCAAACAAGGATTTTCAATGCTGGTCTTTCACCGGGTTCCAGCTGTCTTGGGGGTTCGATGAAAACCTTCACCTTACTTTTCCTCTCCTCTGCCTCATCTTCCGAGCTGATAAACACAACGTCGTGTCCATATGCTCCCTTGAGCTTTTCTGCCACTTTTGGACAGTCCTGTTTGTTGTTCACAAACACAATGACTCTCTTTTCGTACCCTTGTTCGGTACCATCACAGTGAATCGCGTACAGTGCCTGAGCCAGTGCTTTCATCTTGGAGCCTTTGTACGGCGCAAGCGTGGCGTTGATGACTCTGAACTCAATGGCTTTTGGCAGTTTATGCAGCGCAGGAGTGGTGATTGGAATGGCCGTTGGGAACAGCTTGGACACGGTCTTATTGAAGTCGCTTGGAATCGTGGCAGACGCAAACACAAGATCTTCCAAGTTGGACATAAATTTGAGAACGCCATAAGTTTCGGTGAGCCAGGATTGATCCATCAAGGTGTCGGCCTCGTCCACCACGCAATACGTCACAGATCCCAACAGGGATCTTGGGTTTGAGACAGAATCGTACTTGGTGAGCGAGAGCAGTTTTCCAGGAGTCGTCACCATAACGTCGATTCCTTGTTTGAAATTCTCAATAAACACTTTGAAATTCGAATCCAGATCCCATTTGAAAACTTTGGTTCCCAGTATTTCAGAGGTGTTGCTTACAGTCTCATAGACTTGGTCCACCAGTTCGTGTGTGGGCAGCAGAATCACGTTCTTGATACCCGCTTTTGACTTGGACGAACCTCCATAGAGAACCTCGTCGGATTCCAACTTTTGTGCCTCCTTTTCCCGCATCTTGTGCAGCATTGGAGCAAGGTACGCCCACGTTTTCCCTGAGCCGGTCTCTGCTGCCAGAGTGTACACTTTGAACAGTTCGCCGTCTTTTCTTGAAGCGTTGATCACTTTCACTGCTGCTGTTTGGATGGGTGTGGGTCTGATGATGAGTCCGTTCAACTCGCCCTCGGTCTTCTTTTTCTTGGTGGGACTGACAAAATTTTGCGACCGCAGAACGGTGTTCTTCTTAACATCCGAGATCAAAGCGTCTCTGATCTCCGGAAGCAGTCTCAGTTCGTTGAAGTCAGTGATCTTGGAGATGATTTTCTCGAGGCCTTTTCTTTTAGTTTCTTCGGGCAATTTGAGTCCTGCATAACTGCCGAATTTGTACGGTTGGTCTGCACTGAGACTTTTCCCGCCAGTTGGGGTTTGCTGCTGTGCTTGTTTCCTCTGATGGTCTCCAGTTGGGACTTGCAATCTTCTTCCTTTGGTAGCTTTGTATGCTGTTCTTCTCACCGCGTAGGATCTTGTTTGTGAGAGCAAACGCGGGAGCGCAAGCACGAATTGCCTGCTGGTCGGTGGAGTCGTGGAAAGCAGCATCGGTTTGAGGGCGAGGTAGGTTCAAATGAAAGGGCAGTTGAGTTTGGTGTAGGAGAAGGAATTTTTCACTGATAAAAAATAAAAAAACAGGCTAAAAAAAAAAAAAAAAAAAGTATTCTATGCTTATGTAATC
Source organism: Ogataea henricii (assembly GCA_003705115.2). Classification (NCBI taxonomy): domain Eukaryota; kingdom Fungi; phylum Ascomycota; class Pichiomycetes; order Pichiales; family Pichiaceae; genus Ogataea; species Ogataea henricii. The sequence continues at coordinate 371,688 of PPHT02000004.1, forward strand.
TCATTTTGGTTACCCTGTCGAAGATTTTCTCCAACCTCAGGAGAGAAAAAGCGATGTCGAACAAGACAAAAAAAAAAAAATAGACAAGAAAGGTAGACCAAACCCTTCTAGATCGACCGGTGGGCAATTACTGGAATCTCTGCGTCGGCGTACTTTTCCCGTGTCTGTTTACAATGTCGTCGTCCCTGACAGAACTGCTGTCGCAGTTCCAGATTTATACCAAGTCCGATTCGCACAAACAGGTTTACGAATTGGGCACCAAGATTCTCAAGGCTGATGGATCGAATCTAAACGCGCTCAAGCGGTGTTTGGTGGCACTCATCAGTCTGGACAACTATTCTGTTGCCACGAGACTTCTCAACGAACACGCGGAGCTCGCGGCCAACGACAACGGTGCTCTTTTAATTGAGAAAGCTTACGTCTACTACAGATTGGACGACTCTGAGAAGTTGAAAGAACTCGCCAAAAGCGGTCTCACCAACAGAGGTTTCAAGCACATCTACGCACAACATCTCTACCGTATAGGTAACCACAAGGAGGCGCTGGAGTTGTACCGACAGCTGTTGAAAGAAGACGTCAAGTCCGAAAACACTGATCTGAGCGTCAACGAAAGAGCTGTGATCTCGCAATTGAAGCTCAGCGACAGCAACGACCGGTCCGAGCCGGTCTCGCTGGGAAACGTTAACTCGTACGACCAGATTTTCAACAATGCATTCATCAAGCTCAGCGAGGGCGATCACCATGGCTCGCTGGAGCTGCTGAACCAAGCCCGTGAAAAGTGTTTGCAGGTGTTGGAGGGCTACGATGAGGAGGAGAAGTTGAGCGAACTCACGCCAATTATGGTTCAAACAGCTTACGTCAAGCAGCTTCTTGGTCTGGACGAGGAGGCATCTGCTATTCTGGCCGATATGAACGTGGAGTCTTTGAAAGACCCTGTTTCCAAACTTCTCATAAGAAACAACCAGGCGTCCTTGCAGAAAGATCTGGACACCAAGAACCAAGCTTTGTTGTACAGGGAGCTGGGTTTCCCTTCGTCGCTCAGCATTGTGTCGAGTAAGCTGACTCTTCCGCAGCTTAGAGATCTGAAAAGAAATGAGCTTTTGCTGGCATACAAGGCCGGCAAAAGCGTGAAAAAAGCTGCTTTAAAACACCAAAAACAATTCCCAGGATCGTTGTTGCCGAGCGCATTGAGTTCGTTCGCAAAGGGAGACTTCTCCGAGGAAACTGTGTACGAAAAATCGCTGTTCAGGTATGCGAGAAAGTCACCTTCAAACTTGGCCATGACGTTACTGGCATGTCAGGTGAGCATTGATCAGAAGAAGCTCACGAATGCTGTGATTTTGCTTGAAGGTTTGTTGAACCACGACAGACAAAACCTGTTGCTGCCATCGGTGGTGTGTTTGTTGCTGGCGTTGTACGACCAGTTGGACAGAAAGAACTCCAAGTTTCAGCTCTTGAGCAAGCTCTACGAAGCTTTCAAGACGTCTGAGGTTGTGGGAGACAGCCAGGTCAAGTTCCTCAAGTACGTTGCGTTCCAACTGCTTTCGTTTGACGAGGCCAAGAGCAAAGAGCTGTTGCAGAAAGTGAAGGAGGTCATGTCATCGGACGACCAGTTGGTTTCCATTGCTCTGGGCGAAGAGTCTGGTGAATCCATTGGCGACATTGACTCGCTGACTGCGTCTGTGGACGTGGACGAGCTCATAAGCGAAGGAGTTCAGCCTCTTTTGGGCTCCAAGACAAAGAGTGCGTCTGCATTGCCACGTTTCAGAGTCACCAAGGTGGCCAAGAGAACGAGGAAACACCCAAAGAAGCTTCCTAAAGACCTGACAAAGAAGATTGATCCAGAAAGATGGCTACCATTGAAGGACCGGTCGTACTACAAGCCAAAGAAGGGGAAGAAGACGAAGGATACGCAAGGAGGTGTGATTGACTCTACGACGGAGCAAGCTCTAAACATATCAAACACTGCCTCTGGGTCGACGTCGAAAACCAGCAACACCGGCACCAAGAAAAATGCCCCTAAGAAGGGAAAGAAGAAGGGTAAAAAATAGGCCTCTTTTTCTTTTAGGTAGCAGTAACATACACTGACATTGTAATTATAAAATAGTTTTGAAAGCGATGAAATGGTATGCGAATACAACGGGGGCAATGCAACCGTATCTTCTAATAATGTACATAGTAAAAACTCTGTCCAGCCAAAAACTCATGTGAACAAAGTGTCTTCATCTCTGAGATATTCTCCAATGTCACCTTGTCTGAAAGCCACAATTGCAGTTGGTTGCAAGTTCTTGGCTTCTATAGTTGATTTGGCAGACACGCCGAATCCCAAAGGAACATCGGCCATAGAGAAGATGATCACACCGGCGTGTTCAGGAATGTCCTCGCTCATCTTGCCGACGTGAGCTTTGAGAACGTGGTTTCCGTAAAGGAACGGCATCTCACCGTTTTGTTTGATCCATATCTTGTACTTTGCATGCTGAGCAAGATACTGCAGCGAGGTGATGTGAAGTCTGAACTTTCCTGTCTTTGTGAACTTTCCGAAACAGACACCGAGCGACATCAAGTTTGGTCTGGCCACCGATGTTGCGAGCTTGGCGATCTTGTCTCTCACGTAGTAGACTCTGTCTTTCTGGAGTCTGAAGACATGTGGATCTTCTTTGTTATCCACCAGGAAAGCGATGTTTCTGCCGATGTAGTTGGCAAGCTTTT
>PPHT02000004.1:374496-413130 GCA_003705115.2 Ogataea henricii
AAAAAAAAAAAAAAAAAAAAAATTTATCTCGATGCGGTGCAGAGATGTTCTGGGGGCCCTTAGACAGTCAGGTGGCATGACTCACGTGATCCGTGCTACCTCTTTACCTACTTCCATTTTCCACCTCTTCAAAGCTAGCCTTATCCTCGAGTGCAAAGTTCTCGTGGATTTCCTCCTCCTTGTCCACAAACTCCTGTGGCCGTCTGAGTTGCGTGGCAAGCCGGTTGCGGTGCACAAACAGACCGGGCCGGGTGGAGAAGAAGTAGTCAAGGTCTTCGAGCGTGCGGCCGCCGGTCTCTGGATAGAAAAAGTACGTAATCGGAACAAACGACGCTGAAATGACGGTCCAAACAATCCAGAACTTCCAACTGAGATGTGCCACTCCTGGCGGCGTGACTTTGACCACCACGTAGTTCATGATCTTGTTGGTTGCAGTTGCGAGCGCGGCTCCTTTTCCCCGGAGTTCCAGCGTGTTGATTTCAGTCGGATACAACCAGGGGACTCCCAGGCACCCTATTGCAAACATGGAGAAGAACAAAAAGAAGAAAAAGGTGGCTGCGACTCCAAGAGCATGGTCGTCGTGGCCCTTGTTCATCAGAGAAAGGGTGATGGTGACGGCCATAAAGCACAGCGACACGCCGGTTGAGGAGAACATCATCATGCGCCGGCGGCCAAACCGCTCGATTGTCCAGTACGCAAAGAGAGAGAAAGCAAGGTAGTTGACAGAGGCAGCGCACGAAAGAATGCGTGCAAGAACAGTAGTGGTTCCGACGGCGTGCTCCAAAACGTATGCGAAATAGTATGACGTGATGTTGATGCCGCTCACCTGGTTCATGCATTGCATTCCCATGCCCAAGATCAGTCGTCTCACTGATCCGACGGGAGCACGGCCCCTAAACATGTCAAACCAGCCGATCTCTTTGGAGCTTTCGAGCTCGTGTGCGGCCACAATCGACTGGTAAAGCTGCAGAACACCGGGGTCGTTTTCCTCGGCACCGGCCAGCCGTGCCAGCACTTCAATCGCCTCGGAGTGGCGCTCCTTTCTCACCAAAAGTCGCGGAGATTCAGGTAAAAATGGTAGCAGCGGATATGCCATGAAGCAAAAAATTATCTGAAAGGCGAGCGGCAGACGCCAGGTGACGTCACCCTCCAAGTAGGAAAAACCAAAAGTGACCCAGTTTGATAGCATGAATCCAAAGATGCACATGGCCATTTGAAGGATGATGAGTTTTCCGCGCGAGTCGAATCTCGCCGTTTCGCTCTGCCAGGTCCCTGCAGTCGCCGTGTTGAGCCCTGTGCCGATTCCCGTGATGACACGGCCTGCGTACATTGCTCCGCGATTGCCAGCAGCAGCCTGGATAATGGCTCCCACCAAGACCCACGTCGTGCCGGCCAAAAGAGTCTTTGGACGCCCGAGGAAATCCCCAACAAAAATGGCAGCAACGGCGCCTCCAAAACAGCCGAGATTGTACACTGACGTGAGGTTCGAGATGACCTCGGCGCCCGGCTGGCCAAAATAGGCCAGAAACTGTTTCCCAATGATCACACCGCCAAAGACCCCTTGGTCGTAGCCATAGAACGTGATGACGACACAGGACGCGAGCGAAATGAAGAAGTTGAGGGGCTTTCCTGAGCCCCCGATGTATTTGCGGGACATGGTTTGTGCTTGGTTGGTTTGACGGTCTGCAGAGTGCTCGCGACAGGGTCCAACAAGTCTCTTATATACTGGAAAATGTGGGGTACCCGGGTCTGCGGGGCGCGGGGTAATAAAACTCCGTTGTGGGGTTCACACGAGGTGAAACTGGAGAGATGTATACGGGGTAAAAAAAGGGTTCACTGTGCGGCTGTGCGGCTCAAACTCCGAGGATTTTTTACCGCCCAAATCTACGTCATCTTCACAGAAATCCTATAGTTCGTCTAGAAGTCTGCGCAAAAACTGGTTTTGTCTGGCAGAAATGAAAGCCTCGTTGCTCTTACAGCTCGCTATTCTCGTCGTTTGTGGCAGTAACACCCTCTTCATGCTCGACACTCGCCAACTTCTCTTCAAACGCAACCGTCTCCCTAACCTCCCGCTCTCGGTCAATATACTCCTGCGGCCGCTTCAGCTGGGTGGCCAGCCGGTTGCAGTGGACAAACAGACCAGGCTTTGACTCGAAAAAAAGGTCCAAGTCTTCCAGCGTGCGTCCGGCAGTCTCTGGGTAGAAAAAGTACGTGATGGGAACAAAAGAACCGGAGATCACGACCCAGACAATCCAGAACCGCCAGCCAAGGTTGGCAACTCCAGGAGGAGTCACCTTGACCACCGTGTAGTTCATGATCCAGTTGGTGGCCGTGGCAATTGCGGCGCCCTTTGTACGCAGCTCCAAAGTGTTGATCTCGGTCGGATACAGCCACGGAACTCCCAGACAGCCAACGGCGAAGAAGGAGAAAAATAGAAAGAAAAAAAAGGTAGCTGCAATTCCGATCGCGTGATCGTCATGACCTTTGTCCAGCAATGAAAGCGAGATCGTCACCGCCACAAAACACATGCACACGCCCGACGACGAGAACATCATCATGCGCCGACGGCCAAACCGCTCGATCGTCCAGTACGAGAGCAGAGAAAATGCCAGGTAGTTGACAGAACCAGCACTGGAGAGAATCCTCGCTAGCTGGGTGGTGGTTCCAACCGCGTGCTCTAAAACGTATGCAAAGTAGTACGACGTAATGTTGATGCCGCTCACCTGGTTCATGCATTGCATCCCCATGCCCAAAACCAGTCGTCTCACCGATCCGACGGGAGCACGGCCCCGAAACATGTCAAGCCAGCCGATGGATTTTTCCTGCTCCAAGTCGTGTGCTGCCACAATCGACTGGTACAATTGCTGAACTTTGATATCGGCCTCGTCTGAGCCGGCAAGCCGTGCCAGAACTTCAACTGCCTCCGAATTCCGTCCTTTTCTTACCAGAAGCCGCGGCGATTCGGGCAGAAATGGGCAAAGAATGTACACCGCCAAGCAGAAAACAATCTGGAAAGCAAGCGGGAATCTCCAAGTGATGCTCCCGTCCAGAAAAGAAAACCCAAAAGTGAGCCAGTTCGACAACATGAACCCAAAAATACACATGGCCATTTGTAAAACAACCAGTCTTCCACGGGAAGTCGAGGTCGCAGTCTCACTTTGCCAGATACCAGCGGTGGAGGTGTTGATTCCTGTTCCGATTCCAGCAATCACCCGACCGGCGTACATCTGACCACGGCTGTAGGAGCTGGTTTGTATGATAGCGCCCACTAGAATCCACGTTGTGCCTGTTAGAAGCGCACGGGGGCGTCCCAAAATATCGCCAACAAAAATGGTGGCAACAGCACCTCCAAAGCAACCCAGATTGTACACCGACGTGAGGTTCGAAATCACTTCATCGTCCGGCTGTCCAAACTGTGCTAAAAACTGTTTGCCAATAATGATTCCACCAAAGACTCCCTGATCGTACCCGTAGAACGCTAGCACTGTGCTTGCCGCAAACGACAGACAGAAATTTAGTTTTGTGCCAGAGCCTCCAATATATTTGCGAGTCATGCCGAAGTCTACGGTTGGTAGCAAGTGCAAGAAAAAAAAATCCAAATTGCAATCTTGAAGCGAGAATAGAATCCGGGGAGGTGGCCCCTTTATAAGGTAGAACGCTTGGCGTATGTGTGGAGAACGTCAACTGCTTCGTTCCAGCTTCCCTTGTCCCGTTGCACGTCAAAGGTCGACGCCTGCTCGCTCGGAAAATTTGCCGCATTAGGTACCGTTTGCGAGCTGCCTCTTTAGGAAGCGTTTGCGAGCTGCACCCCGCGATCTCAAACGAATATCGCACTATATAAAGGTTGTTTGGGGGCAAACGTGTCCAAGCAGTTCTGCTTTTGTTAAACTCACCTTTTCCACCAGAAATGACCAGCACAAACCTTCTCGACGCAATCGCTCAGTACACCTCCGTCAGCGTGGACACTATGTGGCCTGAAGGAGCGCTGTCGATCAAGCCAGCTGGGTATTTCGACAACGCCACGTCCAACCAGTTCCATGTCTGGTACATGCTGGACAAAGAGCCCAGACTCGTTCGTGAGGCCATTTCCGCTGCAAAAATATTCGGCTATTTACCTCACTTGGACAGAGAGACTTTTGTCCAGCATGTTTTGTACTACGCAGCAGCAATTCTCGGCCGAAACATGCTCAAGATCATTAGGGGCAGCTCTCTAACTCAGGTGAGTCCCGCAAATGCGTTCGATACTGAGAGAATGATTAATGAGGCACGCGGATACATCAAGGCGTACAACGACCTGGGCGTCTCCAACGACAGAGTGATCATCAAGCTTCCAGCCACTTTCCAGGGCTTGAAAGCAGCAAACAAGCTCCAATCTGAGGGGATCAGAACTCTGGCTACCATGGTTCACTCCGTGGCCCAAGGAATTGGCGCTGCAGAGGCAGGTTGCGAGGCTATTTCGACCTATGTCGACGATCTTGCTGCCAATTTGGACACTTCGCTGCTCAAGGAGTACCCCAATTTGGGGGATAACTACGGCTGGGCATTGACGCGTGACCTTCACAACTACTACCGCGCGCACAATGTCACGACGCTCAACATTGCTGCTGCCATGATTGGCGTGGACGTTACTGTTGGTCTGAGTGGGATCGACGAAATGACTATTCCCCTTCCATGCTTGGAGAAACTGGTTGCTATTGCTGCCCCGGAGAGGTTTGAGCCAAAACTTGCAGCCAAAGTGTCGCCCGACCAGGCGTTGCCGGTGCAAACTTACCTTGACGACCAGGCCAAGTTTGAGAAAGCCGTTGCTGACAGTAAGGAAGCCGTTCTCAGAATCAATGATGCCATTGCGACGTTCATCAAGTACGACGGACTGGCCAGGGAGATCATCAGAAAAACTTTGTAGTGGTATAGTCATATACAAATCTCGAATTATTGCTGATCCATTTGTCATTGCTGGCTACCGTGCAGCTTGCATGTACCCCGCAAAAAAAAAAAATGCAGTCCCACCTTCCGCTTTAGGTGCCTTTCCCGAGAAGTCTCGGAGCTAGCCAAAAGTCATTACAGTGGCCACTCCCTCTTCGTCTTTAGCCTTTTCCAGACAGCAGCCACTGGTAATGGTTGCCGTCGGAAATGCCTTAGTGTTTCAGAAAGTTGGCGAGCTCTCGTTCGAAGACCGTTCTGCTCCCGTCACCAACTCCGACGATGTTACCATCCACGCCAAGTCCACGGGAATTCGCGGCAGCGACGTGCACTTCTACACCCACGGGGCAATCAGAGATTTTCCTGTGCGCACCTGCATGAAGGGTGCAATTTGCGGCAGCTCCTCCCGTTGACGTAACACTCACCGAATTATAGATACACTGATCAGCCAATCTATTACAGGCCAGATCGCGTGACTTTGGAAGAAGGAGCACGCTTGTTGCAATTGATGCCGTTGTTGAACAAAAACGTGTGATAATGGGAGCCAGCGTTATGGTGTTTGGTGGTGGTTGTGTTAGGCTTTTGGTTGCGTGCTCTGCGTCGCCGGTAGTGGTGGACTTCAACTCTGAGGGACTCGAATTTGCCAAATAACAGTTCCAAATGGTGACTGATCTTTCTCTGGAAAGGTGGAATTGCTAAGCAGGTGGCAGAAGAAACCGCTGCAGTTTTTTCACTCGAGGACGGTTATGATTTTGCTTTGGACGCTTCTGGAGTCGCCTACTGCTTCCAAACGGGGGTTTTCAGGTTGGGATGCCTGGCAGCGATTGTGCAGAGCTGCCGCTTTCCACGATATAGGACAACGAGATGAAGGCTAGTGGAAGTTCTAGGAAGAATGGCGGCAACTTTGCAAGGTCGTTTGACCTTGTTCTTGGGGAGCGGTGGACGCAAAGGTTTTTATTTCGAGGAGGTTTAGTTTTTCCGAGGCTGAAAAGGCTTTTGAATACACTGGAGAGGGTAAGGGAATGGAGATTGTTATTGGGGGTGTGGATTGAGCAAGTGGCCGAGCATTGAGCAAGTGGCCGAGCAAAGGGAGGTCACTTGCTTGGCCGCGCTTCACTCAAGCCATCAGAAAGAGCTGAGCTACATTAGAGTGATTTGGTAGCAAGGTGAGCATTACTGTTTATTGAGGATCTGTCTTTGTAACAAGTGAGTGGCTAGTACACTCATTTGTAAAAAGGTTCGAACAATCAGAAAGTTTATGCAGGTGTTCAAATGTAATATAACTAGCTAAAGCTACGTTAAGTAATTATTTGGTAGCATGGGGACATATCCCACTATTTGATGCTTTTAGACTTCTTTGAACCCCGTACACTCTCTTCAACAAGCAAAGCCAGTCATCTCAAAAACAACTCATTGAAGTCGAACCACTGCGGTCGTACAACACTAAACTATTTGAATTTAGGTCTGAGATCAAATCTGGTGATGAATCATGAAAAATTATTTTTGTTCACTATTAAATTATCCCTCTTTACACATTTACTCACTCAATTCTCACCGAACATGTCCGAACACTCAAGTCCCTGATAACCCTCAAGCCATCACAGTCCCCAAGAATCATTTCTTGCAGCTGAACCACCGGGGTACCCCCCAAAGAATGCAGCCATCCGATCATTGTTTGCTCGTGCGCAAAACAATCTGATGCCCAAAAAGGAGTTTAGCGGGGTACAGAACTAAAAAAATAACCATCATCGACTACACCATCCCCAGTTTGTCATCTCCGCTGTGCAACAGAATGCCTGCGTACGACGTTTCGGGGACAAAAAAAAACACTGATATCCGCCGAAGAAAGACCGGCTGGTAAGTCAAACTCAGATTCAACTACACTATTTGCTAACCCAACAGTTTGATATGCAAAAAACGAAAAGTGAAATGCGACGAACAACGCCCCAATTGCTCGCGGTGCATCAAGGGAAACCGGCAATGCGAGTACCCAAAGACAGAAGATTTGTTTCGCCGTTTCAGCGCGTCACATTTGCAGCAATCTCAAGAATCCACCGCTCACGCTGGTCTTGCAAAATTGGAAATCTCCAATTTACTCAGCGAAAACCGGATTTCGCCCTTCTTGAGCCCAACTCCCTACACCATCACCAATGCCGAGCTCGCCTTGGTGCAACACTTTGCGCGGAGAGTAGGCCCCTGGTTTGACTTGTTTGACGCAAACCGTTGCCACACCCTCGAGGTTACCCGGATGGCGTTTTTCGACCAAACGGGCACAATCATGAAGGCTGTGCTGGCCATCTCGTCGAAACAGCTGGCACTGACCAATGCGGGCTACGACTACTCGGTGGCAGTCCGGTACTACGACGAGACGCTGCGCAAGCTGCGACAGGCGCTCGCATCTGCAGCTGCTGGCGAAGAAAATAATGTGCCGGCCGCGTCGATCGACGCGACGTTTATTTCGACAGTGATTTTGTCTGCGTACGAGATGCTCGAGCCAGCAGCAATCGACTGGCACAAGCATTTGAAGGGCGCCATCTCGCAAGCAGCTATGGCCAAAGTATATCTCCGGCTGCACGGGCCTGTCAAGACCAGTTTTTGGAGCCTGGCGCGCCAGGAAGTGGTGCGTGCGTCGCTGGTGAGCGAGCAAGTGCGACTCGAACCGCATCTGTGGCAGGTGGAACCTTCGAGATGGCCAAGGGAGCCTTGCTGGAGCGTGGGAACTGCCGCTAACAACATGGTGTACCTCCTGGGAGTCGCGGTCGACCTGTGTGCACGCAAGAACGCAGAACAGGGATACTCTGAGGCGGAAGAGGAGTTGCGGCTGCTTCTAGAATCGTGGCGCTCAAAGCTGGATGCACGGTTTGAGCCGCTGTGGAGCGCTCCGACTCCGGAAGGGCTCACCAGGTACTTCTACTACCCTGCGCAGGCTGGACTTACGATACAGTTGTACCACTCTGCGCGGCTGCTGCTGGCCCTGCAGCGGCCTCCAAAGGAAGCCGAGAGCGTCTCTGAGCGCCGGCAGCGGCTGAAGACGGAGTACGTCGCGGAGTGTGACCTGATCATTGGGATCAGTCTGTGCTGCGAAGAGGAATCGTCGTCGTTGCTTGCGATCCACTGTCTGCACGTTGCTGGGGTTTTGGTGGACGACCGTGTGCGGCGGGAGGCGATTCTGCGGCTTCTTCAAGGGGTCCAGGAGGACTGTGGCTGGGAGACCGGGTACATTCAGAAGCTGTTGATGGAGGAATGGGGGGGCCGACTATCAGCACGTGACATGTGTCACGTGCGGTGAAAAAAATTTTTTTTTTCTTATTCTTTTTTTTTTTTTTTTTTTTTATCAATTTTTTTTTTTTTCCTCGTTGAAATTTTCCAATCTGGCATACTTTGCAATGCGGCCATCAGCACTCAACAACACCACGAACACGATGTCTAACGAAACCCAAGAAATCCCTGTTGAGACGCCGGCGCTCGAAGATGGAGTTACTCAAGAAGTTCCTGTTGCCGAAGCTGGCAGCCCTGCGGTCTACGACGACGACGAAGATTCTCTCGGGAGAAAAGACCCAAGCAAGAAGTGGCTCCGCACCAGGAAAGGTGATGTGGTCGGAAACACCGCGAAAAAGCAGAGAATTCTCAAGAGGAACCCGGACACGTGGGTATGTTTAGATTGGGCGCAAAAATAGGGCTTTTGCCTGGCTTTCTGGTGGTGAAAGCGCTGTTTTTGCGTTTCCTGATGATATTTTCTTTGACACTGACTAACATTAGGACAGACGTATTTTGAATGAGGACGGGACTCCGAAGTTCGACGACGAGGAGCGTCGGCCGAAGAAGAAAGTGGCGGTGATGCTCGGCTACTGCGGAACGGGATACCACGGCATGCAGCTGAATCCTCCAGCCAAGACGATTGAAGGTGAGCTTTTTGAGGCGTTTGTCAAGGCTGGAGCCGTTTCGAAGAACAACTCGAACGATCTCAAGAAGTCTGCGTTCATGCGCGCGGCACGTACCGACAAAGGTGTCCACGCTGCGGGAAACGTGGTTTCGCTCAAGATGATTGTGGAAGATCGCGATATTGTTGAGCGGATCAACAGCCATCTGCCAGAACAGATCCGGATCTGGGGCTACGAGCGCGTGAACAAGGCGTTTGACTGCCGCAAGCTCTGTTCTTCGCGGATCTACGAGTATCTGATGCCAACGTACTCGTTTCTGCCGCCAAAACCAACGAGTCCGCTGGCAAAACAGATTGCCGAGGCCGAGAAAGAGTTTCCTGGAACCACCAGAAAGGACCCAGAAGGCGAGCAGTTCTGGACAGAACTCGACGCCGAGCTTGCACAGGCCGGAATCACCGAGGACCAACTGAGTCAGATCCAAGAGGCGAACCGTGAAGGAATCCAGATGACCATTCCGTTGGAGCTGGCAGACAAAAAGGCCAAGCAGCTGTCGAACGAGGCCCGCAGAAGATTCCGGATCTCGGCCGAGAAGTTGCAGCTCGTGAGAGACGCTCTGCAACTGTACTTGGGCTCCCATAATTTCCACAACTTCACGCTCGGCAAGGACTACAAAGACGCTTCTGCCCAGCGGTACATGAAGAAGATCACTGTGAGCGACCCGCTCGTGGTGGAAGGAACCGAGTGGGTCTCGATCAAGATCCATGGCCAGTCTTTCATGCTGCACCAGATCCGCAAGATGATTGGAATGGCCACGTTGGTGGTTCGTACTGGTTGTCCGTTGGAGCGGATCACCGAGGCCTTTGGCCCTGCGAAAGTGAACATCCCAAAGGCCCCTGCTCTGGGCCTGCTACTCGAACAGCCTGTGTACGAGGGCTACAACGAGAAGCTCAAGAAGTTCGGCTACAACGGAATCACGTTTGATCGATTCGAAGAGGAGATGACTGCCTTCAAGAAGAAGCACATCTACGATAAGATCTACGCGGAAGAGGAGCGCGAGAACGTTTTCTACGGATTCTTTGGGTTCATTGATGGTTTTGGAGGTTATGATGAGGCCAACAACGTTCCAATCTTCAACTTTTTGACTGCGAGAGGCATCAAGAAGGGAACCACCGAAGCCAGCAAAGCTAGCGAAGGTGGCGAGGCTGGCGAAGGTGGCGACGCTAAGAAGGTAGAGGAGACTGCCGAAAAAGCAGACCAACCCGCCGAGAAATGATCGAGAAACTCCTTGCTACTCTTCCATTGTATATTCTATAAGATAAATCCTGCTACCATTTTCACGTGACCCGAGCTCGTGTGACCCGAGCTCACGTGACTAAGCCGAGTCATGTAATCTGTCAAACCCCCATTTATTCTTCCGGTCTCCTGCGCTGCTCCACTTCGTCCGCCTCACAGCCACTGCCATCCAGTCACATCCGCTCCGGGCCCGCCAACTCACACCACTTTCTTGCACTGTCTCACCTCGTCACACATCCAAAAAAAAAAAAATCACACCACATCTGTGTGCACCGCCCAGATCTGAAAATCATGCTATTTTTCCCTGGAAAGATAAAGTTATTCCCGGCAATATAAAAAGAAGCAGATAACTGCTGCTAGATCTGCACTTTTTTCTGCTGGATCTTGCCTTCCCCACACAACTTCGCTTGATTCAAGTACACACACCCAGAAAAATGTCTGCTGCCGCCATCGCTCTCAAAACCGCAAACAGATCTGCTGCACGCATCGGTCCTCACCCTCTTTTCAGAGAGCTCGGACAACACGCAGTCAAAATAGGCGCTTGGGGGGTCCTCATGGGCAGTTTTCTCATCTGGCCAGAGGTTGTTGCAAATGCCAACAGAAAGGGTTACTTTGGGCTTTAAAGTATATATAGCATGAGTGAATGAATGAAACGGATTCTTGGAATAGCGAGCAAGCTGAGACACGCGTTTGTCGTGAGCTCAAGCTTGCTGTGGTTTTTTGGAGTTTGTAGTTCACATACGTAGCAATGGCATCGCTAAATCTGCTCGTCGTCATAGGGTCAGTTCTGGTAACTTCTCACGTGCCGCGAGTCACGTGCAGCCCATACATACACACCCTTGCACCACTCTTGGGATCTCCAAACAAGAAGAGCCCACAAAATTAACACATGGATCCGATTGTTCCTGAAAGATACACAATGTAAACCACTTTTTGTTTATTTGCCCTCCATCGATTTATCCTTGTTTCCTCCATCTTTTCTGGCTTTATCCCCTTTTTCTTCTTTGCTTTGCTCAATATGGTACAGTTCTCTTTCTCTTCGGCATTGTCCCTTGTGGTCCTTGTTGTCGCCTTTTTCAAGAGAAAGATGCTTTTGCAAGCGATCCACAACCTTGAAGCACGTTATCGCGTTACCGATGACCTCTATCTTCTATCCGGTATTTTTTTCCCTGTTATTGGACATCTTTACCGCTCTCTGGTCACAAAGAGAGTCAGTCTTTGGTACGACGTTGAGAGGATAATGATCAAACACTCAAAGCGCTGTGCCATCGTTTTCTTGAGACCAAAGAAGGGGAAAACTGCAAAGGATGGCGATGAAATGTTTGACGTGGAAAGCTACACTTACGGACAGTTGTACGCAATGGTTCTGCGGTTGTCGCACATTCTGAGCACCGAATATGGCGTGAAAGAAGGTGATTTCGTGTCTTTGAGTTGCACAAACAAGCCGATTTTCGTCATTTTTTGGCTTGCGTTTTGGAACATTGGTGCCACTGTGTCGTTCCTTAACTACAATCTCAAGCACGCACCGCTTGTTCACTCTCTCAAAGTGGCAAACACAACACAGGTTTTCGTCGACGAAGGCGACAACGTCGCTGCCTTTGATGAGACAAAACAGGAGATTGAAGAAGCACTCCCAAACTTGAAAATCAACTACCTCAACGAAAAGGAGCTCATGGAACGGCTCCTAGACTCGAATATCCCACAGTTCAGACAAGCAGACTCCATCAGAGACGAAGGAGTGAAATATTATGACCCAGCCGTGCTCGTTTATACAAGTGGAACATCAGGCTTGCCAAAATCGGCCGTCAATTCTTGGAGAAAAGTATTTTTTGCATCTTTTGTGTTTACCCATGCCATGCGGATCTCGGGCAAGTCCAACGTTTATACTGCTATGCCGTTGTATCATGGAACTGCGAGTATTCTGGGTGTCATGCCTGTTCTTGCACATGGAGCAACGCTTTCGATTGGTGCCAAATTCTCTCTCTCAACATACTGGACTCAAGTAAAACTTGCCAACGCCAACACAATTCAGTATGTGGGTGAGGTGTGCCGGTACCTGTTGTCGGGACCGGTCACACCGGACGAGAAGTTGTGCTATGGGAAGCTAGATCTTGCATACGGTAACGGATTACGTGAAGACATCTGGCTCAGGTTCAAGCAGCGGTTTGGAATCAAGGCGATTGGAGAGTTCTATGCGAGCAGTGAGGCTCCATTTGCCACGACGTGCTACGAGACTAACGGGATCGGTGTGGGAGCGATCCGTAATAATGGCTGGTTTGCTGATAAAGTGTTGAGCAACGTTTACTGTCCTGTGAAAGTGGAAGACGAGGACGAGAGCACGCTCGAGCGTAACGGCAAAGGTTTTTGTCGGAAGCCTGCTCCAGGAGAGAAAGGAGAGCTTTTGATGCATGTGTTCAACCCAAAGAACGTCAAAAGTACGTTTCCTGGATATTTGAACAACGACGATGCCACGTATTCGAAAATCGTGAGAGACGTCTTCCGCGAAGGTGATGCATGGGTCCGAACTGATGATTTGTTGCGATACGATAACATGGGTTGTTTACAATTCGTGGATCGGTTGGGAGATACTTACCGGTGGAAGTCAGAAAACGTTAGTACGACAGAGGTCGAAAATGAAATCATGCGCAACAAGAGCATTGGGATGTGTGTGGTTGTTGGTGCAAGGGTGCCAAACCATGAAGGACGGTGTGGATACGTTGTGTTGCAAACCGTCAACAACAACAGCGAAAGCGGCGAGGAGAAACAGGCCATTTTGAACGAGCTCTCTGCGGATGTTTGGAAGAACCTGCCTCATTTTGCAAGACCTATCTTTGTGCGATTCGATCAGGTGGAGTTCACTCACAACCACAAAGTCTCCAAAAAGATATTCCGGAACCCTGTGTTGCCTGCGGGTCCTAAAGGCACTCAGACGGTGTACTGGTTGAACCCAGCGACGCGGAAATATGAGAAATTGGACGATAAAACGTGGTTGGGAATAGAAAACAGAGAGGTTCGGCTTTAGTGGTGTAGAGGTTATATATAATTTAGCAGAAAAAGTGTCAAAAAATTTGAATCGTGCAGTTTGGAAAAAAAAAGTCAAAAAAAAAAAGAAAAATGTACTGTTTGGAGAAGGGAAAAAAAAATATGACTCTTTTTTTTTAACCTGTTTCCTTCATATTTTTTCTTCTTTAGTTCGACAAGTATTTGAGCATTCTGGTTGATAACACTCGATTTTTTTGCACAGAGACATCCACAAGACAATTACCATGCCAGTAAGTATTCGCTTTGGGATTTGTTGAAGTGTTGTGAGCCGATCGGAGGCAGAAAAGACAGATTTGGAGATAAAGGAAGAATGGATGAGGAGAAACTGAACAGGCGAACACTGGGGAGGCGACTCTACCCTGCTTGATTGGAGACGCATTAGTCGGATGCCTCGGGGGGCAATCGAGGCTTTTAGCTGGGCGGCCGGACGGCGGGGATTGGCTGATCTCTGGTGGTTGGTTGTTGTTGTCCTTTTGCTGTAAACTGATTGATATTTGCCACTGAAAGATCAGACAGTTATTGGATGTTGCCACCACCCCCCACTTATGGTCGAGACGAATTTTGTCATCGGTGATGTCCCCCCACGTTAGTCTCCGAAAATCGCCTTTCTGCTGTCTCGGTGTTAGTTTCCCGATACGGGAATGCGCACACCCCATATTATGTCAGCAGCAAGCGAGCTCGGGGAAGCAAAAAAAAAAAAAAAGAATGGTAAAGTGCAAAATAAGACTGTGCTCTGTTGTTGTCTACTCAAACCACCGAGTACCGAAACAAAACCATCATCATCCGTCGCTGGCTATCTGTTGCTTTGCTTCTTCGGTTTATTTTTATTCTGCCAAACACTTCTTCAAACACACTAATTTTGTTACAACTTTCAACTAACCGCTGATTTATAAAGGCCCCAACTTTGCCCCACAACAAAATGTTCATGGAAAACCCACACGTGGGCGACAGATCGCGCCTTGAGGACTGGAGAATCAGAGGTTACAACCCGCTGACTCCTCCAGATCTCTTGCAGCACGAGTTCCCGCTGACCTCCAAGTCGGAAAAGAACATTCTTGAAGGTCGCGAGTCTGCAAGCGATATCTTGAACGGAAAGGACGACCGGTTGTTGATTGTGATTGGCCCGTGCTCCATCCATGATCCTGACGCTGCTCTGGACTACTGCAACCGACTTGCCGAGTTGAACGAGTCGGTCAAAGGTGAGCTGCACATTGTGATGAGAGCCTACTTGGAGAAACCAAGAACAACTGTTGGTTGGAAAGGGTTGATCAACGACCCGGACATTGATGGCTCTTTCAACATCAACAAAGGTCTGAGAATTTCTAGGGAATTGTTTGTCAAGCTGACGGAAAAGCTTCCGATTGCAGGCGAGATGCTCGACACTATTTCTCCCCAATTCTTGAGTGACTTGTTCTCTGTTGGTGCGATCGGAGCAAGAACCACCGAATCACAGTTGCATAGAGAACTTGCCTCGGGTCTTTCGTTCCCTGTTGGTTTCAAAAACGGTACTGATGGCTCGCTCGGTGTTGCCATCGACGCCATGAGAGCTGCAGCGCATCCACATCACTTTTTATCTGTCACGAAGCCAGGTGTTGTGGCGATTGTGGGTACCGAGGGAAATCAGGACACTTTTGTTATCCTAAGAGGAGGCAAGAAGGGAACGAATTTCGACGAAGCTAGCGTGAAAGAGGCCTCAGAAGCACTCAAAGGCTCCAACATTATGAAACCTGGCGAAGCAAGAATCATGGTGGATTGCTCGCACGGGAACTCAAATAAGGACCACAGAAACCAGCCAAAAGTGGCTGCGGAAATCGCCAGACAGATTAAAGAGGGAAACACAAGCATTTGTGGCCTCATGATCGAAAGTAACATTGCCGACGGACGCCAGGATGTGCCTCCAGTTGAAGAAGGAGGAAAGGACAAGTTGAAGTATGGATGTTCGATCACAGACGCTTGTATTGGCTGGGAAAGCACGGTGGAAGTGCTCACGATGCTTTCGGAAAGCGTGAAGGAGAGAAGAAGAAGACAGTAAGGTGTGAGTTGTCTTTATTTGATGGTAGTATCTCGGTTAAGAACAATAAAAGTATTCGATTTATCAAACAACGAGCGAATGACGAGCGAATGACGAGCTAAGCGAGTAGTTTAAAAAAATTGTCCCATTTTTGACTCAACTCGCTTTGGTCGTCGCTGAACTCGAGTGTCGCTAAACGACTCGCTTCGCTCGTCTTTCATAGTTTATGACGTATAACTTGAATCAATGGTCTCTGGGGGAATATATCTCTCTATATGGTTAGTTAAACCGTTGTCTCTCACAGTAATTCGCATCGAAAAACAATGCGTATAAATAACAAGAAACTGGGAGTGAGTGGAATGAATTCAGCGAAACGAGCGAAACGAGCAAAACGAGCGAAGCGAGTTTTACTCCTCGTCGTTCGATGCCTCGGTCATTTGCTCGTCGGTGCTCGTCGGTGCTCGTCGGTTGCTTGTTGTTCGATGTTTCGTTCACTCGTTCAGTCACTCGCGCAGTCACTTGCTCGCTCGCTTACTCAGTCACCTGCTCAGTCACTCGCTGAGTCACTCACTCACAACTCGCTTCGCTCGTCGTTCGCTCGTCGTTCGCTCGTCGCTCGCCCGTCGTTCGCCCGTCGTTCGCCCGTCGCTCGCTCGCTCTCTTCACAACATCCCACCGAGTATTCTCGCTGCAATTCTCACTCCTCTCCCAATCTGTCTCTCTGGCGTTGAGAAATCCTCCAACTTCAACTCCGTTGTGTGTTCACACAAGTTGTCCACCTCGAGCTTCATTTGCGCTTTCAACTCCGGGTCCTTGGTCACAATCACAGCGTTCGACTCCAGGTCAAGCGAGTATGCGCGCTTTGTATAGTTGGAAGAGCCAATCACAGTGACACTAGGCTCTTGCTCATCAGGCAACGAAATCCAAATCCCCTTTGCATGGTACGACCATCCATCTTTGGTATTCACCGTTCCATTTCTCCACTCCAACAGCCGAATATGACCCTCATGCTTCATTTGATAAACACGCTCCAAAAATAGTTTGGCATTGTGCAAATAAGCATCCGGAAGATAGTATGAGATTCCTTTGGACTTGTAAAAAGAGTTTGCCTGCGGCGCAGCCGTGATCACCGTTCCTTTAGCCAGTGACTCAAACAACCTCGATTTGATATCTGGATCCATGTTGAAATAGCCCGCTGTAAACGTCCATGAGACAGTCTTATCGTTGAGAAACGTGAGCAACCGCAGAATCGCCTGTTTTTCAGTCGAGCTATCCGGTTGCATTAGCGGCACAAACGACGACACTGGGTAAACAATGGTGGCTGGGTCTTCGAGCTGTCTAGAGCGTGAGGCGCCGTGTTGTTTGAGAATAGGTGCCAAAAGACTCGTTGTATCTCTGATGAAATGCTCCACATTGAGATGGGGTTCGCAAGAACGGTTGGAGGAAGGCCAGTCGAGCTCAAACTGCTGCTTGTTCTGTGCTGGAAGCACGCGGTAGCTCACAGACGAAATCGCTGCCTGAATGCTGTAGTAGTAGTCTGAGACCGCTTCGTTTTTGAACAGGTAATAACGGTCCTGCCTGTTTGTGAAGTAATCTTCCGACAGGTTGGCACCGGACAACAAAACTTCGTGATCGAATCCACAGATCTTCATGTGTTGCAATCCCCAACCTTCGTTGAGACGTTTTGGAACAATCGATTTCGTGAGTCCGCTCAGGTGTGGGGTGTGGTAGAACCGGATGTTCACACGCTCTTGGCCGTATTTCTCCACCAACGGGGCCAACAAACTTGCCGAGCACGCGCGCGGGGCGTCTCTGGTGCTACGCAGACAGTCGATCAGAATGTCCACCTTGAGGTCGGGTTTCTCTGCCAAGGAGTCGTGCAAACACTGAACCAGTTCGTCTTGGGTTTTGCCGATGTAGAGCGAAGAAAGAAAGATTCGCCGTTGTGCTCCGCGGATTTTCGCCTTCAACACCGTGTAGAACTCTGCTGGATGACTCAGGATCTCGAGCTCGCCTTTGTCGAGCTCGAAACGAGGACTGATGGCGTCCAGTTGCTGGATGGTGGCGCGTAGGTTTGGGTGGAACGTGTCATAGTTAACGAGCGCCGTGTTGTCCACCTTCAGGGCCGAAAAGTAGCGTAAATGCTTCTTGAAGCCGCTGAGGTGGTGCAGCAGATTTGCCATCGTGGACTGGAAGAACATCGGTGGCGAAACGGGGACAAAAAAAGGGGGAGCAGGAGCGGTATTTATAGTGTGTGATAACAGGTCATGCGTTCGTTTATGAGAGGTTTTGGTGTTATTTTTTTTTTTTTTTTTTGGTTTTTCCTGTTCAACACAAGACAAAATTTTTTTAATTATTTTTTTTTTTTTTTTGAAGCTCGGAAAAATCAACTTAAGGGGGGGGGTACATGTCTGTGTATGCTCGTGAGAAAACAGACGACATTTCCGTTACTGTGGCTGTGCAGAAGAATGTCCACGAATGATTCCAACACCACCTCGCCTTCGCCAGAAGAACCTCCGGCGAAAAAAATCCGTGTCTCTACAAGAGGGTCTCCAGCTCTGATCGACAACCGAGGATTCAAACTACGCAAAGTGTACCTCGACGCGTCCAAGATGTCCGCGTTCGACCGACTCGGTGGTAGCAAGAACGCACAGAATCTGGCCGACTTGCCTCTAGACAAAACCATCAAACAGGAGGACCAGGACACCGATTACATCATCGACGGCCCGCTCCGCCGACTCAAGCCGTACTATTTCACCTACATGACGCACTGCAAAGGGCGCTGGCGCAACAAGAACTTGCTCGAGGTGTTCACCAACGAGTTTCGTCTGCATCCAGAGTCCTACTACCGCAACGCTCTGGAAAAAGGCCGTGTCACTTTGAACGACCGCGTCGCCGACGTCGAGTCGATTATTCGCGACGGCGACCTCATCAGCCACAGAATGCACCGCCACGAGCCCCCAGTTTCCTCGCGCGCGATAAAAATCGTGCATCAGGATGACGAACTGGTTGTCATTGATAAGCCGAGCGGAATTCCTGTTCATCCTACCGGACGTTTCCGACACAACACGGTGACGTTTATCTTGGAGAAAGAACATGGACTGAAAGTTCATCCATGTAACAGACTCGATAGATTAACCAGTGGACTCATGTTTCTTGCGCGTACCGCGCAAGGTGCCGAAAAAATGGTCAAACAGATGCGCGAAAGAGAAGTTTCCAAACAATACATTGCGCGAGTTGTGGGTGAGTTCCCGGCAAAAGGAGAGATTAAAGTGGATCAGCCACTCTTTACGGTAGACCCACGTATTGCTTTCAATACCGTGGATGTTGAACGTGGGAAACCGGCAACAACGGTATTCCGTCGCATTTCTTATGACGGAGAAACGAGTTTGGTGATGTGTCGTCCACTCACCGGACGTACTCATCAAATCCGTGTCCATTTACAATACTTGGGCCATCCAATTGCCAATGACCCACTCTATTCTTCTCCGAAAGTCTGGGGCCCCACTTTAGGGCGGGGGGGTGAATTCAACGTGGATGAAGTTGCAGCCAAATTATCGAAAATTGGGAAAACTGAAGCAGCTACAAGTTGGTTACATCCAGGAACCGAATCTGGAGAGATTCAAGCAACGGGCAACTTTTGTGATGAATGTGATTGCGAGCTTTATTCCGATCCTGGTCCGAACGATCTTGATTTGTTCTTGCACGCGTACCGTTATTATTCTTTAGATGCTGAGACTCCATGGTCGTACGAGACAGAGTTGCCCGAATGGGCAGTTGAAGCGCAAACCAAGTTTATGGAAATGGCATTACAGGAGGCAAAACGGGCACCCGCGTTGGACAGCAATTTCTGTGTTGGTGCTGTGCTTGTGTGTGCGGGCAAAGTTTTGAGCAAAGGTTTCACCAGAGAACTTGAAGGAAACACCCACGCTGAACAATGCGCATTTGAAAAATATTTCACCGAGATTGGATCGCGCAAGTTGCCCGAACAAGGTGGGTTTGAGTTGTACACCACTATGGAGCCATGTAGTGAACGATTGAGTGGGAATTTGCCCTGCGTGGATCGTATCTTGGAGCATGCCGATTCGTTCACAACGTGTTTTGTCGGTACTTTGGAGCCATCAACTTTTGTCAAGGAGAATGTTGGCAAGAGTCGGTTGGAAGGTGCTGGGATAAACTATATAAGGGTTCCTGGGTTTGAGGGGGAGTGTTTGAGGGTGGCGAGGAGGGGACACATCGACAAGCGAATCACGAGCGAAGCTAGTGATGAGCGAAGCGAGTGATGAGGAAGATGAGGAAGATGAAGAAGACGGGGAAGATGATGACATCACTTTGGGCAAGCTCACCAAATCACGACTACCAAACCTTGCGCTCGATTAACTGAGTAACTGTATATACTGATGGTGTTTACTAATTGATGTGTTTGCTAGGGAGATTGCCCGACGCTGGTGGCGGTGCAAATGCACCGCCACATGCATGGGGATCACCCATGGGTGATCATTCAGATGATTACCAATTGATCATCAAATTGATTACCAGTTCGATCACCTATTATTGATCACCAAAATGAGCACCATGAGTGATCACCATGCATGTGGCGGTGCACTCGCAACAACAACTCGCTTCGCTCGTTGTCGCTTCGCTCGTGCCCCGCACCATAGCCTACCCCCAGTCGACGCGCCGATCGACCCCTCACCACCACCCTCTCCACCTCTCCTGCTGCGGTGGAGACGAGTAAAACCATCCATCACCTCCGATACAACCCCGCCAGGCCGGACCAGTTTTCTTGCGGAATCACATCCGCAGACGCTTCCGATTCTGCAAATTTCCCCACAATTGCCGGTTGAAAGATTCTGGAAATGACCATGAAAAATATTTAGAGCCTAGGAAAAAAAAAAAAAATCACCTATATATACATACATATAATTTAACCACGTTTGGGCTTAGCAAAAACAACGAGTCTTGGGATGGAGGAGACCACACCAGCAATGCCTTCTGCGCTCATAGATGTTTGCAAAGAATGCCACGAGGTGGTGACGGATTTTTTGCGGCTGGAACATCCGTACACGGCCTCTGAAAAGACATACAAACAGCTGGATCCATTCCCCGAGTTCCACAGTGACGAGGAATTACACCGTGCAACACAGGCCCAGGTGGCCAACACATACAGGATTTTCACCGAAGCGTTAGAGGTGTACTCCCTGGAGGAGATGTCGATCAGTTACAACGGAGGAAAGGACTGTTTGGTGATGCTGGTGATATATTTGGCTGCGATATACGGCAAATTCGAGCCTGATAAGGTGATTGAGTTGAAACAGCATCGAATAAACTCTGTCTACATCAACAACGAGACGACTTTTGATGAGCAGGATGATTTTCTGTATCAATCTGCAGTCAAGTATCAACTTTCGTTGATCAAAATCAAGGATCGGATGAAGGCTGGATTCGAGAAATACCTTGTCCAGAAGCCGCAAGTGAAGGCGATCATTGTTGGGATTCGTCGCATTGATCCATTTGGAGCGAATCTTGCGTACATCCAGCGAACGGACCACGGGTGGCCCGATTTTATCCGGATAAACCCTGTTTTGGAGTGGAAATACAGCGAGATTTGGTATTTTTTGAAGGCAACGAGTGTGGAGTATTGCAAGTTGTACGACTGTGGGTACACGTCGATTGGAGGAGTTGAAAATACGGTTCCAAACCCGCTTTTGAGGGTGGAGAACGGACATTTGCCGGCTTATATGTTGAAAGATGACGAGCATGAGAGGTTGAGTAGGGTTGGCGATGGGAAGAAGGCGGAGGAGGAGAGGAGGGTGGAGGAGAAGCTATAGCAACGAGCGAAGCGGCAACGAGCGAAGCGAGTTGTCGCCTTGCGAGTTGATGCGTACAAAACAGTATAGCAAAAAACAATTTAAATTCCTGGTGATCACATACGGATAACACGACTGCCTTACTAGCACACTACCAGTAGACTACCACCGCCTTGCTTGCAGAGCTTGCATTGAGAAGTTTACGAGCGACGCCGACCTCCTATTGTAACAAGCAAAGAATCATCGGTCCTGTGTAGATGTAGAAGCGAATGAAAAATTTAAAATTATTGGTGACCATATTTTCGGTGATCACAAACCGGTGATCAGCGATTACCAGTTGCAAGCAAGCACGCACTCCACCATGTCAAGATTGCAGCTCTCGAACGACCGTTCGGAGTTTCTTGTATTTCTCTCCTCGGAGCCCCTGAACTCCCAAGAAATGATGGATTTTGTCCGCAGTCCCAAAGCTGGCGCAATTGTATATTTTGGAGGAACAACACGAGACTCATTCGAAGACAAAACGGTCACCTCTTTGGCATACGAAGCACACACGAAACTTGCCTTGAAAACGCTGAACGCGATTGCTGTGCAGGCACAGAGTCAGTTTGGAGGGTCGAGCAAGATTCATCGCATTGCTCTTGCACATCGACTCGGAGATGTTCCGATTATGCAGGAGTCGGTCATGATTGCCGTTAGTTCGACGCATAGGAAGGAGGGTTGGGAGTGTGGGGAGTGGATTCTCGAGAGAGTGAAGGAGAGGGCTGAGATTTGGAAGATTGAGAATTATGAGGGAGGGGGGAGGATGTGGAAGGCCAACGAGCAACCACGAGCGACCACGAGCGAAGCGACCACGAGCGGAGCGAGTGGTTGCGAGGCCATCAAATCAAGCGAGTGAGGGGGTGTGAGGTGATCACCAATTGATCACCAAATGACTACCAGGTGATCACCACAACGAGCGAAGCGAGTTGTATAAAATAGTATCTGTCTACTGTTCCATCTGATTCTGTCTAAGGTGAAAACATTTGGTAATCACCCTTGGTGATCATCACGATCACCAGTAAAACCATTTGGTGATCACCTGGTGACTCGAATTGCTAATCGTTATTTGTTAGAATCACCTTCATTCTATATACACGCAATACACAATGTTCAAATGACGAGCAAAGCGAGTTATTTAGGCTCTTCAAGCCTTGCTCAGTTTTCAATTCATGACTCGCTCATGACAAACTCATTTCTCACTCATGACTCACTCATGACTTGCTTCGCTCGTCACTCGCTCGTCATTAGTTAAACGCCTCCTTCGGACGATACACCGTCTCCACCCTCCTCGTCTCATAATTCATCCTCTGAATCACCTTAGCACCCTTCTTGGCACCCGACAACACAAGCTCACCAACCTCAGGCAAAACAGGCTTCAAGTACTGTCTCTTCAATGCCAGTTGCTGCTTGAGAGAGAAACAACACTCTTTACTAGAGATCAACGAGAGAATCTCCTCTTTAGCCTCTGGAGAAACTGGTTTCCCTCCAACAGACAAAGACTTGAGTTTTTCCACAGCATCTTCCCGGTTTTTCAACAGCTCCTGCTCAGTCTTGTTCTTGCAAAGCTCGAAACGAGCGTCAAACATCACAGCACCATCCACAGTGGCAGCCAAAGCCTCGTACTGAGCCTTGGCCTGCTCAAAGGCCTCCTGGGAAATCTCTTGTTTTCTCACTTGCAACTTGAGCTCGTAAATGTGGTTATAAGTGGCATAGAAACGAGCATCCTGCAGCGACTTCCCACCTCTCAAGTATCCATCGATCTTCACCAGTCTCTGTGCAGCCTGCTGCGTCGCCTCGGCGTCTGCGAGCTCGACAAACTGCGGCAACTGTGCAACAAACGACTCAAGCTTCTGCGCACGTTTCTGCTCTCTCTCCTGCTGTTGTTTCAGCAGTTCTGGCAGTGCCAGAGCCTCTTTTCTCGACATATACTGCTCTTCAGCCTCGGCCTCGTACTGGTTTTTGGCCAATTTCCGGCCCAAACGCCGCACCCGTGGCTCAAAATGTGGATAAGGCAAACGGTGTTCCGGTTTCAACGCCACGCCGATGAACTTCCTCTTTGGATGGAACGGATCCAGATAGTATCTGACGAATCCTGGCTCCAAAGCGAAAAGCGTGTGGTCTCTTCCGATCCCCACGTTTTCTCCCGGATACCACTTGGTTCCGCGCTGTCTCATGAGGATTTGGCCGGTGGTCACCGCCTCGCCTTCGTGCTTTTTGGGTCCCAAACGTTTACCTCTTGAATCCTTCATATGTGTTTTCGAACCGGCGGCTCTTTTTGTTGCCGTTCTCACCTGCTGAACAGCACCGCTGCGCGCCAACGGCAGCGACAGCGAGCTCTTGATCTTGCCGAAGATCGCCGACGTGAGTCTCGCGCTGTCAAACAACATGGTGGTGATGAAGAGAAAGGGTTGTTTTGTTGTTGAGGGAGACGAGTGTGTGTTTTGTGATTTTTTTTTGACAAACAAAGTACAAATTTTTCAAGGGCGGGTAACGAGCGAAGGACGAGCGAAGGACGAGCAGCGCAAGTCGACGCGGATCGACGCGTCGGCGCGCTCGCTTAGTACTTTTTTTTTTTTTGTTTTTTTTCAATCCCAAAAAACCACACCAACTCACTCTTGCTCTTCAACAACCACCTCTTCCAGGTTCCCCGTTCACCACACACACAGACCATGGAGGGCTACTGGGACGTCGTCGTGTCCTCGCTTCAGGACACGTGCAACGCGAACGAGATGATCTCGTTCGAGCCTCTGGACCTGCCTCCTGCAAAAGACAAAGACGAACGCCTGAAAAACAGAGAAACAATCATCAAACACCGCGAAAACCTCGAAAAGACAAAAAGAATCCTCGACACAGCGCTCATCAACGTGAACGGACTTTTGTCGCAGTCGAAAGCACAAACGCCGCCGTCGGAGGATACGGCGTTTGCTGCCGCTTCGCCAGGATCGGACGGCACTCCATCCTCAGGATTGGCAGCGTCCAACATCGTCTACACAAAGAGAAAACAATCGAAAATCAACCAAAAAGTTGGCCGCTCCTACTACACTTCGCCATACAATCCATCGGATCCGGTGGCAATCAACTCCGACGTGGCTTTCAAACCAAAACAAAAGAACGCAGAATGGATCCAGTGCCAGGTGTTGAAGGTGCTCAATGAGCAGAAATTCGAAGTCAAAGACCCAGAACCAGACGATAACAATCCAAATGGTCAAATTTTCAAATGTAGTTGGAAAGAAATAATTCTCATCCCATCTTTTGATCAAATTTCGCTCTTGAGAAATTATCCCGTGGGATTCAAAGTGCTTGCGAGATATCCAGAAACAACCACTTTTTACCCTGCAGAGGTGATTGGGTTCAAGAAAGATGGAACCTGCCGGCTCAGGTTTGATGGAGAGGAGGAGGTGGGTAAGGAGACGGAAGTGGAGAGGAGATTGGTTTTGCCGTATCCTCATTGAGCGCATGACGAGCGAATGACTCGCTTCGCTCGTCATTCGCTCGTCATGAGCAAGTCATTTTGGTAGTGATGCGAAGCAATTCATACGTTAGTCATTCGCAAGTGATGCGAGTCATTTGTTAGTCAATTACAACTAATGAACTCGCTTCGCTCGTCATTTGTTGGTCATTTGCAACTGATGAACTCGCTTCCCTCGTCAGCAGATTCGGCAGATTTTCCGCGCGAAACGCAGCGCTGCACAGAAATCAAGCAAGTGACAACCAGCAAACGGAGCCATCCACTCGTAATGTGCTCAACCTTACACCGTCCCTAGTTTTTGATCGTTACATTTCAATTCAAATTACCAACTATCAGAGATTAGTTATATAGACTCGAGTCACGAGCGAAGCGAGTCACACTGGTGAAACGCTTCTCAAATGAAGGCAGGTCCGCGAGTGAAGAATCACTAGTATTTGCAAATGACTGAAAACGAGGAGCAGAAACGAGGAGCAGAGCGAGTCAAAGGACACCGTTTCAAGCTCTAAGCTCTCCTCATCCATGATTGTGAACTCACTCATGACTGACTCAACACTCAATCATGACCCGTGAATGACTCGCTTCGCTCGTCATTCGCTCGTCACACCAAGAAAGAAATACTCATCTTCTCCTTATCATTCTTCTTCTCACTCTCCTCACCATCTTTATTTCCAACGGCAGGAGCAAGCGACGAAGCATCAAGCGGCTTGCCAAAACTAAACTCCTTGTTAAACAAATCTCTTTTCGTCGTGCTCGTTCCAGACGTTTGTGCAAGACTAGGAATGTTCACCGTTGCGCTCAGGTTACTACTTCCAGCGTGACCAAGTTGATGTGTGCTGTTATTATTGTTGAAAAACTGTGGCGAGGCCGTTCCCGAGATCGACAGCTTTGGCGCAAGAGATGGCGATTTGAATTGCACCCCAGTCGCCCCGTTCGGGTCCAACGAAGTGTACATCGACGAGCGTCTCGAATTGATCGAGTTCACGTCGCTCAAATGAGTCAATGGAGTGCAGTCAGCAGACACAATCGACGAATTTCTCGACGAAAGTTTCGACATCGGCGACGCAGGATATGGCGACGAAGTGCCCGAAATCGTCGAACAATAGTTTGGTTGGAACGCTCCGCTCTTGCTGTTGTAACTGTACCCTGTGTTTCCTGCTGTGGGCGGCGCCGTTGGCAAATGCTGGCTTCCTCCCATCCCGTTCTCTCCAATTCCAATCGATGCGGCAGAATGTCTACGGAATGGCTCCGACGAGGCACCGGGAAACTCCTCCATCAACTTCCTCTTGCGCAACGACGGCAGATACTCGTAGTTAGGCGACGCTCTCATGTCCACCGAAGCGCTTCTGCCACCTCTGATGGCCTGGAACGCAGGCGACTGCGCCAGTTGCGGAGGCTGATGGTTGTAATGCAATTGATAAAACGCCTGATGGTCTTGTGGGTGCGCATGTGGTTGCTGTGGCTGTTGTTGTGCTTGTTGCGCTTGTTGCTGTGGGCCAAAGATCCCCACATTGAACTGAACTCCGTTTGGAGGCTTCTGGTATAACGGTGGTAGAACGGTTTGTTCAGACGACATCGAATGGTGCATGGCCGGTGCACCAGAAAGCTGCGACAGATGCGGCAGGTGGTTCCCATAGTGTCCAAGACCGTGTGGTGGGAGTGGCGGACTCAGCAGTTTGTCCGACTTGTGCTCGATTCTACGAACACAACAGTTTTCCTCATCTCCAGATGAAGCACTTGTAGCAGAAACACCAGCTGCTGTTGTTGCGGGATTGGTAGCGGTGGTGGTGGCTCCGGCAGAGGAAGAACCCGCGCCGGCCATCGTGAGGTTCAAACCTTGAGTCGAGGCTCTTTTCCTTCTGTTTGCTCCTCCATTCCACCAATTTTTGATGGCATTATCGCTTCTTCCATTGAGATGTCTAGCGATTTCGGCCCACCGCTTGCCGTATTTTTCCACGAGTTCCTCGATGTAACGGCCTTCCTCGGGAGTGATGGGCGTTCTGTTCAGCGATGGTTTGAGGTTTTGATGGAACCGTTCTCTGGCCTGTTTCGCTGTGCGTGTCTGCAAAACTTGCGAGATTTTCACCCAGTTGAGGTTTTTCTCGCCTCCAAAGAGTCGCACAAGCTCGAGCAGCTTGTTATCCTCTTCCGGAGACCAGGGACCTCTTCTGAGTTTGGCGTTTTGCTTTCTTTTCCCCGACAAGGACGACGAGGACGAGTCGTCATCGTCGGATGCATCCGACGACGAGCTCTGCGAATGCTGTGTGGGTTCATTCGTTTGCACGCCCTCCTGTTTGCTGGTTGTCTCTTTTGGTGCTGATGTTTCCAGCAGCCGGACCGTTGGAGCCACGTGCGAAACAGACCCCGTGGGCGGCGCGGCAGGAGCCGTTGCTGAGGCAGCTGCGGGAGCTGCGGATATGTAGTTCATAGAAAAATGACGGCTTTGTGTGCTGTTTTCCGACACCAAGAGAAGAAAAAAAAATTAAATCAAAATGTCTTTGATTTGGATTCACCTCAAAAGTTGATGGATAATGGGTTCTCAGCCTGAGTATTTATTTGCGGCCAACAAAAAACGTTTTGCAAGTTTTTTTTTTTTTATTTTTTTTCCCTTGCGCAGAAACGGTGGGCAAAACGTGGTAACAACGGTAACAACGATCTTTTGTTTGTAAAGCAATGTCTGTTAAGATTTGTGGAGGGCAAAGGAAAATAAGAAGAAACAAGAAACTAAAAGCATCGGAAAGTATGGCAGTTTAGAGTGAGTGGGCAACAAAAACAAAAAAACAAAAAAAAAAAAAAAAAAGTGATCACCATGTGCCGCTACTTTCCTAATTAGATTACGAGAGAATACGGGAAAAGGAGACCTCCGCCACAAGTTGCGAGTTTGGGTGAGTGGGGAACAAGGACTGCCGCGAGAGTATGCATGTTGCTGCATTTTTGCTGCAGGACAATGCAGCCAAGGACGCGCGGTCCGAGCTGTGCCACAAAATAGGGACAGCCGGTTGCGGAAAAAACGTGCCACCGCGGAAGTCAGACTTGGCCGCCCACCTAGCTAAACTGCATGATAGCGGATCCCGGCTACGGCGGATTAATGCCAATAAGACGGATTTGGCTCAGCCGTTCTTCCATCAAGGCTTTCAATGCTGGGACTCGGTTTCCCGGGCCCCGCAACGGCGCCCGAATGTCAAAAAAAATTCGAAGAAACACACAAGGAAAAATGCCCGGTTTGGTCTCGGACCCTGTTTTGGCTCGCTTTGGCTACAGCACTCAGTGTGCACCAGTTGTTCCAGGGCGGGCATTCCCGGTTCCCTGAATCTCTAATCATCGCCTTCCTCGCTAACCTGTCATTTGGCAACCGACCCCTGGCAATCAGTTCTAGGCTGGCTGGCTGGCTTCAGCGAATTCTGCTCGAGGGGATGGCAGTTGCTGCAAAAAAAAACAATAGATGACATTGGCCTGCGGCAGGGCTCGTGCAGCAATAAAATTTTCGCACAATTTCAAGTAATTTAGAGTTTAGTTGTTTTTTATTGATGTGATTTGGTTTTTCTTTTTCCGCATGCAAGTGTATGTATGAACTGAGTAAATTTACGGGCAAACTTATCGTAATTCGACATCTAGACCATTTGTCTTATGGCCGACCTCACTTTACTGATACCCGTTTGGTCCTCCTTCTCGTTATAACTCGAACACTCGTCCTCATCTTGCATTCGCTTGCTCTGAATGTCGCGGATCAAAACAAACGTCGAACCGGCCAAAACAACCAGAAAAAACGCAAAACTAACCCATATCATACAAGCCGCACGGTGACCGACGCGACCTTGAACAATAGTCATCGAGCTAGCCGCAACAAGCACAGCCCCGGATTTCGCGGCAACATGCGCCCACATAGCTCCGACTCCCCACATGATGCATAAAGCAGAGCCCAACGTAAAACTCGCGATATAACTGACACTTCTGTATGGCAGAAACGGTATCGATCCGTAAATCTGACTTAAAAGTAGTATTAGATTGAGGGCCAGGGTCGCCATCAAGATGTACGGTTGCACAATCTGGTCGTTGAAATCAAGCCCGATTTCCAAAAGGTTCAACGACGAAGTCGTGGAGTTGGAACCCGAATTGTAGAGCGAAACCCCTGGGTATTGGTCTTCGTCCTCGATAGAACTACCATGAGTGTACGAGCACGATAGTGAATCTTCCAGCTCCACACAGATCCCCATGTATCCGACGCGAACTTTCATTTCTGCGAAATCCGAGTTGTTGGACTTGCTGTAGGCCGATTCGATCGTGTTGTACATCGAAGACGACTGGTTGAAAGAGTACTCAACCAGATAAACCTCTGAAAAACTCGATTCTGTCTTTGTACACCCCACCAGCAGGTATGCGAGTAGAAACACGTTTATGAACAGCAGCAAGGACATTGCAAGCTTTGGGCATTTTCTGAGTAATGATATAGCAGTGAGAGTCAACATTTTGTACGATAATTTTGAAAAGACCAAGATTGCAGGGTTGAATTGGGGCATGCTACGTTTGACATATATATATACATGGTGGAAGTTTTCAAGAGGTTTCATAATGGGTTCTTTGGCCATTCTTGGGGCTGTAGGCTGATCAGCAGCTTCAGACCTAGTTGAAACTGTTTCTTTGTGACTGTTCATTTATACAGAGTCTTCTCTGATTACGGTTTCAACATCGATTCAAACGAGCAGAGGAAAAAACAAAGAAAAAAACTAAAAACCTCTCAGTGCGGCGCAATGGCCCTGCGGCTCATGCTAGTGCTTTTCTCGGTAACAGCCGGTGATGTCAAAGTAGAAGTCAGATAAAATTCAAGTCAGTGTGTGGACTGTGCGCAAAAGTGGTAAATTGATTAACCGACCGGCGTTAGTATGCCGACAGTAATAGTGATTAATTTTTGATAGCTGGACATCTGGCTGAGCTTGCGGATTCAAAACGATATTGTTCACGGATTCAGGGAATCTGTTCAGCTGTGAAACAATACGCTTGTGCAATCACAACATTACTTGGCTAAAAAATTTTGTTGACTCATATCCTACAAAAAAGCAAAAATAAAATGAAAACCAATTTCTTGGCGCTCCCCTGGTGCTCAGCTCACGTGACCTGTGTTACACATGCGGAACGAGGACTTTTCGCCAATTTCTAAAGTTAGAGTGCATGCAAAGACCCGAGACGGTTTTGTAATTGACCATTTGTTGTAAATAACTTTTGGTAGTGCATTCCCGCAGCATCACATGAGTGGCTTCTTTCAAACGGCAAAGCAACGTGTTGTCCTAGTTTCTTATCTTCCACCTCAGCTTTCCCTCTACGTAGGTGTCAAACTCGCAACGATCGGCAGTATTTTCGGTTGTTTCCAGGACCGGGCTCCACAACCGTCAGATAAGCTTACAGGAGTTGTATTGCATTTCCAAAAAAAAAAAACAATCCTATTGTGTAGCATGACGATCCCTGCATTTCGAAAAGTCAAAAAAAAACAAAAAAAACCGGGACGCAAATAATTACTCCGTGAAGTAGTTCCGAGTATGTTTCAGCAGTAAATGGACCGGGATTTGCCGGGTTCGAAAGCCGCAAATGCGGGTCGACGACATAATTGCGCTTGTATGGGATAAAAATTGTTTGTTGATCGCGGCGTTTTAGAAACGCAACGTTTTTCCTCTTTTTTTTTCCCTTTCAACTCCCAAGTTTCGAGACTCAATTCGGATAAAAAAACGGTTTTGCTGGCCTCGACCGCACCGTATTTTTCGTTCCGATTGGAAGTCCCTGTTCCGAAAATAAGGATTTCCTTGAAACGCTTACTCAAGCAAAGCGTCCCTTGGTTCAATGTGCGTAGCGACGCAAGTATCTGTAATAAAGTTTGAATGGCTTGAGGTTGCCCTATTTGGGTGTTCTTTTCATGTGTGAGTTACTAGTGTGGTTGGTGAAATTCCGTTAATCCTTCGTGGACGGGATGCCATTCCCATTACTGTCTGTGACCCTATTTGCGGCAGGTACAACGCTGAGCCGGTGCGTCAAGTACCATCCAACAATAGATTTGGGAGTCTTGCTTGCGTAGCAAGTGGCTAGGGGTTCTGCTGTCAACACACATCCTGACACCATTAGTTGTAGATTTTTCATTTGTTTTTTTGGGTTTGATTTGTTTATGATTTTTTTTCCACCTTTTGCCCCGAAATGCAATCTAGTAACCAACAATAGCGCGATAGTCGTCACTACATGCTCCCGAGAAAAGCCGATTTTCGGCCAATTCGTCTACGGTTCACGCGGTGCGTGTCCACGCACCGCATTCTCAGCTACGACGTGTTCAAACCGCCATCAGGTAGTCAAAATTCCAATGTTCCACCGGTGATCTTCCTGCACGGTCTTTTGGGAAACAAGAAAAACAACAGAACCGCGTCAAAACATCTTGCAAAACTTTTGGGGACTACGTTTGTGGTTCCAGACCTGCGCAATCATGGTGACTCGTTCCACTTGCGTCCTCTTTCTTACGAGACAATGTCGAATGATCTTACACACTTGACGGATCATCTCGCTGCTGTGGACCCAGAAACATTTTTGGCAGATGGCCAAAATCAAAAATTTGTACTGATGGGACACTCGATGGGCGGGAAAGTGGCGATGATGCACGGTTTGCGGTTTCCCGAAACTGTGAAGGCTGTGGTAAGCATCGATAACATCCCCTACCGTAATCCTCCCGAGAGTCTCGCGGAGTTTGAGAAATTCCACATTTACTTGACTCGGCTCATGACAGTTTTATCGTGTCATCGCTACAAAAAATTCGCAGACATTGATCGCGAACTCGAAAGTGTGGAGTCTGACGCACTGATTCGCAAGTTCATCATGAGCAATCTGGCCAAAGACGGCGAGGGATACATTCACTCGAAGATCCCACTGGAGCTGGTGAACGCGTCTGTGGAGAATTTGATAGATTTCGAACTGACATCGTTGGACGTGGACAGTTTGGGGACGTATGAGCAGCCGTTTCTGCTGTTGACGGCAGCCAGAAGCTCGTTTGTGGGGCCCAATCTGGACGAGCACACGCTTCTGCGCCGGTTTCCAAGATACAACCACCGTGTGCTTGACTGTGGGCATTGGATTGTGAGCGAGCGGCAGTCGGAGTTTGTGAAAGTGGTTTCTGAATGGATCAAGAACCAATTTTGACAGTTCGGCTACCAGCGTCTTTAATTCCGACGAGGGTGTCCAAAAGAGGAAATTTTTTGGCTTGATAAAAAAAAAAAATTTCGTCAGGGGTCAGCCATAGTTGGGCCCCGAGAGTTGGGCTTTGACATTGATCCAACTCTTTTTGAAATCGTTTTGACATTCTTCCACCATTGCCACGCTTGCCAATCCACTCAGCACCGGAATCTCTAGAATCTCTTGCCTGTGCACGTCTCGTCAGCTCTTGCTCTCCAGCTCTTATCGACACGGTGCGGCAAATTGGCAGACAATTCTGAAGAGAAATATTTTTCTTATAAATCCGGGAAATCCAAGAGGCCGTTCTCCATATTGAAACATGAACGCTCAACCTCTGCATCCAAATGGACAAACTCGTGCGATGTCGTCGAACCCCGCGAGTCATGTGGCCCCCGATTGCTCGGCCGAGTCTACTCTGGACCCAAAAGAGCTCCAGTCCATAGAATCCAACGACTCGTATGATGTGCAGAATCATGAGCACCATCCAGTGCCCTTGACGCTGGAAAACGACCCAAAGACGAACAGAACAGGCTCGGATGTGTACAGGTCCACGACGAGCGTTGAGCACGTGACGACGAACACCAGCCACGTCTCGTCAGTCAAGTTTGACCAGTCGCAAATCGTGCCCAAAGAGAAACGAAGAGGGCTTTTCTCGTTTCTGTGTCTGCTTCCCGAGTACGTGAACCCGCGCGAGCTGCCGCGAACGGTGAAATACTTTCTCGTGTTCATCGTCGCGTTCTGCGCAATGATTGGTCCCATGGGGACGTCCATTCTGCTACCGGCGACCGACTCTGTTTGCGACGACCTCGACACCAACGTGACGATCGTGAACGTTTCGATCGGAATCTACCTCATCACGCTTGGGGTTTTCCCCCTGTGGTGGTCGAGTTTCAGCGAGCGCCACGGCCGACGGTCCATCTACATAATCAGCTTCACGCTCTACTTCTGCTTCACGATTGGATGTGCTCTGTCGAAGTCCATAGGCATGTTGATTGGGTTCCGTGTTCTCTCAGGCGCGTCCGCCGCCAGCGTGCAGGCTGTCGGCGCCGGCTCGATCTCAGACCTGTATCCGATCAACAAAAGAGGTGCTGCAATGGGGATTTTCTATCTGGGACCGCTGGCTGCTCCTCTGTTGGCTCCTATTTTTGGCGGTGCCATCACGTCGAACAAGTCGTTTGGATGGAGAGCGACGCAGTGGTTCCTGGTGATTGTGAGCGGGGCTTTCCTGGTGCTGATTATCTTTTTTCTTCCGGAAACTTTGCGGCTTCAGGACAACAAGGAGGCCATCAGACAGATTTTGCGAGACAGACTGCGCAAGAACCGGCCGGCCGACGAGGAAAACCAGCAGGAGAAGCAGCCAGTCGAACAGCAGGAGCCTGAGCCGAGCGACGAACAAGTCGACCGCATTCTGACCCGTCTCTCAAGACAACCATCGAGAATCGAAGAAGAGCACAACAACACTCAGCCAATGGACGATGTGTCACCTTTGGGCCGCATTTCCACAAACGCCTCACAAAGAATGCGGCAAAACGACCTCCAGAGACTGAAAAGCGAAGTAGAAACCATCGAAAGCCTGAAAACAAAGTCTCTATGGCGCAAGTTTTGCTACTATATGTATCTTTACGGCTACACTCCACTGAAATCGCTCAACTTTCTGCGCTATCCACCGGTTTTCCTTGCAATCTGCTACTCTGCCCCTTGTTTTGCGGTGCTCTACTACGTCAACATGACCCTGTCGTACTGCTATGCTCGGGATCCATACAATTTCAGCAGTGTTTTGGTTGGTTTGGTGTACATTCCAAACTCTGTGACTTATTTGATTGCGTCTATCTGGGGAGGAAAATTCAACGATTACTTGCTGGAGAAGAAACGCCAGAAATACGGAATCGTGGCACCGGAAGCGAGATTCGGGATCAACGTTTATGTTGCTGCTGGCATTTTCCCTTGTTCGTTGCTGATTATTGGCTGGTGTCTCGACAAGAAAGAACACTGGGTGACACCATTGGTGGGCACTGCCTTGTTTGGGTTTGCACAGATGATCACCATCGGAGTCACCGTGACCTACATTGCGGACTCGTTACCCGGCCGCGGGGCCACAGGCATTGCTCTCTCGAACTTTGTTCGGATGCTTCTTGCTGCTGGAGCCTCGTTTTCAGCAGAACCGTTGATCAGAGCCCTTGGAACAGGCGTTATGTACTCGATTTTGGCCGGCGTGACGCTTGTTTTGACGGTGTTCCTGTGGATCATCAAGATGAAGGGCGACAACTGGCGTGAGACCTACGATCTGGAAAGGTTATACGATATAGTGGACGATTAGGGTGTGGATGAGAAGAAGAGGAACAGCGGCAGCCGATCGACGCGTCGACGCGTCCACGCGTTCTTTTATTTATAATATTCAAACAGCTAATGTTTTATTATACTTTGGACGGGGCGACGAGCGAAGCCAGTCGTGAGTGAGTGTGTGATATGAGTAGATGGTCATTGCGTCGATGAATATTTCGTCGACGCGTCGATTGGTGACTTTTTTTTTTTTTTTTTTTTCTGTTTTTTTCCTTCTCTTCATTTATTTCACCTTCACTCACCTCAATCATACCCCATCTAATCGGTCTTCCTTGTCTCTTGCCCCGAAACCCACCATGGTGAGCAAGCTGTCGTTCAAAGGCGAGAAGAAAAAGAGGAAAAGAAGCTCGAATCACGAGGAAAGGGAAAAAAAACACCGAAAAGAAGACTATACGATAGAATCGAGCACCTCAGATGCTGCGTATATATACGTGAACAACAACCTGGTGAGCATCGACTCGATTGATACCGAGCTTCTTGAGGCCGGCTGGACCACGGCGACGTCCACGAGCGACCTGGTGGGCCCGATTCTGCTGGCTGTGCAACGAAGCGGCTCCAATGTTGGGTGTTTATCGTGTCTCAACGACGAGCAGTTTTATGTTGCGTCAAAGGAGTCGCTGAGTTTCCCAGACGCATCGCAGGTGTTGAACTTCACGGTCCCGGATCCGAACTTTTCCGTCGACATCGAATCAGAGGTGCAAAGGTTAGAGCCGACTGAGGTCGGACAGGTTTTCACAGTGTACAACGTTGATCATTTTATAAAACTCACCTCTGAAGAGACACAAGACCCTGACAAGAAGCTTGTCAAACGCGTGGCGTTGAAGAGCGCAGGCGGGAAGTATATTGCGCACGATTTGTCTGCCAATGAGCTGACCACAACGGATGTGCTTACCGAAAGCGCGATCTTCAACTTTGTGCCGAGACTGACCGACAACGGCGTTGGTTTTGAGGTGTCTGTGGGTCCAGTGAGTGCCAAAGCTAAGCTTATTGTGACTCCGGATTTCAAGTTCAAGGTGATTGTCGACGAAGAGGATTTGTTGAACGACCTCAACACGTTCACGGTGCGAACGCAGACGAAGAACTCGTCAAACGGACGGCGGGCGCTGGCGTACCTAGAGGAGAAGAGTAAGAACGAGGGTCTTATCTATGACAGTTCCAAGGACAACGAGATGCTGAACAACAGTTTGAAAGAGCTGATGAGATGCGGAATCAAGGTGAACAACGCGGTGTTGAACAGATTGAAGGAGGCCATTGCGCAGGGGGATCTGAACGAGTACATGATCACGTTGAAGGAGAAGGTGAAGAGTGACAGGAGGGTGTAGCCAGATACTGGAGTCCGTGTCACGTGCGCGCGAGGCACGTGCCTTTCGCGTTACGCGAAAAATTTCAAGAAAGAAAGGAAAAAAAAAAATCACCATTGTAAAATATCAAAGCTACATGTATTATCTATGAATCTACGCGTCTGTACGAAAGCTGTCTGAGTAACCAACGAGTATGACGGCGTCCTCTGAGCTGCTGAACTTCAAGTTCTCGTCGTCGCTGCTGTCCACGGGCAACTCGGAGACCCCGACGTCGGAGATCACCAAGTCGGTGGTGACCGAGATTTCGTACAATGATTCGGTGCTCGTTCCCAAGACAAAACAGATCACACTCTCGTCTGGCAAGACCATCACTTTGAAGCCCAAGGCCAAGGTTTCCGCGGCGAGCTTTGACGACGGTGCCAAAGAGCAACACAGCGGTCTCATTGACATGAATAAATTGTACCAGCGTCTGGAGATACAGCAACGGGTGGCTGAACAGCAGCCAGAGACAGCATTCAGACCTTTGGAGAACAAGTTCAAAAAGAACAAGTTCAAGCTCTGGACCGAGAAGTACCGTCCGTCGTCGTTTTTGGATGTGATTGGTAACGAGCGCGTGAACCGGGCGATTTTGCAATGGCTGAACCAATGGAATCCTGTGGTTTTTGGCAGAGAAGTTGCCGAGAGTATGGAGACGACAGATCCTTGGAAACGGCCCGAGCACAGGATCCTGTTGATCCACGGGCCACCGGGGATCGGCAAGACGTCGGTGGCGCATGCGGTGGCGAAGCAGCTGAGCTACGAGATCCAGGAGATCAATGCGAGTGACGAGAGATCTGGGCCTGCAGTTCGGGAAAAAATCAAAAACTCCATGAAAAACAATACACTGAGTGGGAATCCAACGTGTCTGATTCTTGATGAGATCGACGGAGCCAGTGGACCTGGTTTCATACACATATTGCTGGACTTGCTGAACGAGGATAAACGAGCAACGAATTCGCTGGTGACTGAGGGAAACGCAAAGAAAATCAACTCCAAGAAAAAAAACGACTCTCTGAAAAGACCCATCATTGCCATTTGTAACGACGTTTACTCGCCTGTTTTGGAGAAGTTGAGACCGTATTGCGAAACGATACAGTTCAGGGCGTCACATCCACGGCTCGTCAAGACCCGGCTCAAGCGCATCTGTGAGAAAGAAGGAATAGCCATCGAAGACAGGATCTTGAACGCGTTGATCGAGAGCACAGACGGAGATTTCAGAAATTGCATCAACTTTCTACAGTTCAACTCTGCCAACGTTGCAGGGGGCACGGTGGACCTGGAGAATTCGTCCAAAGATGGTCAGATCGGTTGGTATATTCTATTGAACGGAGTGTTTCTGAGAGACGCGAAAACGTCTAAAAACGCGCAATTTCGACGCGTCTTCAAGTCGCTCTCGGCTTCTTCACAGCTGGACAAAGTGGTGAACGGATGTTTCAACGCAGTACTGGAGACGGGAGCCAACGTGGAGAGACTGAGCAAAGTGTCTGAGTGGTTGTACTTCACCGACGTTCTGGACTCCAAGTTCAGCTCGCTCGAATCGCAAGACATGTCTTTTTATCAAGCAACCGTGCCAATGAAATTTTTCCAGAGTTTCAACGAAATCGGTCACGTGACTGAAAAAAGATACAATTTTAGGTCGAGAAACGTGAACTTCGAGTTGAAACGACAGGTTGGCGAGGTGCTAAACAAATTGAGGAACCAAAACGTGCACACCAACGTGAGGAACTTGATCAACTACGAGTTGTCGCTGCTGAACGCGATTCTGGTGCCTGACATCACGTTCAGACACATTGAAATGGTCAACGGAGGAGAGAAGCTCCGAAGGATTGTGCAGATGGTAAACCACTACGAATTCCGAGTGGACCTTAGACGCAACGAGACACAGGTGTTGGAAGGATGTTTTCGACCGGCGATCCATCTGTTCCGTGAGCTTTCGTCTCACCAGTCTCAGATTTTGATCCGTCTGCACAAGGAACTCATGGCGAAATATTTGGAAACGGTCCACATGCGCGAAAAGGAACGAGAGCGGCTGCTTAGTAAGCGGAAAACGGATAAATTAGAGGACGAGCCTGCGAACGGGCGCAAAAAGACAAACTATGGTTCGAGTGTTGAATACTTCAAGAGCAAGTACAATGCACTCTCAGATCACTTAGGGCATGGCCATGGCGGTGGCCACGCAGACAAGCAGGGCCACGATGGCCAAGGCCGATCTGTGATGAGTCAGAACGAAAATCGGATCTGGGTCAAGTATCACGAAGGGTTCTCGAACGCCGTGAGAAAAGAGATTAGGTGGCAAGACCTGTTTGGTCAATGATAATGGAATGTAGTGAATGAAATTCAAGAGGGTTTGTGTGAAATTTCTCATCTGCGCGAGTCGCGTGCCTTTACCCCACATTTGGCAAGGAATTTGGAAATTTAATAAAATTTAAAAAAAAAAACAAAAAATCTAAAGTTAAACTGTGCGGCTTGACGTGCATTGAGAGCTGAAGCTCGGCCGAGATTTCGCGAGTCTCTAGCCTTTCGTTCCACAGGATCACGGGGAAAGGAGGGGAGGAGAGGGATAGACAGTTTTTCCATACAACAATGGCGATTCGCCGTTTTTGAAGTGAGCTGCTGCCCGCTAGCAGTCAGATGGTGTGAGCTGGTTCCCTGTTTTCTGTCGTTGTCAAGCAACATCAGGGCAGGCTGTTGAAATCAGGCCAGGTTTGAAACGAAACGGGCTATGTTGTGACTTACCCAGTAGGGAAAGTGTCGGTGTAAGCGACGTGTTAGCTAACGCACACCCCTGGCAAGTACCGTGTGTAAAGGCTTTTTGTGGCCGGCGGCTAAAATTGGGTTTACTTAACCAGAGTGGGTAAAGAGTGTGAATGTTTGAGCTCACACAGCCCTGCTAAGGCACGCATGATGGTCAATTTTTTTCATTTCAAAACCTACGGAGTGCGCGAAGATCGCCTGCGTGAACTGTTTTTTGTCTCGACTCGGCCGAACAGCCAATCCATTGCAAGAGAAAAGCAATTAGTGAGTCTAAAGCAAGCATGTCATGGTACCAGAGGCTGCGTTTGTACAGCAGAATTGGGGCAACCTAAAGATTTACGCGGCGTTTGCTTGACAATCTGCTGGAATTGAAGAAAACAGGGAGAGGAAACGCAACAATAGTAACGTTTTTGGCGATTATTTTCTATCATATGCAGATATACACAAGAGCAGCAAAGCCCCGAACAAGAGCATCAAACAAACAATTCTGCCGATGCAGTGATAAATTGCTTGTTCAAGCTGCAGCAAGGAAACTTAACCC
>PPHT02000004.1:422139-440464 GCA_003705115.2 Ogataea henricii
GTTTGATTTTTTTTTTTTTTTTTTGCTTTTCTCTTGTTTGGATTCGTAAGTGCTCTATTGACAGTAATGTATGTTAAGTATAGAAAGAGTTAAACACTTTTCTGGGTCACGACGAAGTCGTAGAAACCTGCTCTCCGACTCACTAGATTGGCATACGAGCCTTCCTCAACAATTGAGCCGTCTTGTAATTGAACTATATGATCGGCGACTCTCATTATTTCACGTTCATGTGTGATGCATACTATTGACATCTGGTGCTTGAGAGTTGAAAACAAGTGACCCACATTCACAGTATTCTCTGGGTCTAAAGATGATGTGCATTCATCGATTATGAGGACCTGAGGTTTCCGCAGTAAAGCTCTAGCCAAAGACAATCTTTGACATTGACCACCTGAAATGAGCAAGTTTGATGAACCCCCCATTCTAGTCCCCAACTTTGAAGGTAAATTGAGAACAAACTGCTTCATGTTCAACAACTCCAGAACATCTAAAATTTCTTGATCGGAAATCTCGGACACAGAGTTATAGATCAAATTCTCACGGATTGTTCCATCAAAAAAGTAGTGTTCTTGAGTCACCACAGCAATTGAGGATCTGAGATAGTGAATATCCACAGTCGAAATATCGCGATGTAGAAACTTCATGCTTCCAGATGTCGGTGGATAAAGTCGCAAAAGAAGCAATGCCAGACTGGACTTACCTGATCCGGACTTGCCCACAATACAAGTGACTTCGTGTTCTTTGATTTTGAGACTCAACTCATTCAAAACAGAAATCGAAGGAGCGCTAGGATAACTGAACGTGACTTTTTCGAAATCAAATAAAGTCCTGGCATGAGGTGATTTGAATTCCGGCTTCAAACAACCTCCAAGTTCGTTATCGTTCTCTTCAAAATGAAGTATTTCCAATATTTTTCTTCCTGTACGCAGACCTCGGTTCAAATTGGGTGCAGTGGTGAGCAGCGAAGTGATTGAACCAATTG
Organism: Ogataea henricii; assembly: GCA_003705115.2. Taxonomy (NCBI): domain Eukaryota; kingdom Fungi; phylum Ascomycota; class Pichiomycetes; order Pichiales; family Pichiaceae; genus Ogataea; species Ogataea henricii. The sequence continues at coordinate 423,122 of PPHT02000004.1, forward strand.
AAAACACAATCAAAGAGATCACTTGCATCATCTGGCTGATGGTGTACTCCTTGTACGCAACTAGCTTCAATCCATAGTAGAGCAAAACTGCTTGACAAAGATATAACACTGCATTTTGCAAGGACATTCCCAAACCCAAGATGATCGCTCTCTTGGATCCAGAACTTAGGACCAGCTTTAATCGCTTCTCGAAATTTGTGGAGAAATACTTTCTAAGGTTCAAGCAAGAAATTGTCTTGATTCCAATGAGAGACTCGTGAATAAGGTTTTCCAACTTTATCACATGGTCTTTGTATTGCGATTCGCACTTTTGTGAAGCCACTGTATAGAGTAGAGCCACAACGGCAAACAAGGGAACGAAACTTAGCCCAACCAATGCCAATTTCCAAATCACAACAATTGACCACACTGAACACACTGAGATCAGTACCAGGATCGAGACCACCATTGTGATGAAATCTGACATCACAGCCCTGAGATCTCTAGTATCGTTCAACAGTAGTGATGAAAGCTCACTCGGCTGGCAACTCTGGAACCATTCCAAGTGTTGGTTCAACACTTGATCGAATGCGGAGGTCCGCAACTTTTGTGTGAGAGCCTCTGATGCCATGCTCAAAAACATCTTTGACAAAAATAAGGTCAGTCCATCTAAAGCTGCAATCAACGACAAAATGACTCCCCATTTCAATAGGTATTCACTCGAAACTGGCTTGGAATCAATCCTAACTATACCAACCACGAGTTTGGATAGACAGTATGTGAATATAGGAGTGAGAGACGTGTTAACGACTGAGACCAACACACCCAGCAAAAACATCACTTTTGAGCTCAAGCCCAAAAATGAATTGAAAGTCTTGATCAACGTTAAAATTCCATCTTGGTTTGTAGGGCTTTCACATTGATTCTGGGGCGGCACTTTCTCACTCTCAATAGGAAAAGGATTGTCAAGTTCAGCAGATGTCTCCACTTCATTATCCACAGAATCTGGAACAACGGTGTCAACTGAAAATCTATTTTGTCGAGATTCTCTTCCATAACTCTCGAGCAAGCTGAACATGCCTTGGTTACGTTGGAGAAGATCTCCTTTCAAACCACTTTCAGCCACTTCGCCATTCTCCATAAGGTACACCATATCATCATCATCAATCTCATTGAAATCGTGAGTCAAAAGGATAGTTGTTTTCCCCTTTCTCAACTTTTTGATCCTTCTAATCAGTATTTCCTTTTGAGTTGGATCTATTGCCGAGAGACTCTCATCCAAGATCAACACAGGCGTATCTTTGATGAATGCTCTCGCTAAAGCAATTCTTTGCCTTTGCCCTCCACTCAAAGAGACAGAGTCCGTTGAGCTACCGATCTGGGTTTCCAAACCGTTTGGGAGTTTTTTGATGAACTCGTCACAAAGTGAGTTTTGAACTGCAGAGTTGACTAAGTCTGGGCTTATCGAGTTCAAATCATTGTAAATGTTTGAGAGTGGTAGGCAAATATTCTCCTTGACTGTTCCCTCGAAATAAATGCACCGTTGCTGAACCAGTGTGATTTGGCTTGCTAACCAACCTTTGTCAAGCCTAGCAATATTATATCCATCAACAGTGGCACTTCCTTCGTTTGCATCGTATAGTCGTAGAAGAAGGGACGCGATAGTCGATTTTCCTGATCCGGATCTGCCAACAATGAAGACCAAACTGTGTGCAGGGATACTCATGGTCACATTTCTCAAATTCCAGGTGTCTCTCGAAGAATATTTGAACGACACATTGCTCAACTCCAAACTACCTTTGATGTTATGTTGTGGCGTGAATTGAGTGATGTTTTTGCTTTCAACAGGTGTTTCGTTGAAAAGCTTGTGGATTCTTTGCAATGAAATGCTTGCCTTTTGTAAAGTCACCACCTGAGTAGAGAAGGTGTTGAACTGTAACGCCAAGTTCATTGAAGAATAAAAACAAGAGAGGATGGAACCACTTGTGTTGATCTTGTTTCTCACGAGGTAGGAACCATACCAAAAGCTTTGAACGAAAATCATTAGTGCAAGTGTTTTGCTGATGCCGAAATTCAGATTGCTGAAAAGTCTCAATTTGATGTAGGCAGCTCTAGATTTTGTAACTTGATCGGCAAACTTTCGTGACTCCAACTTACTGCTGTCGTTGGCTCTCACCCAGAGGAACGATAGCAGATTCCACTCCATCACGTCGATAGCATTCGCAGAGGTATCATTTTCCAAGTTGGTGTAGCGTTGTATGAAAACCCCGAACAGTGTGCTTAGGAGTAAAATAATCGGAACTGTGGCCAGCACAAGTAACGTTAGTCTCCATGCGTAGTAGAAACTCACAATCAGCAGCGAAACAATTGTGAACAAAGTCCGTAAAAAATAGGCCGAGCCTTCACTGATCCCAGACCTGTACTCCTCCACGCATCGGTTGAGCTGTGTCAGTAGGGCCTCCAGCTGCTCGTTGTTATCAAACCACTGCATTTCTTTGTGCAAAATAGAAGTGTACAACCTCTGTCGACATCTTGTCTGCTGCCTTTCTCCCAAAACCAGGAAGGCAGTTAAAGAGATCCAGCTGGTTAGCGTAGCACCAACGCCAACCAAAGCAATTCCAAAGCAATTCCAAGTGATATCCTTGACAAACGCGATTGTGCTAGAGTAGTCAAGATAGCGTGAGACTTTATCAAAAAGCTTTGCTAGGAGCACGCTAACCGCAACAGGGACGATCGACGTGAGAGCAGTGAAAACAACAGCCACTATACACAACAAAATGTCACCTTTAAGGAGAAACATCCACAGATGCGCTTTTTGTTGTCCATTGCGAGAGTTGGTTGCATCGTTTGGTTTGACCTTTACTGATTCGACAGTGTTAGAGTCGTCAAATGGATCAACTATGTCGTGAAAGTAATCATTCTCGATATCCTTGAAATAGCTTGTTTCTGGAGATCCGGCCAGCGTTGATGCTTGGTAATCAAACGTGGATTCTGAGTCTTTTGAGTCAGTCATTTCCCAACCCAGGATGGCAAAAGGTTGCCCATTTTTTTTGATTTCTCCAGATCAACAGCGGTCAGCACAGATATATATGTCTGAGTGAAGCATGAAACAACTTGCAAACTCATTGTGCGGTTGCTTTCCACAATTGGAAGAATGAGTTCACGAACGAGAACCTAAAAAAGGGTTGGTGGTTTGTGAACAAGTTGCCTTGTCTTGTTTTGAGGGACTGCCCTCAAATCACAATATTTCCTTTTTGGGTCGTCTCAATGGGAGCCCTTTTCATTTTACATCAAGCACGACAGAGTCGGAGTTGTTACGGTTGCTACACGACCTTTCCGAGAAAATTTTCAGCTACTCGCGTAGCAATATAAATAGAGGTCTTTTTCTTTGCAAGCTTCTTCTTTTACTTCACACTCATCTTTGCAAGTCAAGTTCACTGCATTGCATTGCAGTGCAATGCCGCCCTTGTAACTCAGACACCGATGGCTTAAATGATCAAGGTTGATCAATGATCCATCGGCAGTACCTTTATCAACGTGTGCTAAATGATGAACACAGATAGGGACAACTGATCGAATGACATGAAGATAGTTGTTTCAAAAATAGATAGATAGTAATAAGTTTCTGAAATGCACACAGAGACAAAGGTTACTGCTGAATGGTGAATATCAACCTGGTAAACGAGTTGGCCAGGGGAAGCTGATCCGATTGCCCCATCCTCACTTGGATAGGTTTTCTTTTCACTCACTTCATTGGCACAGCCTGGAAAAACCCAGAAAAAACAAAGTAGCATTTTTTTTTTTTTTTTCTTATTTGATTTTTATTTTTTTTCTAATCAGAATACTTTTGCCCCTTTTCTTTGTACATTGGTGGTTTCGCAAGCAAACTCGACTGGTGCCAACAGCGATTGACCCCATTGGTTGTTGAGCGTCCTTCCGCAAGCCCGCGTGTCAATCGACCCAATTAGTCAGCGTTCATAGGCTGTTTTTTTCTCAATCTCTCGCCAGTGTGATCTCTGTTGCCACCGGATCAAAAGCGCTGCAGAATGAATCGGGGCTGGCTTTTGGTGCTGTTGACTTCGGTCACAACCGCATTGGGCTGTCTATTTGTGTTTGCAGATGTCTTTTACAAGGTGCTGTTTCCCAAAGCGTTCCGAGCAAAGCCATTTGACGTTCAGAAGAACACGGCGTTTCTTGTCTCGTCTCTATCGCTGAGTTCGGGTTCGATTATTTTCAGCTCGTTCTACAAACTGCTGCCTGAGGCTCTGTCGTATCTTGTACAAATGAAAGCATTCGAAGGAAAAGATCATGTTCTGAAAGCAACCCTCGCGGTATTCTTCTTTCTCGGCATTGTCTTTTGCTCCATATTGAACCTCGTTATTCACTTCTTCACAAGCGAGAGCATTGTTCATTGCGTCCATGAGGGCCCATCCTCTGAAGATCATGCTTCTGAGACTGGGAGTAACTCAACCCATTCAAACAAGCCATCCACCTCATCCGATTGCCCTTCCACTACGCCTGTAGAGGCAGTGGTCACAGAAACGTCTCCACTACTTGCTAGTCCGCCAGGGACACTTGGATCCCGACCAAAACGACTTTCTTTGGTGGATTTGTCGCTCAAAGCGCTCAAGGGCACCAAAATGGAAGGACAATGCTTGGGGCCAATCGATACGTGCCAGACCGATATAATCGCATGTCACGATCTCCATCCAGCTCAAAAAGGCGATTTGCATTTCTGTACCCTTCCAACAGAAGAAAACATTCTTTTCATCAATCCCAAAGATGGCCTTATTCGACAGAAATCCGAGATTTGTCTACGATACCCAGAACTGGAGGTGAAGTCGCCGCTGCTTAGCGACAATCATGGACATGTTGAACTAGACATCTCGTCTTCTCTCAATTACTCGCCACAAGTTTCACACGCCCTACTGACAGACCATCACATGCACAACTCGAGTGAGGGCGATCATCATGGTTATAAGTCTGTTTCATCCCGCAGCTCTCACGAACACCACGATCATATACACAATCACGAGGACGTTGAGTCCAAGCAGCACCACCATCACCATATTCAGACACCTCTTTCGCGGCTGCTATCCATAGGATTGCAGACGATCCTGGCACTTACTCTACACAAGCTGCCTGAAGGGTTTATCATGTACTCGACATCGCAGGCCGATCCGGCACTTGGTCTGACGATTTTTCTGTCCATGTTCATTCACAATTTTGTGGAAGGTTTCACCATGACGCTTCCGATGTCGATTGCGTTGGACTCTAGACTCAAGGCTCTGTTGATGAGTGGGACGCTAGGGTGTTTTGCACAGCCAGTTGGTGCGCTTTTAGGCTGGCTGTTGTTCAAAGGGTCTTTGGATCTGACATTAGATTCGAATCTACTTTTGTTTGGTTCGTTGATTGCTCTTACTGCTGGTTTTCTGGCGTACATCGGGTTCCAGATGTTTGCTTCTGCAATAGGTTTTGGAGGGAAGCAGGAGACTGTGATGAAGTGGACGTTTTTCGGTATATTTTTGATGTTACTGAGTGACATCTTGATAGGTCTCGGGGAGGATTGATTTGATTGATGTGTTCAGCTATATAGGAATGGGAAAATCGACGCGAAATAAAGATTTAAAAAAATCGAACAAAATAGTGGGTCGACGCGACGATTTCGTGTTGTTTTTGTAGCACACGTTTTTTCGAGCTGTTGAATCTCAGATGAAGACAAGTAAAGTAGTTTGTGAGAGCAAGACGTCGTTGTTGGTGGAGACAGGGCTGTATATATACGCAGGGAGAACACTGATACGAGCGCTTAGATCCATTGGCTTGTACAGTTGGATCAGCGAGAGTTTGGGGCCAGTTTTTCAGAGTGAATACAACAAAAACAGAATAGCCCTCTTGGTGTCCAAGACAGACAAACGTAACGTGTTGGTGGCCTCAACCTAACAGACACGACAAAGGATGGGTCAAAAAACCAGCAAACTCAACAAAGAGGACATCACGACGCTGAGACAGGAGACAAAGTTCACTGCAAGGGAACTTCAGCAGTGGTATAAAGGTTTCAAAAGAGATGTTCCCACTGGCCAACTCACAAGAGATGAGTTCTTGAAGATCCACAAGCAATTCTATCCATTTGGAGACCCCACGGAGTTTTCCAACTACGCATTCGAGGCATTCGACACCAACGGAACGGGCTATATTGATTTCCGAAGCTTCATAATATCTCTCAGTCTGGCTTCGAGAGGGTCGTTAGCAGATAAGTTGAAGTGGAGTTTTGCCATATACGACCGCGACAAAGATGGCTACATCATTTACAACGACCTGCTCACAGTTCTCAAGTCGATCTACAAGATGGTGGGGTCGAGCTCGGTGAAATTAGACGGTGACGACTCGACTCCGGAATTGAGAGCAGCCAAGATCTGGGGGGGGTTTGGGAAACAAGTTGGCAACGCTAATGATCGGATATCTTTGGATGAGTTCATGAATCATAAGAATTTGGATGACGATGTTCTAGATGCTTTGAACATCTACAACGACCTTATATAACAACGTGCAAAGGAGAATTGCAAATAATATAGCTCAGCTAGTCGCAGAGAGGAATGAAAGGAGTTTCCCTTTTTCAGTAGTTGTTGTTACACTCTTTCGGCTGTCCAAACAGCAGCTTTGCAACACACCTTGATCGACTCGGTCAACAACCAGTACGGTCTCGCTTCTTTTGAGTCGTGTTCGATCGCCGTGTCGAGATGTTCGAGTTCCTCGTCACGGAACTGTTTGATGGTTGACTTGAGCTCGCTCAATTCTTGGGAATCTGAAAACTTGCCAGTCTCCAAGTCTGCCACGTCTTGGTAGTGGTTGCTCAGTGAGCGCAACTGCTGGTTGTAGTGGTTCCCAATCACCGTTTCCACAGCCTCCGTGCACGCCATTGCGGCTTCTTTGCCCATCGCACCGGTGAAGAGTCCCATTGAAAGCGCGCCGACTTTCCAGATCGGAGTCAGCAGCGATGGTCTCACTCTGTGCTTCACTTGCAGTCCATTGAACGTGTTGTGGTGGTGCACCTCCTGGTCCCACATGTGCTTCAGCACAGGCTTCAACTTGGGCTTGTGCGAAAGAGCCATGTACTGGCCGCGGTATATGAGGTTTGCACCAAGTTCTCCAGCTTGGTCCACTCGGATGACTCTGTCCAAGTATGCTCTCTGAGCCGGAGAAAGGGGCCCGTGCGTAGGAAGCTTTGGGACGCCGGTCTTTGAGGCCGTTGATTGGAACTTTCTAGCAAGAGTAGACATGGTGAGGGCGGCGGCGACGCTACTCAATTGAGTTGATTCAACCAAGTTTGCTTTGCTCCAAGTTTCAGTCAATTAGCGTGATTTGAATGCTGATGATTTTTTTTTTTTTTGGAGTTTTTTTTGGATGTTTCTCACACCACTTTTGCGATTTGTCTGGTGCACGGATGTTGGTAGCCACAAGAGTAAAAAAATATCATCTTCTTCTCTTGAACGTTGGCATATCGTCGTCGTCGTCTTCATCGTCATCCACGTCGATCGCGTGAAGCTGGCTTGCCAAAGTTGCTGGCCGCGACACCGGCCGCGAAGGTGCCCGCGACGGTGCCCGACGAGTTTGTCGTTTCGGTGGCTCCATCGGTTCCACAGACTCCATGACCAACCCCCGTTTCTTCGGTTTGGTGGTCTGAGACTCGCCATCTGAGTCCACAAACAAGTGGAAGTCGTCTACCGGAGACTCCGGCGCGGCGCGTTTGCCCCTTCTCGAGGATCCCTGCTCAAACTCCCGTTCAAGGTCCGGAATTTCGGAATTCAAATCCTCCTCTATTGTGATTCCCTCGCGAACTCGAGCAGAATTGTAGCTTGAAGGCTTGAGTTTGACGTACGAGGCGGTGGCGTCAAAAACAATGTCGGGAGCCCCGTCTGCACCGGCTTTGCGGAAAACAGAGTAGTTTTTGCGTCCTGCCCACTTGGGGTTCGGCCCTCTGTACCGCTGTGGCTCAGCCCACCTAGAGTTTATCTTGAACTTGGTGATTTTCAGGTCAACCGGTGAAGCTTCTATATCGGGCATTTCTTCATCTTCAAGTTTGGCTTTCCGGGCTTTTTGCAGCACCTCCACAAAATTTTGGCTCGTGCCGTCCGTGGGAACTGCTTTCTCCACCTTTTTCGGAGGTTCAGGGCTGGACGGCTTGATAAGCTGTGCTTTGCTGAAGTCCAGATCAACTGGAAGATGTTCGTTTTCGTTTTCTTTTTCTTTCTGTGCGTTAATCACCTCAAACTCTTCGATTTCCGGTAAGTAGGCCTGCGACGAGCCTGATGTCAAGGGCCGAGACGGTTTTTGCTCGACATTTGGCTGTTCGACTTCTCTGTTTTGGGTGCTGATCACCTCGAAATCGTCAATGCTGGGCAAAAATTGGCTCTCCTCTAGCCTTGTCCTTCTTCTCCTCCTCTCTGTCTTTTTGCCGACTTTCACATGGTCGAAAACCTTGCGGTCGAAAACGGCACTCAGCGGAGACAGTTCACTCAGTGTTGGCACTCCTGAAACAGGACAATCTACCGTGCTCAACACAAAAACGGTCTCGTTCCCAAACAGCTCGTTTTTCCGTAACACTGCCAGAGAAGGACAGTCCTGCACCGAACGCACCAGATACTCGTGGCTCGCGTCCTCAACAGTGGTGAGAATGACCCCTTCCTCCGGAGGCCAGTTTCTACCGAAATCCGTTTCCAGCCGTGGGAAAACCGCTTGCAAATGTCTGAGAAAGTTTTTCCCAACCAACTTGATGCTTGGATTTCCGTGAATGGCTTCCAAGAAGCTTGAAAGCGTGAACGAATCCGCCTCATCGGTGTAGAAATGCGTGATTTCGTTCACGTCTTCGGAGAAGTCAACAACAAGGCCGTCCCCAATCAGGGGCTTCAGCAATTCCCTGCTACGCTCGTTGAATCGTAGATCTCGCCAGTACGCCTTGAATGAGACAGCTTTTCCCTCAATGATAACACGATGTTTGCTCTTTGCAGCGTACGTGAGCGTCTGTTGGTGCTGGATCGGAAGGCCGTTGATCTTGATGCCATCGGATTTCACTCGCGAACAAAGGTTCTCCACGCGCAGCTCGTGGCTCGCCGTGTCCACTTGGAAGCACAGCTCTAGTCGTGACACGGTCTTGTTGGGATGGTAGAAAAAAGACTCTCTCTTTCGTCCGAAAACATACTGTTTGCCGCCTTTGAGAAGATGCTGGAACGTGCCAGGCCGCGATTCGCCAGTTTCACTTGTATCGGGAAACTCCACGATCCACATGGACGAAGGAGGAAGAGAAGAAGGGTTAATAAAAAGGCTCGTATCTTTTTTTTTTTTTTTTTGGCTTTTTTTTCTTCACAGATTTCCTGATTATTTTCTTCATGCTCTCTCTATCTATGCTGATATAGTCTTCAAGTTATCGTAGAACTTGGCCACGTCGTCGCTCACGCGGATCACCCTGTCGTCGAAGTTGACAATCTGCAAGTTCGCCGTGTCAACACATCTACTCAGCGCCACATACACCTGTCCTTTCTCGAAAATCTTGGTCAAATCAACCTTCACTCTGCTCAACGTCTGGCCTTGAGATTTGTGGATCGACAGAGCCCACGAAAGCAAGATCGGCAGCTGCTCGCGTGCCAGCTCCTTGTTGGTCTCAGGCGAGAAAATCACAGGCTCGATCAGCTTGTAGCGGTACTTCTCGTACGAATTGACAGAGAACTTGACCAGTGGAAGAACAGTCCCTGAAGATGATCTCCGTGCCACCATCACGAGCTCCCGCAAAAGCTCTCGCAGGGGAACGTTGTTGTAGATTTTGGCCAGGTACTCGTTGAGCCGCCGCTCGTCCTCGCCGGAGTTCTCGTTGCCGACAAACCGCGACGCAATCAACAACAACTCCTCGTTCTTCAGACGTTCGTACTCTTTGAACTTTTTCGTGAAAATGTTCCACATCTCCGGAACCACAAAACACGTGACCTTGCCAATGGACCCGTTCACAATCAATGGGTCGTCCACCTCGTTCTTCAGATACATCACCTGCGCTCCTTCCTTCAATTGCAGCACCTTTGCACACATGAGACCGTCCAGCTGTTTGCGCAAGAACTCTGCGTTTCCCGGGATCTGGGGCAGCGTATCTTTGGCCTGGAACGTGAAGCACCGTCCTGGCAGCGAATTGAGTCTTTCCAAGTTGGCTCGGTCCACCTCGTCTCTTGTTGGGTACAACTCGGTCGGAAAGATTCCATCGGCGTAGTTCAGCGGCCGCTCAAGTCGCTTAAACTTCATCCTCATCTCTTTCGACAGCTGGCCCACTCTCAAAGCATTCAGCATCTCAATCAGGTCCGAGTCGTTCTGCTGTCTGAACACTTTGGTCAGCAATATGGTCTCGTCAATGCATTCCTTCCATGATTTGGCATCAAAGCAAAACCTGGACTGATTGTTCTTGCTGAGCGAGACAGGCGGAAGCTGGAAAAAATCACCAGTGAGAATCAACTGAATTCCACCAAACGGTTTGTTATTCTCACGCACACTCTTGGCGATGTCGTTCAGTTTGTCAAAGAAAATGGAGTCAATCATGGAGATCTCGTCGATGATCAGCACTTTGGTGGCTCTCCAACGCTCCACAACCGCTCTCTTCTTGCGAATCTTGCCAATCAACGTATTCACCGGCTCAGATCCAAGTCCGATACCGGAAAACCGGTTCACCGTCGTTCCCTCGATGTTGGTGGCTGCCAGCCCCGTCGACGCTGTCACAGCTATCGTGCTGTCACCGTATCTGTTTCGCAGCTTTCTGATGATTTCTCTCAACAAGAACGACTTACCTGTTCCCGCAGAACCAGTGTAAAAAATGTTTTTCCGCTCATAAAGAACCATGTCAATGACTCTTTTCTGCTCTTTCGAGAGCTCTAGAGATCCTGAGCTCATTGAAGATGACGAACGCGACAGCGATGGCTTGTTCTGTGCTCTCGGATTCGAAATTTTGCGTCCATTCAGCCCTGACCAAGGAAGTTGTCGCTGTTTCGATGCCAAGTTCGGTTTCCTTACCGGAATCACAGGCTTCGAATCGGTCGTTGAACGACTCCGAGAGGTCACTCCCGACGACGAAACTAGAGTTTTCGGGTCTGAAGGAACAAAATCGCGCTTTTCAATGGGTTTCATGTGTTTGAAACTGTTTACTTTGACCGCTTTCACAGTTTCTGTCACCTCGATACTTTCTTTAAATTCTCCGTTCGTCTGTGATAAAGGAGGGTTCAGACGCGTTTTCTTCATCACTGGTTCGTCTTCATCGTCAATGACCACAGTCTCCTGCGTGCTCTCTCTCTCTGATTCCTCTGGTTTTCTCTGTGTCCTGTTTGCCAACCCTAAGAACGGACGCTGGGAATTCAGCGGCGACGACTTTGGCTTGGACATGCTGATAAAAGAGGATAATGTCGACTGTTTGGTCGACTTCTTCTTGTCGATCACAGAGAACGGCGAAGACGAGGTGAAATTGTTGAACATGGTAAACAGGGCATATGCGGAACCGGACTCAATCACGCTATTTCAAGGGCTGCCTGTATATATCTGCTGACAGATATAATCAGAAAGAGTGTGTTTGATTTGAATCGGACTGCAACGCGATACCGCGTATTAGGGGAGAAAAAAAAAAAAACACGGTCTGAAAAATAAAAAATAAAAACTAAAAATCCGCGCCACACTCATCAGCCTCAGCGCACTTGCCACACCCATCTTCAAGTGGTTTTGAAATATTTTCTCTTAAACTTTGCCAATAATACAACTGGAGAGTGACATTCATTTAGTCGCCTTTCAACAGCTACTCAAACATGGGTGTAAGTTGGTACACATGACCCGTTTTGCTTGTCGTTTGCCTGTATTGCTCTGCCGTTACTAACGCTCCCCCCAGAACGATGGTGGAACTATCCCCTCTAGAAAAGAGATCCTTAACCTCTACTCCACAAAATCCAACTCCAAAAATGCAACCAGCGCCAAAGATCTCAGTCTCATGAGAGCCGCCTCCTCATTCAAGTTCTGTCACATGTCCAAGAAAAAGCTTGCCAAACCCATAATGTCTGATTATAAAGGATTCCTCTACAACAAAGAAAGCATTCTTGAGTACCTCTTGGAAGCCAAAGTGGAAACTGAGTTCAGTCACATTGCATCTCTGAAAGACCTTGTTGAGCTTGATCTCGATTATGACGAAACAAAAGATACCCTCAAGTGCAAACTCACGGGTCTGTCGTTCGACCTCAGTAGAGAAACAGGAGTACAACTGCCAGTGTTTTGTTATATTTCACCATGTGGGTGCTGTATGACCAAGAAAATGCTTAATGAACTGGTGTCGATCGAGCGCAAAGACAAAAACAGTTCCAGCTACATTGAGATGAAATGCCCTCTCTGCACCAAGAACTTCAACACAAGAGACATTATCGATTTCAATCCGGTCGACGACGAAACGATAAAGAGGCTGGAGACTCGGATGTCGCAAATCAAAGCCGACGGACTCACACATTCATTGAAAAAAGCGAAAAAAAAGAACTCTAGACTCGATCAAGAGTCAAAAAAATCAAAGCGGGCCAAAAAAAACCCATCTGAAAAATTGAGCGATTCCTAATGTATTAATATATGTCATTCTAGACTAATACCGGTGATAAAAAAAGGGTCTGTGTGTGTGTGTGTGTGTGTGTGTAACGAGACTATGTACAAGAACTCTGGTGTGTAAAAAATCAGTTTTGTTGTTGTTCGTTCTGCAGCTCCGCCTGCTTGGCTTGCATTTCTCTCTGGATCGCCAGTCTTTTCTCGTTTTCCTTTCCTGTTGCGTAGAGAGTGTATGCGACGTTCAGCGTCATGTAACCTGTGAAACCAACGAGTCCAAGAACCGTGAGTCTATGGGCGACGTCAGTTGCCTTTGTGTACCAAGGGTAGTATCTTGCCATCTTGTGTAGTAGTTGATTTTGCCAGCAGAGCGAATGTAGGTTACAACTTGGAAAGGAGATGTACTTTTCTTACATATTTCTTGACCACAAAAAAAAAAAAAAAAAAAAAATTAATCGCACAGTTTAACTTTCGTGCTGGTTTGAAGCCCCTGCAGGCATCCGAGCACAGCCAAACAAATTAACACTTCCTTGAGTAGTTGACCGTTTACTTTGTTGTTGTACAATGATATCTTATATCAAAACAAACTCTATTAAAAATGTCATGAAAGCACCTTCTTTTTCCCGAAAAGTTTCTTGAAAACGTTCTTGGAAGAGCCGCCACCGTTTGCAGAAGTCTGGCTCTGTGCATAAATCATCGACTGAATGCTTTCTGATTTCACAATCTCGTTCTTGTTGATCAGGACTCTCATGAAAGCATCAAACCCGCTGTCTGTTGTGCGTTTGTTCCCGTCTTGGCCCAGCACGGCCAGATCGTAGACAATGTAGCCGTCTTTGTCGATTTGTATGGAACGTAGTATGGAGTCCACGAAAACAAGCCATGATTCGTGCGAGTAAATCGATGGTTTCTCCGGTTTGGTAAGCACTTTTTCAAGTTTTTGGGTCTTTTTCACCAATATCGACGCTTGTTGCATCAGTTCTTTGATCGAGATGCTAGGTTGTTTCAAAATTAGTTGGTTGAATTCGTCATCGTCATCGTCCAGCAATGCCTTGATGAAATCTTCCGAACCAAGATCGGTGTCATCAAAACCCAAAATGTCAAATTTCAGGTCGGTGATCGTGGCGTTGCGGTTGTTGATTTCCAGCTCATTTTTTGCCTCACGACTGTTGTGTGCGTCTAACAACTCGATAAGCTCAAACAAGCGCAAATACTTGTCGATCAAGTATGGCATTGTTGGCAACTCGTTCAAGATTTCATCAGAAACGTTCAAAGACGGTCTCTCGACAAGATTGCTCATGTCCAAAATCTTCTCTGTGAAATCGAGTTTGCGCCCCGTGATTCTATCAAGATAGATCAACATCTCTCCATTGTGTTTTTCAAGAAAATCGGCGTTCATGTTCAGCAAATACGGGTCCTTGTGTGGTTGGAACACTGATCTGTTGGAGAAAGTCATTAGAATCTTTGCAATCAGCGTCAGAGTCTTGGAGATTTTTCCTGACTGGTGGTTTTTGGTCAAGTTGAACATTTTCGGGTTCAAAATCGCAGGACACATGAATCGCAAAAACACAAACGATCCAAGAGCATTGAGCGGAGTCTCCTGATCGCCTGGCTCCACTGAAAGTTCAACGCGGTCTCTGAGCTTGGCCCATTGTTTCTTCAGTTCTGCCGGAACATCGTTCGAAGTGGTGTATATTTTCTCCCACAGTAACTCAATGTAACCAAGTAAATTCTGATAGTTTTCTTGATAAGTGTCTGGACAATGTTTAGGATCGCAATCGCAGTCCAAATCTCGGTCTGTGATGATGGATACAAACTCTCCAAGCACTTTTTCGAGATATTCCTGGCCCACCCTCTGCTGATACTTCTCCAGCGACTTGGAGAGGATCGAGGCGCCACGGAACAGAGTGTTGAGGCCATTTCTCGAGCTCGACTTGGTGATTCTATTCTTGGTGGTCATGGTATTGATCGGCTCGAGTTCCGACTTCATCAAACTGTCAAAGAAAGCGTCCTCCCTACCGAGTGACTGGTAGATATCAAGCAAAACATATGACCACTTCTCGAGGTTTGTTGGGGTGATGATCGGATCAAAAAAGGAAACCAAGTTGTCAATCTCTAAACTCACCAGCATTTTCTCAAAGATCTTGTAGTTTTGGAAAGAAAGAATGTGCGACTCTTGCAAGTTGAGATTGATGGTGAGATAGCCAATCTCCTGGCTGTTATTCCCGTAAATGGTGAGTTTTTTCATCATTTGCGACTCGGTCATGTTGTCTGGGGTGATGAAAACAGCTCCCAAAATGGCGTCACTCTCGCCGTTGTTGTACAGGTCGCTGTTGTTTGCCGAGCGCACAAGGAGCTTGAGAAATTCGCTCGTTGGTGGCAACTCGAGGTCAAACGTCTCTTTCCAGAATGGGTTGAAGTCTGCGTTGGACACGATCGCCGTCCGAAACCACGGAGCACTCCAGATGTTAAGCTCACAATAAACGTGCTCGACGTTTTCTGCCTCTGTCGTGAGCTTTGCCTCGATGATCTCGAGCTTGTAGTTCTTCACAACGCGCATTTTTTGCTGGAGAATGCCGTTCCCAATGAACTCGAGCTTTGTGAACGAACGCAGCGTGACGAGCCAGTCCTCCAGATCGATGCGCAGGTCGAAATCGATCAAAACGCGACGAGCCCGCGGCGTCTTCTTGCCGTCGCCGCCAATGATCAGACTCTCGCTGTCAGACCCGTCCACGTCGACCCCCGACGCGTGTTGTCGCCGCAGGTCGCCAATGTACCCGAGAAACAGGATGTTGGAGTTTTCAAACAGCGAGTGGTGCACGTGCCGGATCTCAGAGCTGTACAGCCTCGTCACGTCGAGCGAATAGAACAAACTTCCGTCACTCTCGCGTAGCAAGTCCAGCACACCGTTGGGCTTGAGGTACCCCATGGCAATGAACCAGCCCTCGGTGGCTCCGGAAGTGCCTTCGGAAGGATATATTGGGTTCTCTGGGTCGTTGGAAACGCGCACTTTCTTGCTAGGAGGCATCGGACCATAGATTCGAAACCGACACACCAGGAGGTCGTTGCTGCGCAACTTCGAGTTGTAAACGATCGACTTGGTGAAGTTCCACTTGCTGGTCAGACCGGCCGGTTTCATCTGCTGCCACAAAACTAGACAACTTAGCAAAGCCTCGTACTCCTTGTATCTCTGAACTTTGATGTACACTGTTCTATTGGCCACGATTTTCACCACAAAGTCCGACCTGAACAACTGCAACTGGCACCGGTGGAGACCGGAGATCATCACCAGCGAGCTGTCCAGTATCAACTCCCCCTTGGGAGTCACCTCCATTGTAGATTCGGTCCATCCAGCAAGACTTGAATGCTCGGAGGGCGAATATTTGTGTGTCCAAAAAACGCAATCGCTGTAGTACAATCCGTTGTTTCTGAGCATCAGCGCCCGAAGGCGTTCCAATGCTTTGCTCTCTGACATGACGCTGGCCGGGACTGGATGATAATTGTGAGCAGCACCTACTTGGCTATTTACAACTGTTTTTTTACTTGATTAATTTATCCTCATTTTTTTTCTATTTTTTTAAACATCCTCGTTTTCATTATCTTTGGCTCCCAAAATATAAAATGAGGTGCAAGGTGTGCTCATTGTAACGTTCCTGCAGCGCCGATCAGCAAACTCCTGGACAAGAATCGACCAACAAACCAAGTCGATCGCCAGGAATTGCCGATACTCAACTACTATTTGATTCACTCACGACAAGCTGTATGTGCTCGTTGGCAATAATAATAATTCTCAGCAACTAGTGACCACTTCTAAACACAACTAACTACATCTTGAAAGCCCGTGGAGCTTCACCTTCTGGACCAATGTACTGTGGGTCTCTCCATGGACCAATGTCTGACAGTAAAAGACCTCCTTCAGCATCACTGACCTCACTCTTACCTCCAAACTTCGTTGGCAGGTTCTCGGCAGGGATCTGCTTCAGCAGCTCCTTCTGGTAACTGGAACCCAGAATGAAAATCTTGGTGACGGTAACAGGGTCAAGGAATGGCTTGAACAGCCTGAAAGCGGTCGAGAATCCAAATGGAGCATTGATCAGGTAGAACTTACCCATTCTCTCTGGATAGTAGTCTTGACCAATCTTGGAAGCCTCTCTCACATACGACAGAACCTGCGAAGCAGCCGAGATCGAGATTCCCTTGAGGTCCAGAATGGTGCACGAGGTCTCCACCAAAGTTCCTGCTTTTCTAGAACACGCAGGGAGTCTGTACCTGACAAACGATTCGTACTCCCAAACAAGATTTTTGAGCATTCTCTCCTGAGAGGTGATCTTGTACATCTCAGGAATGTTGACCGATCCCAATTCCTCAAAGTACACGGGTCTGCCGTCCTTGTCTGTCTTGTGGTAGTATTGAGGGTAGAATTTTGCCACTAGGGGTTTCTCCTCGTAGTGGAAATCCTCCAGGATCGTGTCTGTTCCAAACTCTTTTCTCCAGTTTTCGCAATTCACATACATTTCTTTGGCCTTCATTATGTCAAACTTTCTGGCTCTCAAGAATCTCAGCAATGTCGACTCGTCCAGCCTCTCGGTGTAACCCTCAGCCTCCAGCAGGGTGCGCAGTTGCTCCAGAGCGGACTTCTCTGTCTCGGACAGGTAGCCGGGATAGCCGGACTGGCCTTGTGGAGGTGGTGCCACGGTTTTTGGCAAAGTTGCGAGGACTTCTTGTTCCGAAACCATCTTATTTGTTTACGCTGTTGCAAGTTGTTTTTTTAGGATCAAC
>PPHT02000004.1:448848-520471 GCA_003705115.2 Ogataea henricii
TTTTTTTTTTTTTTTTTTTTTTTTTTGGCGTACGTTGAAAAGTTGAAAAATAAGCCAACCTCATTATCACTTGCTCTAGCGTTTGCTCCTGTATCCATCCACTGCACCCTACAAAATGTCTCAAAAAAGTACGTCTGGAAACTATCTCAACACCACCTCGCTAACTAACACTCTCTAGTCGACCTCACGAAACTCCAGCCAGAACAAATTCTCGAGTTCAAAAGTCAGCTCAATCGGGAACTCGAACATCTACAAACTTCTTTCCAAGCACTCAAAACAGCACAAGCCAAGTACAGAGACTGCGGCGACAATGTGAAACAGATCAACACCAGTGACCAGAACGAAATCTTGGTTCCATTGACCCCATCATTGTACGTGCCAGGAAAAGTGAAGAACAATGATACCTTTTTGATCGACGTTGGTACTGGATACTACGTTGAAAAAGACACCAAAGAGGCTCTGGAATTTTTCAATGGAAGATTGACCAAACTCGACGAAGACGCAAAGAACTTGTCGGGCTTGATAAATGAGAAACTGGAGGTTTTGCAAAGAGTGGACAACATCTTGAGAAGCAAATTGATAGAACGAAACGAACAGCAGAAAAAACCCGTCGACTCTACAGCATAGAACAAGACTCAAACATAAAAATACATACTCCTAATAATCTAATTTCTCCAAGATCCCATGAATGTAAGGCAGTAGGGCTGGGACTTTGAGTAGGTTGTCTTCGAATACCGACAACGAACCCAAAAACAAGTCCTCTCCAATCTTGTAAGTGAACAGTTGGTTGATCAACAGACTGGCCGACGTGTTGATCTCATTCAAAGCGATGCGATCGTTCAAACCGTAATGAAACAGCTGGACCGGCTCTTGAACAGACTCTTTGAGATCGGAAACTACAGGTTCACTTGCGATTCCCTGTTCTGTCAAAGCCTCAATTTTGCCCTGGTCGATGTCAACAAACGTTGCACGAGGCTCTATTCCCTTGATGATGAACTTCCTAGTACCATCAGGCAAGTTGAGCACCATTGCGCTGGAATTTGGGAATGCGTGTTGGACGTTTTTGATGAAATCGACTGCTGGGAGCAACCGGGAACCTGTGTTTGAGCTGGCGAATTTCTGGAATTGAGCCTCGTACGATCTCCACAAAGAGATCTGTGTCACCTCACCCTCTTCCACCGCCCTGTACGAACATCTCATCCAAGCCGTGGCTCTGCTAGGCTCAGAGAGGCTATTCAACGACTCCACCAAGTCTTCTGCAAGCACAGGAGGCTGGGCCGGACTTTGATCTTTCACTCTTTTGACCAGCTTCAGCGAGGGAACAAGCTGACTGAACTCTGTTTTGTATGGGAGCTTGTATATGAGCAATTTGGGAAGGAACTGGCGCAGTATGGAAGATCTCGTGTAACTCGAAAGTAGCTTTTCCACTCTATTTGGCAAAATGTACTGGTAGAGGAAATCCAACGAGGTGATGACGAGTTCATCGTTGTCGTTTTCGACGTTGGCAGACAAAACCAGATAGGACACAACTTTATCGAGAGCTTGTTCCTTGACATGGTCTGGAGCATCGCCTTCTTTCTTGGAGTTGTACATCAATCTGCTGAGCGACCTGAGAATCGTGATGATGACCGATCTATCCTGTGTGTAATCGAACAGCTCGAGAAGAGCCAAGAAGAGCGGGTCGTCGTGTTGTGCTGGAGCCAGGTACGAGGAGATTGCCTCGACGATGTCCATGGAGTATCTGAGCAACTCTTTTGCTTGTTCAAACGAGTCATCGGTGAATCGGTCTTCCAAAATGACTCTGTTGGTGAGAATTTTGAGTAGCGTGTCTCTGATTTTGAAATTCATCGAGACCACCTGCGAGTTGTCAATGTCCTGGACCAAGTTTCTAAGAATGAGCGCAGCATCCAGCGACTTGCTGAGGTCGGAATTCTCTGCCGCTGGGTCAAACACCGAACAGCATAGCAAATTCGACAACGGCTCGATGAGGAATGAAAAATTCGCCTTCAACCTCAACAAGTCCGGGTTTTCTTTTGACAAGTACACCAGATGAATGAGGTAGTAGTTGACTTCGTCGTCTAGATTCGACTCGAACGCGAGTTGTATTCTCTCGATGTCGGCCGGGCCTTTGTGATTGGCTCCTGGAACGTTGTAGTAGTTGAAAAGATGTTCATTCTTCAGGTAACGGTTGTTTTCGATGAACTTGAGCTCTTGATTTTTCGATGGTACAGGGTCCAGGGGAAAAACACGCACTTTGTGTTGTGATTGGCTGCCTGCGCCGTCGTGCCGGGGCTGCAAATCGTAGCTCGGCGGCGTGTACGACTTGATGTTGTACATAATGAGGATCGCGGCGAGGTTTATGAGCGGAAACGGCACAAAACGAGGAGATTTGAGGGACGGCTGTTTGAGTCTACTGATTGTCAAGAGCAGAGGAAAAAAAAAAAAAACACAAGACGAAAGCGATGAAGCGAGCAAAAAGCGAGAAAGCTAATGAAAAACTTGAAAAAATGCCAAAAAAAAAACAAATAGTCGCGCCGATCGACGTGGATTGAGTCAATCATTCAACTTGTCGGTCCCTCGCTTGATGTACTCTCCCACCTCTTTCCAACACCTCAACTTCACCGCATACGGAATTGTCACCAGTCCCGAAGTGCTCGGAATCACAAATATCGTGACGCCACTGCCTTGTATCCCCAATCGCTCCAGCGCCTTTGTCGGCTGAACCCCCCACTGGAAATCCTCTAACAGCGACTTGCACCCAACCGTTTTGCAAACAACCTCCCAGATCCCCTTGCCAACAAAACATACAACGAGAGGACGATACTCTTCGATCTCACCGAGAAGCCGAGGAACGTTGTGACGCATTTCTGCGGGAGTCAGCTCGGCAGCGTTCTTGGTTGGCCTCAGCACGAGATCAGAGAACCCGACTCCATACTCAACCAGTCCCCAGTCGTCTTTGGCCTCACAGTGATGAGAATGTCGGTTAGCAGTTGCGGCACCGAGGATCTCCGCCTCGTTGAACAGCTTCCAAAACCGGTTGGTTGGATGTGCATAATGGTGCTGCAGTTGCGACGACTTGATGCTCGGATTGTAACCCACAAAGACTACCTTGAGACCAGGCTTGAGCGACGGGAGCAGTAACTGCGACTGGCCATATTGGGGTGGTGCTGGAGATTTCCGGCGTGCTGGCGGTTTTGTGACTTTTGAGACACCCGGTGGAGTATGGCGGAACCGTTGGAGCTTTTTGAGTTTTTCTGGATCCATGGACAATGAGAATATGAGCATGAGACTTGCTACCAAGAATATTTTTGAAAAGCTTTTTCGGAAGCTAAGAGTGAAAAATTTCGTTATCGGTGAGAATTATTTATCGCGAGTTACCCCGGATTTTGCAAACGACGGGCAAATCATGAGTTAGTCGTGAGTGAGTGTGTTTGCAGGGTGGGACTAGTAAACGAGTAAAGGAGTACGTAACGAATGGCAAGCGACTCGTTTCGCTCGTCATCTGTGGCTCGTTCTGCCAAAAAAGTATGCCATCACTTGTATTTTCTACAGACAGTTGAGTAATCACAACCACACCAACACCTTGTAGGTATTAGCCTTTCGTATAGACTCTATCATGCTTTCCAAACTTCAACCAAACTGGCTTGCGCCGGCAAAAAGCAAGCAAGTTGGTATAACTCGCTTCACTCGTCGTTCGTTTTGCTATACTCCTCAACAACACCCCTCACTTTTCCTGCCTTTCCCACAGGAACGTGCTCCATACTCAGTCCGAACGAAGCCAAACCTCCCACTTTCTTTGCTTTCTCGTTATCCGACCACAGCCCCGAGGCCGCAATCGCAATCACCAACACCCGGATACCAAACTTGAACTCCGGCACACCAACAGCCTTGCCTGACTGCATGTCGATAACACTGATCAAGTCCGGAACCGACGCCAACAAACGAGTCTCGCCAGTCACAGACTCGTGCTCCGCGTAGATGTTCTCGTTCTTGTACGGAATGCGCAACTTACCGCCTGTCGCTGCGAACGGTAACATATCTTCGCCAGTCTCCTGCTCACTCTCTGAAAACGCAGAGATCACAATCTGACCATAACTATGGCCCTTGTACAACTTCTCCTCGACAGAAGTGATTTTGCCCACAAACAGCTTCTGAGCCACTTCGGAGCCACCAACCTCGCGGATAATTGCATCTGCCACCAAATTCGTACAGCTATGTTCCTGGCAATAGGCGATTTGACGGCCAATTCTCCATGCCAATGAATACGTGTTCTTCACTGCGTATTTCTTCACATAGACACCTTCGGTTGGCCGAGCTGCAAACCCAACACGCGATCCCATCTCGTCACACGCTGCCCGCAGTAACACGTCCGTATTGACATCAGACGTTGCCGACGAAAGCACTAAAGAATTCCCAACTCCGTCTGAAATCGCTGCAGGGGTCGTCATACCGGATTCGTGTGTACAAAGCGTCAGTTGGTAGTACGTCGGATAAGCCCTGCCCATCCAGTCGCAATCGAGGAGCGGCTTGTTGAAGTACTTGGAAGAAGCTGCAATCAAAGCTTGCAATCCGTTGGCACCCCCGATTTCAATTGCCATCATCGCAGCGAATTCTTTCAAATCCATGTGTTCAAACAACGTTTTCATCGCATCAACCGTCTCTTCACCACCAAGTCGCTCGTGAGAAACAGTTGGTGAACCCATGATACCGCCCCACGCCACGAGCTCGTCGTCGCCCACAGTGTCCCATTCACGAATCTGGATTCGATGGCCCTCTCGAAGTAGCTCACGTAACTCCAGGTACTCGCATTCGGGCGACCCACCACCAGCACATCCAAGAACGTAGCATCCGGTCGAGATCCACAGCAGGTCTGTTTGCGACAGCGTCCAGACACCGCCAACAACACTGGGCTTGTAATCTGCGACCGAGATGGCTGGAACTGCTGTTGAAGAAGGCGCTGTTTTCTCGATCTTGCTCCGACGAAACTCGCTCGCATTCACAGAAACTCCACCAGCTTTTGTTTGCCGACCACTAGTTCCCGCCCGCTCCAAATCAAGCTCACCAGCTGCCTTCACATACACGCGGACGCTGTTGGAAGCGTACTGAACCGGCACAGTGCGAACTTCGACAAGATACGCCGACTCCGGCACTGCTCCAGCACGCACCACGCGCTCCAAGGCAGTGGATTTTGCCTTTTCGAGGATCTTTTCAGTGCTGATCGACGCAGTGTTTTCGATAGCATCAAAAGCAGCAGAAACTTTAGCCACTGCGGCACCGACAGCGTTGGCATACTCGTAAAATCTCGGCCGAACAATGCGACTCACGCCTGGAATGTGACCGTCAATGATCACTGAGCCTCCGCCAACAAGAATCAGCGGAACGTCTTCGGCAGATGTCTTGATGGCGTCAACACCCGTGGCAAATATACGTTGAATCTCCGCAAAAGCGGACGACACTTGAGCAGCAGAAAGGTTTGCAGAATGTGTTCCGATGGAGAGGTCCTTCAGATTGACAGCAACATCGGTTGCGGTGGTGGTTGGACCACCGAAAACTTTGGAAAGAGTGGTCAGGTCGTGGCCAACAGACTCAGGGCCAACAGAGGCACTTAGTTTGGTACCGTTGGCGTCACAGAACTCAACAATAGACCCTCCTCCCAGGCCAATGGTGTGTATGTGGGGCATTGCGTAGTTCACCCTTATACCTGCAATCTTCAGGTAGGCAGACGCTGGCATTGGGAACCCGGACGGAAGCAGGATTCCGATGTCGGTGGTTGTACCACCGACATCGGCAACAAGGGCTGAAGTAGCTTTGTGATCATCGCCGAGTCTGCTGAGGTAAGCGGCGCCGAGAATCGAGTTTGTTGGTCCTGAGCTGAACGTCACGACCGGGACTTTTTTCACCTCTTCGGCCGAGATGATTGTTCCATCGTTTTGGGTGAGAAACAGCGGACAATCGAGGCCGAGTTCTTCAAGAGTGCGCTGGAAACTGTCAATGACGTACTCAGAGAAGCGCAGAATGGAGCCGTTGAGGATCGAGGCGTTTTCACGCTCAATAAACCCCAAGGAGCCCACGTCTCTGGAGCAAACAATGCGAACGTCTGGCAGACGTTTCTGGATGATGTCACGGACCTGATACTCCTGGCGGTAAACGTCATCGATGGGCGAATAGACACCAATGACGACGACCGAGGTGAGTCCACGACGTTCAATCTCTGCGCATTGTTGGAGGATTTCGTTCTCGTCGACTTCAGCAATTTGAGTGCCGTTGATTTGCAGGCCTCCTTTCACGAATCCGTGGTAGCCATTGATGACTGGGATGTTAGTATTGCAAGGAACAAAGGAATTTGCCACTCAAACTAAATCTCACGATAAGCTGATTTTTTTTTTATTTTTTTATTTTTCGTTTTCGGCTTATCGCGAAAATCATCTGTTTGAGTTGTCTTTTGTTAGTCAGTCAGCACTTACCTTCAGCAAGATCCTCTGGGAAGTCGGAGAAAGGGGGAATCGACCTGGTGAAGTTGGTCGAGAGCCGGATAATGGCCACCTTGTCGAGCCGTGAGTAGTCGCGCTCTATGAACGCGTTCAGGAAGTGCTGTAACTGTTAGTATCGCAGCTAGCGTAAGATGCGGAAAGAAAAAAAGTTCACTCACAGTAGTTCCTATAGTGACTAGCGAGACTCGGGAGCGATCCACGCCGGATTGGTCCAGGACGAGTTGGATGCATTCGACGATTCCCGACGAGATGTCAGCTGTTGTCGCACTCTTTGCGCAGCCCAAGATTCCGCAACTGTCGTCATCTTTGCGTGATGGGTCGAGTAGAACACAGTCGGTGTTGGTCCCTGAGACTGTTAGTAACTGGGTGTACGCGCATACAGAAAGCGCACTCACCTCCGACGTCAATACCTATTCTCAGCTTGGAAACAGTCATTTTGCGTGCCATGGGAGGAGGAATTGGGTGCTGGAAGAGGGAAGGGGAGTGCCGAGGGATTTATGAAGGTGAACGAGATGAGTGAGGTTCGGAGGTAGCGATATCACAAACTTTTCCAGATTGGGATGGGTGGGACACGACGGGTGCGGAAATAGACGAGCGAAGTCAGGTCGGTCGTCTTTTCAGACGACCGACCTGAGCCGAGTACTCGGCACCATGCCCTCGAGTCCCCTATGCCCTATGGGTTTGTGAACATACTTGCAACGAATCTTGAAATTCTCGCAAATGCGTAAATGATATTACCATGAGAAATCAACCATATTTTTTTTTCGCCCGCTCATATATAAGTCCAGAAATTCTCATCCTCCTTATGGCTAGTGCTCGACTACCCTCTTGACGCTTTGCTCGTCGCTTGGCTCATCGCTTTGCTCGCCACTTTGCTCGGACTCATGCTTATCCATCTCGTCAAAGTAGTCGTCCCACGCCGGATACTCGGGAAGTCCTTGCTCGGATTTCACCGCGACGCCGCGACGATAGTCGCGCTGCAACAGCCACCAGCAGATATACACCGAAACAATAGCAAACCCAAGAAACGCCGCACACACCTGGTAGCCACACTTGTAATGCGGGGCCTTTGACGAGGGGAACAGAACCACCTGCAACCACGCATTTGTGGCGTAGACAAACGTGTTGCCGAGGGCCACAATCAGCACCCGACACAGCGGGTTACCCTGACACACCTCGTTGGCCCACGCAATGGTGAGCGACTGTGCGGGCCAGGCGGTGGTGATGAGCATATACCCAAGGAACTTGAGTCCTTCTGGAGCGTTCCAGTTGGCCACAAAAGCGTTCCCCAGCAGACAAACAAACATGTTGATTGCAATGAAAATCGGTCTGTGTCTGAAGTAGTCCGACAAGGTGGACGAGACGAACGAGTTCACAATCGCCGCGCCCTGCCCTGCTGTGGGGATGTTGTTGATCTGTTCCACGGAGTATTTCCCCAGATATTGCAACCAAAGGTTAAAGTAGCTGTCTCCCCATGAGAACGTTCCGTACAGGTAGTAGCACAGAACAAAGGCATAGATGTGCCACGTAGAAAGTGCGTGCTTGGCTAGCTTCCAGGTGAGTTTGCGAACAGGACGACGGCCAGAAAGCTCCATGCGTCTCACTGCGTAGCGTCGATCGGCCTCGCTCAAAAAAATCGACCGCGTCGTTGCCGGCATATCGGGAATGCTGAAGTAGCCCCACACCACAATTGGGATCGAAATCAGCCCATCGAATATAAATAGCCATTTCCATGCAGGCAGACCTCGGACACCGTTCATGTGCGCATACAAACCCGACTGGATGTAACCGGAAAACATGCTTGCGACGTTTCCGGAGATCTCGTAGTAGGTCATGCGTTTTCCCAGCTCTTCTGGTGTATACCAGGCTCCCACGAGCGCAGCAAATCCAGGAAACGCACACGCCTCCACGAGCCCAACGAGAAACCGCAGCGCATAGATGGTTTCATAATTCTTCGCTGCAGCCATGCACATGACAAACATAGTCCACAACGCAGAACAGGTTGGCAGAAGTAGAGAGGGACGGATGATTGTGCCCAATAGAGCAAGAGGAACGGCTCCGATAATGATTCCAACATCGTAAAATGTGGAGAAAAGACTCAATTGGTTGCCGTAAAGCTTCAGATCTTCCTGCATACCAGAAACGTACGCGTTTGAAATGTTGTATGTGTCGAGCGTCTGGATAAAACTGATAAGCATACAGTAACCAAGCACTAAGATGTCCAGTTTACGCAGAAACCGAGCGTGCTGGCTGTTGGACACAAAATATTCGGGAAGAAACCGTTTCCAGTTGGTTGCTGGCGGGTCTCTGTAGTACAGAGCAGGGTCCGGAGACTGTTGGTCTTCAAGAACCTCCACTCTCGTTTCCACTTCCTTGGTGGACATGATTGTGATGCGTGTGTTTATCAGCGAGATCTCATGGGACTGTCTCGTTTGTTCAGCTACAGCCCGGTCCCCAAACACCCCTTTTATACCTTGCAACATGGGCTCCACTGATTGCTACACAGACCCTGTGTTTTAGGAGCTAACCCAAAGGGGTAACATTAGTGAAAATCCTTTCGTCTTATCGGAGACTGTGCGAGTGTTAGCACTGAGTAAAATTGGTAGCTGCAGATTTTCTACTAATTATTTTTTAATTTTCTGAGGCGAGCCGCACACTGCAACAATGCACAGCCCGTGTCGTGCCGCGCTGTGGCTTAAACCTTGAAAAACTGACAGACGCCACAGCCACACCACTTCTACGCTGTCAGCAGAGTCCAGCCTCGCTCAATCTGGCACCGCCACAGCTGCGCCGCAGACGCACAACGCCCCGCATCGAGCTCCTGCCAGAGTTGGTTGCAAATCCCTTGCAGCTGCTGGAAACTGCCGATATTAGTGAGCTCAAAAAACTCGCCGAGACGCGCGCGCAGAAACAAACGGTCCGCCACATTCGTCGTCACAGACGCAACCACAAGCAGCGGCCACACGATCGACGAGCAGTACAGACTCCCAGACGGTAGCAGCGCTGCTGCCTCCACCGCATGCGATCGGTATTGCTCAATCACAGGACTGTGGATCTCCACGTCGTACAGCTGACGGTAGTAGTGGATTCCCAAGGCGTTGGTCCACAGACACTCTACACACTCCCAGTCGTTCGCGGGGCCCAGTTGCTGGTGTGTCTGGAGAATCTGCGAAAACTTTGCACTCAACTCATCGAGATTGTACCCGATTCGCGCGAGTCGCGCGTGCAAAGTTTGTTCTGCCGGGGCGTCCACCAGGGCGTCCACCAGGGCGTCCACCGGGGAGCTCCCCACGGCCCCCAGGGCCCGCATGGCCCCTGTGGCCACCGGGGCTTCCGTCGGGCCGTCCCACCACAATGTACGGCCAATGCACGACAGCTTGCTCGCGAAAAACAGAATCCCTGGCGGACACCCGTACAGACAGTTGAGGTCTTGTAGGAGCGGATCGTATGAACTGTCCGGTGCGACCTCGTGTTCGTCAAACAGCGGCGGGTCGCCTGTTGTGAGGCTCGCGAAATTGTCGTACCGCGCGATTCGCACGTACAGAAACCACGCAAGCTGGTCCACCGGCAGCCCGCGGCGGCGGCGTTCGTTGATTATAGAACGGCACGCTCGAATGTGTGTCGGCCAGTTGTGTATTCCGGACTGCGTTATTTCAATCGAGAGATGGCAGATGATGGCGGAGAGCGCTTCGAGACTGTACGCCGTCTCTGGCCGACACATCAAACTGTGGAGCGCGCGGTACGACATCGACTTGTTGAGCACGGCAAACTTGCTGATTTCCTGGTTGGAAAACGACATCTGCGTGGCCGAAATACACAATATTCCGTGGAATGTCGCGGGGTCCATCGAGGCAACGGGGACAAAATATCTATATGCGTCTGCAGTTAGTAACAAAAAGGCATGATGATTTTCGCGGGGAAATAGTTTGATACGCACCTTTGAGAAATATTGCGTGAGCCCGGCCCGTTTACTGGGTCTAAGGAACCGCACGTGACCTGCAAGTCTATGAAAATGGCAAGAATTGTTAGTTGGGTTTCAAACGGTCCGTTCGTGCAGATACTTACAATGTCTGAAAATGTGCTGATTGAGGCCTGACTTGAGAATTTCCGCTATTGCAGGAGGAAACGGCGACAGGGAATCGGTGCGAACCGTCGCGGTGTTGGTGGCTTGTGCTCGAGGAAGCTCAATAACGTTGTCGTTGTTTTCGGGGAGGTTGACTTTTCCGTAGCTGCTCAAAGCGGGCACACCTTCAGTTTCAATGCTCTTGCTGCTGCTGCTGCTGCTGCGTCGTCTCACAGCTTTGAACGAAGGGTGCCGTGCATCATCGTTCTCCACAGGAACAAACATCCAGTTCTTGGTGTAGTTGCACTCCAGCTTGCGCCGCTGGCAGACTTTGCACACCGGCTTGGCTCTGTCACACTTTATCCGTCCCTTTTTGCAATTCTGGCAGCCTGCACGTGTTAGTATGTGTGTGTTTGTTGCTGGTAATAAGCTTGCCGCTCACGTACCATCCCTTGACCTCTTGGGCTTGTCCTTGTCCGTATGGAGCATTGCTGTAACTTTGGTTCTCTCCCGGGCCAATACAACCCCACCTCTAATTAGTTTGACAGATAATTTCCGGCGATTTATTTCCAAGGTGAACTAAAAAAAAAAAAAAGTGCGAATATATTCGAAAGATAAGCTTGCCTTCCTAATTTGGAATACTTTGTGACGAACCAGCTCTCAGAAAAAATAAAAAAAATAAAACTAGTCAAGTGTGGCGGTGACGTCTGGGGTTATCACCTGATATAAAATGGAGATCATTGCACCCCTTCTGTAGCAAATGAATTTGTAGAGACCAAAACATCACCGCCACACTCAATGCCTAAACAGATTCATCTCAACGCTTTCGAAGCGTTCACCATCGGCCACTCCAACCCGGGACAATGGACTAACCCAAAAGACCGCAGTGTGGAGAAACACAAGCTGGAATTCTGGCAAGAGAATGCACAATTGCTTGAGAAAGGTAAGTTCACCTGTTACTTTTTGGCAGACACCTTGGGCGGGTTCGAGGTTTACGGAGGATCACGGGATCCAGCCATCAAGATTGGAACCGAATTCCCTGTGATGGATCCTTTTCTGCCAATAGTGGGCATGGCACAAGTGACAAAATCTCTTGGATTTGGTGTGACCGCCACAACCACTTTTGAACAGCCTCTTCTGCTTGCCCGCCGGTTCTCCACGCTCGACCATTTCACCAACGGCAGAATCGGATGGAACATTGTCACTTCCTGGAACAATGCTGCTGCAAAAGCTCTGGGAAAGCGCGAAATTGTTCCCCACGACGAGAGATATCTTATCGCTGATGAATATCTCGAGCTACTTTACAAGTGAGTATTTTTTCCTTTTTCTTTTTTGATGAGAGTTTTACTAACACAGTCAGATTTTGGCAAGGGTCAATTGCAGACGGTGCCGTTGAAGCCAATCGAGCTACCACTACTTACATTGACCCAGCAAACGTGAAAACCGTCAAGCATGAGGGCAAGTACTTCTATGCCGAGACCCCATTTCTGGTGGATCCTAGTCCCCAACGTACTCCTTTCTTGTTCCAAGCAGGAACCTCTGCGGCGGGCTCTGCTTTTGCTGCCAAACACGCTGAGGCGATCTTTGTTGCGTCGCACTCGCCAGAGATCATTGCTCCCAAAATCAAAAAACTCCGTGAGCTTTTCGAACAAAACGGTCGCGACCCATACTCTGTCAAAATTTTCCCATTGATCACTACAATCATTGGCGAAACGGAAGCCGAGGCGCAAGAAAAGCTGGAAGAGGTGAAGAAATACCGCTCTCTTGAGGGAGGACTGATCTTCTTCTCTGCTTTGACAGGAATCGATCTCAGCAAATACGATATGGACGAGGAAATCTCGGCATCCGAAGCAGGTCAACAAGTGGTTTTGTCTGCAGTTGAAAATTTCTTCAGTCACCTGAACAAACCTGGTTTCAAGTGGACACCGCGCAAAGTGGCGGAGGAGCTCTCGATTGGCGGTAATGGACCGGTCGTGGTGGGCAGCGTTCAACAGGTAGCCGACGTGATGGAGCACTGGATTGAAGTGGCCGATGTGGATGGCTTCAACATCTCTCCAGTGGTCAACCCAGGATCGTATAAAGAAATCGTCGAACTGTTGGTTCCCGAGCTGCAGCGGAGGGGACTATACTGGCAGGATTACGAAAAGCCAGGCGGAACTTTGAGAGAACAGGTTTATGGTGCTGGCCAGGCCCATCTGAGAGACGATCACTTCGGACACTCTTTCAACTTTTCAAAAGATGGAAATGAAGGAAAATAATTGTCTATATTGAACTTTTTTTACTCTATAAAAATGAGATTTTTTTCTTGAAGAAAAAAAAAATCATTTCGAAGGTTCTCTGCAGAGATATGGGTTGTCAGAAGAAGTCATTCTGTCAATTGAGACCAAAAATTGGTCTGGGAGTTTTGTCGTGCTGATACCGTCCAGAACCAGGTCGGCAACATACACTCCACAGCTCCAGATTCTTGGCATACCGTGTCCTGAAAAGCCTGCTAAAATGTACGTGTTTGGACGACCGAAGTTGGTGAGATCGCCAACGTAAGGGAACGAATCGGTCGAGTAACCCATACATCCAGTCCATGTGTAGTCGTTGGTGTATGTTTCGTTTGCGAGCGATCTGTACATCTTTTTGGTGTAATCTTTCAAATACTCCTCAACTTCTTCTGGGAAAACGGAGTCATCTGTGGAGTTCAACATGTCTTCTGGTTTACCTCCTCCTCCGACAATAATGGAGCCTTTTTCTGGAGACGTGACGTAGTCGCTGTCTCCAGCATGGGTGTGGTAGTAGTGGTCTTTCAGCGGCTTTGTGTCTTCAGTGGCCGCTTTCAAGTGAGAAACGACACCTTTGACAGGCACGATTTTGTTGTGGAACTCTGGCATGATGGCTCTCGTGTATGCGTTTGTTGCAACCACCAGCTTTTCAGTGACAACTTCACCTCTAGCAGTGGAAACCAGCCACTTGCCATTGTCGAGTTGTCTCAGATCAGTGACGCAAGTGTTTGTTTGCAGGTTGAGTCCCTTCTCTATAGATTTCTCTAGCATTCCGCAAATAAGTTTGTAAGGCCAAACGGATGCTGTAGGAGAAGCAACAGATGCAATGGCGTTGTCATGGTCGGAAACTTCTCTGGCCTGACTGTCGAAATAAATTTTGACTGTATCCTTGAGCTCTTTTGGGATCAGCGGATTGTTCAGGTACATATAGTAATCATTCATTGCCTGCTGCAAAAGTTCAGGCTGATCATAAGTATGGTGGAGAATTTTTTTCGTGAACGCACAGTCAATGTTGTATTTCTCCACCAACTTTTGCACTTTGTCCATTTCAAAATGCTCGAAAAGCGCCAGCTCGGCTGCCGCTTTTTCACCATACAGCTTGTTGTACTTGTTTTGATGGATGTGATAGTAACTCTTGACGTGTCCACCATTTCTTCCAGTGGCTCCAGAACACACGTCTCTGGCCTCGAGCAAAAGAACTTTTTTTGTTGTCTCTCGCTCGACTAACAAATTAAATGCCACCGAAGTTCCCGCATACCCTGATCCAATGATGACGACGTCCACTTCTTCAGGTAGTTCTGGAGTGGTTCTATGTTTGGCAAGGGATGTCTCTGCCTCCTCGATCCAAAATGGCTTTGTCCAAGTTGGGTGTGGGAATGAGTTTTTCTTGTAATCTTCGTAGCTTGACATGGTGGCTGGTGAATGAACTGTGTCAACCAAAATCTGTACCTGACAAGCATCTCTGCGACTCCGGTGCTTTATAAAAGACCAGGAAATTTCAAAGACCAGGAAATTTCAAGGACCGCCTATGCGACAATCTCGAGATTGCAATCGCGATCGCGATCTGCACTGTCGAGTAATTTCGAGATCTGCAGATAAAGTTGTAATCTTCTATTGTGTAAGCTTTATCTATCATTATGCTGCGCCACAACGTGGCGTGTTTCCGTATCAGTGCACATAGCCGTGCGCCACATAGAGATAAGGCCATTGATAAAAATGAGGAGATATCGCTTCGAACATAGATGTTCTCGTACAAACAGTAGCTGAGGTTACCGTTGTTGTCGACTATGAGACCACGTCTGAAAGTGTACGCGAGATATCATCTCCTTTTTGCCGATAAGTCAGCGACGAGCGAAGAGATTCGTGAGCGGATACTGGGATATTCATGAGAGTCATGAATGAGTCATCGCAATCCCTTTGCAAAAACAGAGAAAAGCTTCCTCACTAAATTCACATTTGACGAGTGTCGCTTGTCGTCTCACTGATATTACGTTACTCGGAAGCGAGTCGATTCTGTTTGGATTAGCAAATTACTCGCAAAGCTCTCGCTATGCCCGTCATTTGAGCAATCTAATCAAATCGTTTTCTCGATACTGAACACTTTTATTGTTCCCTATCTCTCTTTCTGGTTGTGCCTGACAGAATGAGTGAGATCAGGCCTGAAAACAATTTTCCTCGCACCCTGTTTGTCGAAAATGTCGTATCCCTTAGGAGCATCAACGAGTGGAAGCTCGAGATCCACAAATCCTGAAAATAAATGAGCAACCTGCTTGAAAGTTTCGAGTGCCTCGTCAAAAAGCGAGTAACATGGACATCTACCAAACTGCAGAATGATATTTTTCATGTAGCAATCAAGCCCAGTGAATGGCAGTTCAGAGTGTTGGTAGCCAATTGAACTGATGACTCCACCGCTCCTCACAATTCTGAATGCAAGTTCCAACGCATCTTTCGACCCCACAACTTCAAGAACACCGTCTGCCCCTCTGCCCTCGGTGGCTTCTTTGACAATCTTACCAATATCGTCTTTATTCAAATTCAACGGAATGCCGCCAAATTTCGCAGCCATTTCCAAGCGGTCCTCAACCCCATCCACCACAAACAACGTCTGTATACCGTGGGCTTTTGCAGCAGCAATGGCACATAAACCAACCGGTCCACATCCCAGTTGAACAATAACCGAGGTGGAAACTTGCTCTTTAGGAATTTTTTCTAGAAGATTTTTCACGCCATAAAAACCGGTCGGGAAAATATCTGCCATTAGAACTAGCTGTAAGTCTGGAATACCTTCAGTCTTTGGTTTCAGAGTGGTGTCCGCCAGAGGAACACGAGCGTACTCAGCTTGGAAGCCGTCATGGCCCGAGGTTCCGAAAACGAAGGACTGCTTGCATTTGGAGGAAACACCGCTTTCACAGTAAAAGCAATCACCACATTGAGTGGTGAAGATTGAAAGAACTTTCTCCCCAATCTTGAAGTTCTTAACTTCAGATCCTACGGCCACGATAGTTGAGATTGACTCGTGACCCATGATATAGCCGGGCTGCTGTTTGGTGGAACCGCGATATGGGTGCAGATCGGAACCACATAGGCAGGCAGCAGTCACCTTGACGATGGCATCTGTTGGTTTCAAAATAACTGGGACGGGTCTGTCTTCGATCTTGATGTCATGTTCACCATGGAACACAAGAGCCTTCATGGTTGACTCGGGGTTATATGCTGCGGAAACCATTTTCTTCGAGTTGAATGGTTCGAATGGTGAAAGAACAGAAGTTGCCGAGTGTATCTGCTATAAATATTCCTTCAAATTTGGGAATGCCGCAAACAGATTTGAATACTGTGACGAAATGTCTGAGAAAAATGTCTCGGTCGAAAAAAGTTGCTGGTGGGGAAAGTGTGGGGTTGATGAACGGCTCCCGATTAGGTGGATCACTTATCCTCGAAGATATAAATTTTTTCATACTTAGCCAGCAAAGTAATTGAAAATCGAGTAAAAACACTCTCAAAGGCACCAGTAGGGGATTTCAATAATACATGCTTAATCCACCAAGACTGGCTTCACTCTGGATCATCAGTACGACGAGCATAACATATTGATGGTGTGGGAGTGCACTGGAAGGTTGTATGTGCCTCATTGAAAGCGGATTTATGTCATTCATCTACCGAAGGGACACCGCTCAGGTCTGGCTTTCGGAGTGAATGTGTTTGAAAAGAGGGCTGAAGAGATGAATGGAAATCAGCAGACTGAAGCTTTGGAGGTAGCACTTTGAGGGCAAAAGATTGTAAGAAATTTTGAACCATCTTGTAGAGGATCTGAAAAATTTCCCCACATTGATACCGACAACGAAGGATGATAATTCCGATTTAAACCAAAAGCATTTGTGACGTGACAGGTTTGATTCGAAAAACTGACGAAACGGCTTCAGGAAACGGTTGCAGGTGGCTCTGCGGAATTGGGAGTCGAGAGATTTACGCCAAAGTCGTCATATCGGCAGTAATCTACGCCAGTTCAAGAGAACGCGCAGTCTTCAGCAGAGGAGTCGAGGAAACTTTTGGAAATGAAATCACTATTGTTTGGAAAGATGCTTTCAAAGGCAAAGAGCCATGGGATGGGGTTGTAAAAGAGTTGGTTGAAACTTTGGCAGGCTTGCTGTCATAGTGTTGAGTGCTAACCAAACTAAGATGGTGTCATTTGATGATTTGTATGCACTCGAATACCAATTTTGGGAAGATCGAAACCGTATCAATGTCGAGAGTAGCTTTTTCCTTATTAAAGGGCCGAACGGTTTTTCTATGCCACTGCAGAAGGTGACACACTTCTAGTCAATGCCTCAATGATGGGCCGTGAAGCTTACGGGACAATTCTCTCCCGTAAAGTTACCAAAGCGAGTTGGCTGAACCCGAAGAAACAGCGGATCATCTTGCTTCTCTCAGAAATTTGAATTCGTCTGCAGAAAACATTGTTGGAAGTTCGATGGTGCGACTTTTGATCATTCAAGTAGCAGAATGTTGACTGCAGCGTGGAGATGGTAGGATGAGACAGAGCTGCCAGTGTCCGAATACTGTTTGAAGTGATTTAAAAAGGAATATGCCGATTGAAAGAGCTGTCGGTATTGAAATCTGTGAGTATGAAGTATATTCTCACCGGCTTTCAGAGTACGGTAGAAGTCCAAAACAGTTGCACACGGGATGAAGTTGCAACATTCAAAAACTGCGAGCTCATACCGTGCTTTCAGCATGAGTTGGAGGTAACAAATTTATATGAGGTGAAAATTAAAATAGTGATTT
Organism: Ogataea henricii; assembly: GCA_003705115.2. Classification (NCBI taxonomy): domain Eukaryota; kingdom Fungi; phylum Ascomycota; class Pichiomycetes; order Pichiales; family Pichiaceae; genus Ogataea; species Ogataea henricii. The sequence goes on from PPHT02000004.1 coordinate 466,455, forward strand.
TTAATTTTCAAACTCACCCATATTAAGTCAGAGTATGACTTTTACAAGGGTAAGAGAGTTTGAATGGCTCTGCATTTTACATAGAAAGCACCTCTCATGTGTAGATGAGCTTACTGGTTTCCAGTGGAGCGATTCGACCCTACAAGAAGATCTTTCGCAAAATGCTTTTTTACGGAGTAAGAAGATATGAGATTATCGGTCTAACTACACTCCGGATTATTTGATAAATCCACCGAGATTCCGAATTTTTCTTCGAAGTTCAAAGTTTATTTTTGATGTCAGTTAAATTTTTCAGGTCTAAAAAAAAAATATCCGCCTGTTCCTGAATGCGGACGTGCATGCGGCTGCGAAGATTGCTACAGTCGGTCCCTGTCCAATAGAAGAACTGATTGAGGTTGCAAGGAACGGCACTGTCGAACGCCCTTCGAAGGCAGCATGCATGAAGGGTTGTAAAGTTGGATTTGATTGAGACCAGCCACCGTAGGTTGCTTACTGGGCTCAATGTACACCTACTAAAAACAAGGCTCGACCTTAGTTGTAGTGAAGGCAATGTCTCGAAAGCAACAATCGACCGTGTAAAAAGCGCTTTCTTTGGTAAAGAAACCTTCGCTTCATCGCCCAATGCCAGAGAACATTCTGACATCCACCTCCACGAAGGGATCAATAATGCTTTGCACGCTTAGTAATTGATTTATCAGTGAATTTTTTTTTTTTCGTCAAAATTTCTCAAATTCGGAACTCGATGACCGATTTCAACCCGAGCCGCTAGTTTGAAAAATGACGATCCCAAAGTTTGCAATGCCTATATCGGTCCATCGCGGCAGCGCTGGAGTCCCCAACGGCAGAAACAATGTACATCATCCCCCGTATCTGATCACGAAAATGTGAAAAAAAACCCCTCTGAAGCCTGCCCTGGTTCTAAAAATAGTATGAAATAGGAATGATCAATAGAAATTCGAGGAGAGCAATAGAAAGGCCCCGTAAAGATTGAATAAATACGCTGCATGATGTCATAACTGTTGCTAAGCCTTTGGGCTTAAAACAATAGGAAGTTCCATCGTTGCAGATCATTGCTAGTGTTAGCGACCTTGATGCGATTGTTTCAATGCAAGAGGCAGAGGCATATTTCGAACGGGTCCTCGCGGATGATCAACTACTACCGCTCAAAACTCCGAGACGAAAATCAGTATGCGAATCAAACTATTGCCATTTCAACAAGGTCATGAGTGTCACACTTCAGCTTCTAAAAATACTGAAAGGTAAACAAGTGAGCTAGCGCAAACTTTCGGTTCCTTCTGTTTCGAAATGAGATAAATAGGACCCGATTTTCCACCATAAGCTGAATCTTTTTTTATTTCCAATCTCTCTTCATCAATCAATCACATCCATTGAACCAACAAACAACCAAAAACAAACAACACTACCAACTATGAAGTTCGCCTCCGTCTCTGCTATCACCGCCGCTTTGCTTGCTGCCCCAGCCCTTGGAAAGACCGTTGAGCTCTTTGTCAAGTCCTCTTCCCCAGCCGTCAACGGTAACGCCCTCACCTCTCTCCACGAAGGCGCCGGTATTGACTACATCTTCATGGGTAACTTCTCCTCCACTTTGATCTTGAACTACGAAGGTGACTCTCTCAGCACCACTCTTGACGAGGAGTACACTCAAGAGCTCTCTGTCGACTCCGAGTACGTCCAATTGTCCGTTGCTGGCTCTTCTGCCTCTTACACCTTCGACGCTGACGGAACTTTGTACGTCAACGGTTCTTCTGAGGGTTTCGCTGCTTGCAAGAACACCAACGACCCATACCACTACTCCGAGAAGTCCTGGGAACTTCAATTCTTCGCCGACGGTGACGTTCCAGAGGCTTGCCACGAGTTGACTCTTTACCAAAAGAACTAAGGAAGAGCAAATGGCTCATCCGCTGCCCTAATACTATAGCATAGGCACCGAAGCATTCGACTTGAGATCCTTTTTTATTTAATTATTTATAACTCAAGTAATAAGCAAAATAAGTGATTCACGCTTAACAACCGGTGTTGTTAACACCAGAACCTGTAAAGCCTGTAGTAAAGAGGTTTGCTGGCAAGAAAAGCTCTTTCGTGTTCGAGCTCCTCCTTGAGCAGATCGATGTCAACGTCCCTTCTGCCGGTGTCAATGTCGATGTCCTCGGCCTTGATGAAGAAGGTGAAGTCCCGTTTCCAAATGACGTAAAATAGGTAGAAGACAATCAAAACCGGCACTGTAAGGTAAGTCTCAAAGAAGTTTTCAGCGTCCGCTGACGAACTTGGGAAGAGACCGACCCAGAACTGTGCAACGAGAATCAAAAAGATCAAAAGCACACTGAAATACGAGCCGTAAACACCGCACTGCGATGTGAAGGCCAACTCGTCTGTCGTTCTTCCCCTCACGGCCAGCGCTCTTCTGAATCTGACATGGCACCAGCAGATGGACGCCCAACTGAAGAGCGAGGAAAGACCAGAAATAGCCAACAGCCAGTCAAACACTTCGCCTTCTTTGGAAGATGCAGCCAAGAAACACAACAACCCGAACAGCATTGTGATGATGATCCCGGCCAGCGGACGACCCGTTCTGTCAATGTAGCCAAAGCATCTTGGAGCCATTCCCATCTCGGCAAGCGAAGCAATTGTTCTCGAGCAACCAAACACACCAGAGTTTCCAACAGAAAGAACAGCCACCATGATGACCACATTCATAACGGAAGGAAGTCCTCTGATGCCCCCGTTTTTGATGGCAATGACAAAAGGCGAAGCAGCAGCGTCGACACTCGAGGCACCAATGAGTCTTGGATCATCATAAGGAACCAACAGACCAACCAAAGTGAGCGACACAATGTAGAAGATGGTGATTCTCCAGAAAACCTGCTTGGTGGCTCTTGGAAGCGTTTTTCTAGGATTGGCAGTTTCTGCTGCTGCCAATCCGCACAATTCGGTTCCACCAAACGAAAACGCTGCAGTGACAAAAACTTTACAGACTCCTTTGAATCCGTGCGAAAAGGCGCCTGGGTCGCCCCAGTACTTCCCACCAAGGTAGCCACCTTGTGGGCCTCCACCGCAAATGAGAACTATTCCAAGAATGATGAATCCGGCAACAGCGAGAACCTTGATGAGGGAAAACAGGAACTCGGCTTCTCCGTAGCCCTTAACACCGAAAAGGTTGATAAAAAGAATCGCAAAGTAGAAAATGGCCACCCATGCTGCACCGCTGATCGAGTCGTTCCAGTACTTGATGGTGATAGACGCTGCCACGAGTTCCAGCGGAACCGTACAAAGCCAACTGAGAGCGTAGTTCCACGCCATACAGAACCCCCACGGCCGCGAAATGAATCTTGTGTTGAACTGGACAAACGAACCGGAAATAGGAAACACCACCGCCAGCTCTCCGAGAGCATGCACTGTACAGTACATCATCATACCCGTGAGGATCCAGCCAATAAGAACAGCAGCCGGCCCACCTTTCCTCAATGCTCCTCCAGAGCCAACAAACAAACCAGTTCCGATGGCTCCTCCAATGGAGATCATCTGCAGATGTCTACCTTTGAGTTTACGAGCAAGAGGAGCTCTAGCAGAACGGATGTTGGCTTTCTCAAGGTCTGTCATGTTCGGATCGATGTCGCTCTCGTCAACGTACGCCGGCTTGAACGAGTCGACGTATCTCGAAAACCATGTCGAGCTTTCGTCCTCGGTAGCAGGCACAGCATCCACAGAGATCGGCTCTGTAGAGCTCACCTTGTAGATGTTTTCTCCACCTTTTTCTTCCGTCACCATGTTTTGCGGGCGTTTACGGAATCTGGGGCCGGATGCCTTTTTGACAGCAACGGCAAACCACAACACTTTATATACATTTCCCACGATTCTTCGAGAACAAGGGCCAGACAATGCCGCATATGTTCAACACCAAAACTGCCTCGAAGATTCTTATCAGTTCATATATCCGAGTCCCCATTAACACCAACCAGGCAAAAGCGACTAGCAGTCAAAACCGCGCTGCCGGACACGCTTCTGCGGCAAAGAAACGGCATTTCTGCCTATTGATATCGCTGGGATCTACACGGGCGACGTACGTAAACGAAAATCAGCACCGAGAGATAAGCAGCGTGCGGCTCGAGCAGCCAAAAAAAAAAAAGCCACAATGTATAGTGACAAAGTTACAATAAGTACTAATACAGGCTTTGACACGGGAGATCGCAACCAGCATAGCCTCCACGGGACTACTTTCCCTGTCTCCACACACACAGCAACAACAAAAGCATCTGTTAGCGAAATTATGGCGTGTCGTGCTCGGCGATAGCCAAAGATAGTGATAAAACTTATCGATTGGAGGCATTTCTACGAAATTTCTCGTGGAAAAATTGTGATTCAGCATGTATAGCACCAAAATGCTCGTGATGATCACGGAGTGTCGATCCTCCTCGGAGAACCACCTCGATTCACAAACCGTGGAGCAAGAGTGTGCTATTTGCTCAGGAGAATGTGCTGCCACAATTTTTTTTTCACTCTTCTGACTTTTTCTTCCTCCTTTCCGGGCTCACTCTGTGGTGTACGGGTGTGAAGATAAGAACCGGCCGCTTCTAATGCGGCTTTTGAAATAATTTCAAGGACTTTTCACCATCATCACCACCACAAAATGCCAACTGAACCCCGCGTGCCATCCAAATGTTCACCACTATTCGACTAGAAAGCGCCAGAAAGCGCTACTATCGCAAGCAGAAACGTCCTGAAACGTCTGTTTTCGATTGCAAAACATGCTCATCGAGCGGACTTGTGTGCGACCAATTTCTGGGTGGTTGCTCCAATTGCCAGAGATCAGGAGTCAGCTGTCCGGGGTACCAGAAAGACGCCAAGTTCCGCTTTGTATCTGTTGACTTCGACGCCGGAAAAGAACGACACAAGCGGAGGAAAACGGTCGAGGACAGTGGCAACTCATTGGTACTGGGTTCTGTTCGCGCAGACCAGACGCTTGTGGCTGGAGTTGAAAAAACATCGGCGCGAGGGTTTGTCAACTACTTTGGCACCGTTTTGTCCGGAATCCCGCTCACCTTCAACAACAAGGGCCACAATCCGTACCGAGGACTGGTGGAGCTCTCATTGAACTTCCGTCCGTTGTTCCAGTCGATCGTGAAGTCGTCTCAAGTGCATATGAATCGCGCGTGCTCGAGCGCCGACAGTGGTCCAGTCCTAGAGTTGGAGCGGGTAACCGATTTTCGGGATGTTCTCACTGAAGTCGTCGCCACAGTTCTTTGTCTGTCCAATATCGAGCTGATCAAGTCGTGTTACTCGAATCAGATCCAGTACTACCTTGCGTTTGTGAACAGGTTGTTGAGTGACTACATTGCGCGCCACGGAGTACCGAAATTTGAGAAACGGCTCGCAACAGATCGCGTTCTGCGCTGCGCACTGTACAACCTAAGCTACTTTGACATCACGCGAAGTATGATGAATTTCAAAAAACCGCAACTCGACAGCGAAATCGTCGTGGCCATTAATAGAAGCAGTCTCAACGCGCTCAACGTGTATCTCAGTGACAGTTACAATCTTTTTGGATGTTCGGAGGAGCTTTTCACCATCCTGTACATCATTTCACGAGGCAATATCGAGCTTGCCATCTCCTCTCTCAGCAACCTGGACACCAGCTACATAGATGACATGAGCTCGGGATCCGATCTGTCGGCTGAAGAGGTTGCCGATTTCAAACACGTCCAAGAATGCTGGAGATATGGACTGTTGATTTATCTGACCAACCTGAAAGCTTACAACAGCGGAGCCACAGCGCTGGATCTGCCAGGACAGCTGTGTGTTGAGGCATGTGTATCGAAAATACTCTGCAACGGGAGGTTGGTGAGAGCGGGATCGACTGCAGAAAAACAGCTTTTTTTCGGTTATCTCATGGTTGGGTTTAGCACCAAGTTGCAAAAAGAAAGACTGCTTGTTCTTGAGTATCTGCGTAAAGTTCAGGAATTATCCGGCTTTTCACTCTTCTGTGCAGTTTCCGAGATGCTTATCGAATTGTGGGGCCGGACTTCAACCTGGTGGGTTGTATTTCTCCGGTCTCGGTCCACGAGTGACTTTTGTTTCTAAATTTGGAGTCATGTGGAGTGATGTGGTGTGGAGTGGCGTGAAGTGGAGCAAGAATTACGTACCTGGAATTCCATGTATTACTCAGCGATATTGGTCATACAAGGTGATTCTGACAGCCGTGTACGCGAGGCCGTCAGACGAAAGTAATCTCGGCGATTCTTGTGCTATAAGAAGGGGCTTTAGCGAATTCGAGGTAAAGTATATTTCTATTTTACCACAATCAATGCTTACCCCTCCTTGCTTCAACAATAGTAGATCCTAATCGACTCTCGGAACGCGTGCTTGTTGATGATGCGTTTCACGTTGTCAATCGCCTGTCTGCAACTAACCCGGCGGTTATCTACGGTACCCCTCACTGTCATTCCGGATGCCCCTGATACGCGCATGCGCGCCACCTAACGCGTTCACCTTCCTCCGAGGCCGGCAATTCCGGCATCTCTATGCAGGGAAATCTTCAAAAGGTGGGGAAACGTGGAGAAGGCGCGAACACGTTCACCAACGTTTGCTGACACCACAACTGCCCACAGTGTTTGTGCCCAACACATCAAGACGATCAGCCCACAAAGCACCAGTGGAGGGAGTCTGGAATCTGGCTCATAGTAACAATTGTTTTTTTTTTTTTTTTTTTTTTTTTGTTTCGTGCTTCCGTTTTCCCCAGAAATTATTGCGCTTTAGCGTGACAGGCCACGCCGTGTAAATGCCAAGCCAACCATTCAAGAAATCACCTGCGTACGGAAAATTATCTGACGGCTGGAGTTAAAAAAGTTCCCCTTTGGGACCAAGTTTTTTGTTTTTCGTCTACATTCGGGGGGGGGGCTGGGACCCGGAATTAATTTTGTTGACGCAGGGTAAAAATTTGCCACGGCTACATCGCTGACAGCGAGGAAAAACTCTGAACCCTTGCAGTACTTGCAGCAATTGTGCTTTACCATGGTCCAAAAAGATAGCTCAACTTGCAACCTCTCTTTTTCAAGTCGAGTTTCCTAAATCACAGTAGAGTAGTCTAGACAGATTAAGGGTTTCAGCCAACGATCGTCAGACCCCTCCCCACAGCTAAAAGGCGTGTTGATCATCTTTGAAGTTGCCAGGTGACACCGTGTGCAAACCAATTAGGAACAATAAAAAAATCCCCTAAGCAAAAACATGGTTGGACACTACTCTTTACTGCCCAATAAGTTTAACCACCTCTTTTTCGACAATAGGCCGCATGGCGGAACACGAAAGACAATCCATGTTATGACATCACTACGAGTACGGGTAACACAGACTTCAGCTGGGGGCGTTCGCAACTTGCTGTACTAAACCGGACAAAATCACCCTTTCGCGTTTCAAGTCTTTTCTTTTGTCGCCTTGGGCTTTGTCTGGGGGGGTCCACGAACTGGTCTACGCGTTTTTAGCCCCAATACATGCCTTGCATCTCACAATCCATCTTTCTTTTGTAAAAATGTGGAGGACACTGCCTCACGGGGCTACAGATTAGTCCTACCCCTCTTTCGTTTACCATCTTCCCCTCTTAGTTACCGCCTTACCATGTCATTAATTCATGGTTGACCTATTTGCCTCCGCCATGCCATGCACACACTTCAACCCGCGCCTTAAAAATACGTCACTTCAAGTCAGCCGGTGACGAGTTTCTCCGGTTGCCTTTCAAGATTTGTATTTCTAGGTAACTAAACGCTTGCAGCCTTGTTTATACGCACTATTACGTCAAAAAATTTTATGTGTTATGCAGAGTGGAGCAAAAAAAACGACCCGCCCCTGCAGGTCTGAAAAAGAAAGTGCAGACATCTTCACCAGCAAAGCTCGCCAGTGAAACAATATAGAAAGGGCCATTTCCCACCCTTGGTTTTCTGATTTCAAAGCTTATTTTCCCTCCTTTTGATCACACACATCTTGACTTGTTTTAGAAGAAAAATATTTTGGACTAAACATGTCGCAAGAAGATCAAGTGATAGACTCGAATACTACTCCTCCTTCGTCTTTGATTAAAGGAGATGAGACAGTCAAGCCAGGTTTCTGGAACTTCTCTGGAAAATGCAACCACTTTGGCTTGAGAGGCAGAAAGCTTAGACTTTTCATTACGTTCACATGTGTGGTTGGTTTCAGTTTGTTCGGATATGACCAAGGTCTCATGAGTGGTATCATTACCGCTCCGCAGTTCCAAGAAACCTTCCCAGCTGTCAGTGGTAACACTCGTCACGCTACTGTTGTTCAAGGTATCACAACTGCCTGTTACGAAATTGGTTGTTTCTTTGGTGCCTTGTTCGCCATGTGGAAGGGTGAAAACTTCGGTAGAAGATCCATCATCATTATCGGTTCTATCATCATGTTGGTTGGTACTATGATTTCTATCTTCCCATTCAAGGGTCACTGGCAATTGGGACATTTCATCATTGCTAGATCCGTTACTGGTATTGGTAATGGTATGAACACTGCTACCATTCCGGTGTGGCAATCTGAACAATCCAAACCAGAGAACCGTGGAAGATTGGTCCTTTTGGAAGGAAGTTGTATCGCTATTGGTACTCTGATTGCCTACTGGGTTGACTTTGGATTGTCTTACGCTAGCGGTTCCGTGTCTTGGAGATTGCCAATTGCTTTACAAGTCATTTTCGCTTTGGTTATCATTTTCAACACGCTTGGTTTGCCAGAATCTCCAATTTGGCTTGTCAGAAAGGGAAGAGTTGCTGAGGCACGTTACAACTTGGGTGCTCTTTGGGAGCTGGATCCTAAGGATGACGCTATCGTTGCTGAGGTGACGCTTATTTCTGACTCTGTTGAACGCTTCTCGACTTCCAGTTTCGGTTGGAGCGAACTCCGCAACAGTGGAAAGCATCAATACGTTCAAAGAATGGTTGTTGGTGCTAGTTCGCAATTTTTCCAGCAATTCACCGGCTGTAATGCTTCGATTTACTATGCCACTGTGTTGTTCGAAGAGACTTTGGACTTCGACAGAAGAAAAGCATTGGTGATGGGTGGTATCTTCTCTGTCGTTTACGCTGTGTTCTCCTTGCCATCGTTCTTCTTTGTTGACAGAATTGGAAGAAGACCATTGTTCTTGTTTGGTGCTACCATGCAAGGAATTTCGTTCATCATTACATTTGCTTGTTTGGTTCACACTACTCACCAAAGTGCAAAGGGTGCAGCTGTTGGTTTGTTCTTGTTTATTGCATCGTTCGGTCTTGCCATTTTGCCATTGCCATGGTTATACCCACCTGAGATCAACCCAGCAAGAGCCAGAACTATCTCCACGTCGGTCGCAACCTGTACAAACTGGGTTTGTAACTTTGCGGTGGTGATGTTCACTCCTATTTTCATCAACTATTCCAGATGGGGTTGTTACTTGTTCTTTGCGCTGATGAACTTTGTTTATGTTCCTATCATTTACTTCTTCTATCCAGAGACTGCTGGTAGATCCTTGGAGGAGATTGATATCATTTACGCCAAGGCTTATGAGGAGAAGACACCTGTGTTTTTGGTTGCTTCGAGAATGCCAAAGCTCAGCATCCAGGAGATTGAGCACGAGGGTAACAGATTGCATCTGTTTGACGAGAAGCCAACTACTGAGACTAGAGAAGAGGGTTTGATGACTTCGAACAGCGATTCTGATAAGGAGGGAAGAGAGGAGGAGGTTTAAATTGGCTATAGAGTTTTGTGCAATTTCATTATGTTTATTTAATATGTTTTTTACCACTTCTAAGCTTAGTAGAGCTGTGTGATCGGCAATTCGAACAACTCCTTTGATCCCACTAGAGATCTGCGCCGAAGGTGCAGAAAATTTGCCAGCCAGATTTGATAATCTTGATTTTTTTTCTTCAAGGCGAAGACAATACGAGCGAAAAATGAGGTGTTTCAAAAGAAACTTTGGAGATGGCTAGAAGTGTGGGGAATGTATTGGTCAAGAGCACGAACCTTTTAACGTTTGTCGTAAAGTTTACAGTATTCTGCCATGCCTCATGTTTGCAAGTGAGCTAAGCTTTAGTGCAGGGCCATGGAAAATTATGCTTTTTTTCCCCGGAGACAAATGTGCATATTTGCAGAATATAAGCTTTGACTGATGAACTTTAATCATTACTGCCGATTGGACCTTGTGCTTTTTTGAGCAGCTACAAGTACCGAGGGCTGAGTGAGTGACGATTCTCTGTTTGCTATGTGTTATTGATACACTGCAGTACATCAGTAATCCCACTGAAGGCCTTTACTTCTTGTCGAAAGTTCTTTAATTCCAGCTGTAGATTTTTCATCTTTTCGACAACATTTTTCATTTTCTCAACAGCTTCAGTGAGCTGCAAACTGCATTCTCGAACGAGTCGGACATTGCGACACGAGTGCGTCCAGTCTTTCTGTTTTTGGAGCTGTGATTCGTGTTCCAGCTTTGCGATATTATTTCTCAGTTTCTCGACGTCACGTCGAAGTTGCAAGAACTCGTAATTTGTGTGAGCTGAGAGTTGTTCCATCATAAATATTTTTTCAATTGCGTAAGATCTGATTATCTCACCCGAGTCCATCTTTCTGCCGTTGACATTTTGGAGAAACTGGTGGAGGTTTCCCGGGAATTTGTCTGCTGCGATTCGGGGCTTCATTGGTGGTCCACCATTCAACGGAGTGGATCCATCATTGGAATCTTGTAGGGGAGTTGAAGATATATGTGCGATTGGCGTATCTTATTGATATGATTGTATGATTCAAGTGGTCAGATGTCTCCACTGGTCCCACCCGAGAATCTCGATTCTAGACTGGGCCCATCGTGGGGAATGGCCTAGATTTCCAAACAATAAGCTCCGAGACGACGGGAAATCACAAAAAGAATGTATCGCGTGAGCAAACGCATGAGGCAACATGGCGACTACATTCAATCTTTTAGGCAATACAGGCGATTTGTCATCTGGACGGGACGTTTGCTGTGTTGTTGACAGGGGAAAATTACCGTGGAGCCGGACGAAAGGTGTTGCACGACATTAGGCGGGGACTACTGTCTAGACATTCATTTTACACCAGTCTTCTCGCCAATGACAAACTTCTTTCCTGCTACCTCAAATATCAAACGAAGCAGGCCACAACATGGACTTCAGGAAGTCATCCATAGGACTAGCAGGATAATCCAGGTCGTTGTTCTGCTGGCAATTCTCAATAACGTCGAGAATCTTCTTGGCCAAGGGAAATAGATGGAGAAGGTCGTTGATAATCTCGCGAGCAGAACCGATGTCGCTGGAAAATAGAGAAGAAGAAGGGTTTTTGCGAACACCAACAAGCGGCATCACCACCGCAGGAATCAAAAAGTACAGCGTGTACCAGGCCTCCATCCGCGTGTGGACTGCGTCGCTGTCCCAGAACCGTTTCATGCTCCTGATGGTGGCAGAACATTCTTGCATGCACACATCTTCTGCCACAGGAGACGATACTTCTCTCAACAAGTACCATCGGTACATGACGATGCGCATGTTTCGATACCTCCACTCAAGAACGCTGTGTGCAAGTCTGAATCTGGAAGGAACAGCGGCTTCTTCCTTGAAGTACGACGGAATGTCCTGCTTCCAACGCTCAATGTACTGCTGGTCCCACTCCAGCAGCTGCTCTGCAGACGGATACGGCTCCGATATGATTCGCTCGTAAATTCCGTTGGTCAGCATATGGAACTGGGCCTGCAGACGCAGACTGGTGTAACAGGTGGGACACTGGGCTTCTGGTGAAAGCACCGAGGAGGTCGTCAGTGCCGTCAGGTCGGCGTCGGCAATGTTGAGAGGCAGCCGTGCGTCAATTCCGGCACAAGGAATCCCCAAAGGCCGGCCATAAGTGATCGTTTGTCCGCAGTCGAAGATGTAAAGACACCACCAGACACGCCGCCGTGTCTCCTGTGTCAGTGGCGACTCGTTGGGCCCAATCTCTTTGTGGAGACCGAGTCCGAGAGCCATGCGAACAGCAAGTCCCAGATAGTTATAGGCGGAATTGGGACGGTCGCGTTTTTGCAGATAGTTTGACATCAGCGTGAGAGTTTGCACGATACACAACGTGCCAACCTCGATTGTTTCGAACGAAAGCCCGGCTTTGGCCACCCGGTACAGCTCGAGGTCCACGTCGTCGTCAGAATTGGTGGCAGACATGAACGCACCGATCGCCGCGACGATATACACGAGACTTTTCCAACCTTCGCGTGGCGGTGCCACCACCTCGTGGAACTGCGCCATAAAAAGTGGCTGGTGCACAATAGGATAAGATATGTGGTAGGTGTCAAAGTACCGTTGAATGTAGTGTTGCAGTCGCTCTTTGGAAACCTCAAGGTGCTGTTGCTTGTGACAAACAGGCGCCAACTTTTGCACCGCCACCCCGAGCCCGGCCTCTTTCATCAGTTCCGCACTCGAAGTTGTGCCTAGATACCCGTTCTGCCCCGTCGTGGCCATACCATCGACCGACTGTGGGATATCCATGCGCTCATCCCAGTCGGAAGCCGATGGCCAATTGGCACAGCTCAGACCAGCTTGGGCCCCAACAGTTGCCTCCCTCACAGCAGGTGGGAGCAGCTGGGAAACTTGCAACTCATCGTTAGAGCTCTCGCGCGAGACAAAAGTTTCCGCGTGTAGAGGTGTTTTTGCGGCTATTTGTTTCTCGCGTCTCACTGCTGCAGGGTTGGAAAGAAGAGTGTCGATATCGGTGTTTGGAAAACCATCCACCAAAAGCTCTTTAGCAATCCGCAATTGCTCTTCCACCTCTGTCAGATGCTTGCGTGTAAGTGGCGACCGACTGTACTGCTCATACAGACAGTGTCGCCGATACTTCAAGCACACGCTGCACTGGGGAATTTCGCGTGTACAAACCGCCTTGCGCCGCGTGCACTCTTTACAAGACATGGGTGGCAGCTACCTTGAACTTCCTGGTCAACAGTCAACCTTGGGTGGCAGCAGCCTGGGGCATCTTGTGGTATAAATACCCCGACGAAAAACTACTCCGCAACCCCGCATTTTTTTCGGTTTTAATCTTTCTTTTCAGCCAACTTTTTCGAGCATGTCTATCAGAAAAGCAAACCCAAAACTTTCCAACAGCGTTTTTGAGATGTTGTCCCTTAGGGGCAAGACCGTCATAATCACGGGAGCCTCTGGTGGGATCGGACACGAAGTGGCCCGTGGTCTCGCCGAGGCAGGCGCAGACTTGTCATTGTGGTACCACCACAGCGACTCAGCTATCGCGCTTGCCAAGGAGCTTATCGAAACTTATGGAGTGAAGGCAAAAGCTCTCAAAGTCGACATCAAGTGTTGGCCCGAGGTCGAGCAAGCTGTCTCAGACACCGTTCGTGATTTTGGCGGAAAGCTCGACGTCTTCATCGCCAACGCAGGGATCCCAGCCAAGGCTGGAGGGCTCGACCAAACCCTCGAAGCGTGGCACAATGTTGTGGACACCGACTTTAACGGTGCGTACTATTGTGCACGGGCTGCTGGAAATATTTTCCGAAACCAGGGTTTCGGCAACATGATTTTCACCGCGTCCATGTCTGCACATATAGCAAACCAGCCTCAAAACCAGGCCTGTTACAATGCTGCCAAAGCCGGAGTCTTGCACTTGTCCAAGTCGCTTGCTGTAGAGTGGGCTGACTTTGCACGAGTCAATTCTGTTTCTCCGGGTTACATAGACACGCCCATCTCATATGATTGTTCGTTCGAGATGAAGGAGGCATGGTACTCACAGATCCCTTTACGCCGCGATGCAGATGCGCGGGAATTGAAGGGCGTGTACTTGTACTTGGCCAGTGACGCTTCGACTTATACCACCGGCACGGATATTATTGTCGATGGCGGGTTCTGTTGTCTCTAAAGCAGCAACGTATGTATGCCTTAAGTTTTCGAGAAAGTTTTTTTTTTCGTACCCCGCGAAATGCCCAATTCATCAATTTTTTCATGTACCCCAGAAATTGTGGGGCTGTAAGGTTGACTCTCACCTCATGATGCGTCTCGGACTTTGCTTGTATGGATCTGTATATAAGCGTAGTTGAAATCCAGTGAATGACAGTTCGAATCATCATCCCGCATCACACAAACAAAGACAATGCGCGGACTCAAATTACAAACCAACGAGGAGATTTGCGGCCCAGAAATAGCACAGGTTCTTCCTGACTACAAACGTCCTTGGTACAGGGTCCACCATTTACTGCGTTTGAACGCAATACTGGTGGTTCCTTTGCTAAGCTCGGCCGTTGCTGGTTATGATGGCTCGCTCATGAACGGGCTGCAGTCATTGACGGAGTGGAAAGAATACTTCCACAATCCGCATGGCACGATGCTGGGATTCATCAATGCTGCCCAAAACTGTGGTTGTTTGATTATTTTGCCCATGGCTGGTTGGATGTCTGACCGTTTTGGGCGCAAAAAAGTGCTGATTGGTGGGCTTTGTGGAACTATTATTGCAACCATCATCCAGGCAACTTCCACAACGGTTGCACAGCTTATTGTTTCTCGGTTTGTGGTTGGGGCGTCGGGAATGCTCGTTGTGCAGCCATCTCCCATGTTGATTGCAGAACTCGCGTACCCACCGTACCGCGGGAAACTGACCTCACTGTACTGGTGTATGTACTACCTGGGAGCGATCTTGGCTTCTTGGACGTGCTACGGGACGGACGGTCGTGGAGATACGTGGGCTTGGCGTATTCCAACGATCATGCAGGCGGGATATCCAGTGGTGCAACTGCTATTCATTGCGTTCGTTCCCGAAAGTCCTCGGTGGCTGGTGTCAAAAAATAGAGTCTCTGAAGCAAGGAGCATTCTCACCAAACACCACGCTGCGGGAGACGAAGATTCGGAGCTGGTGAACGTGGAGATGAGCGAGATTGTCGCGACACTGGAAATGGAAAAGGAAGTTCACCAATCCAAATGGTCAGACCTTATTGCCACTAGGGGAAACCGCAGAAGAACCTACATCGCACTCTCGCTTGGAATATTCGCCCAGTGGAACGGAATTGCGATTGTTTCTTACTATCTGACGCTTGTGCTTGACACAATTGGAATCACTTCTTCGACAATGCAGACTCTTATAAACGGAATACTGCAGATTTTCAACCTACTTGCTGCCGGAAGCGCAGCATTGTTGGTCGACATGTTGGGCAGAAGAACGCTTCTGATGTGGTCCGGAATAGGAATGCTTTGTTCTTACATTGTTTGGACCGCGTGTTCTGCAACGTTCGAGATACACGGTTCCAAAGCTGCAGGAAGGGCAGTTGTTGGCTTTATTTTTGTCTTTTATTTCCATTATGACATCGCCTACACTCCATTGTTGCTGGGATATCCTACCGAGATCTTCCCTTACCACCTCAGGTCAAAGGGAATCACGGTCGAGTTGATGGGAGTTTACGGAGCACTGATAATTGCAGCTTTCTGCAACTCCATCGCCATGGACAACATTGGCTGGAAGTACTACATTGTGTTTTGTGTTTTGCTTGCCATTATATGCGTGAACACATACCTGTTCTATCCAGAAACGAAAGGTTACTCGTTGGAAGAAGTGGCTCGCATCTTCGATGGAGATCGCGAGGTCAACTTGGAAAGCGCAGAATCTCAGAAAATGGATATTGATCACGCTGAGTTTGCCTAATTATGTATCTCTAGGTTAGCTGCAAATGAGTTTTTTTCAATGTACTCGCCGTTGGGCATGTCATTCCTGTCTGTTCTCGACTCTGCTGCGGCTACCGTTTGGCAGATCCCCGACAAAAGATGCCGTTGGATCAACCTATTGCGAACAGTTTCCCTGTTTGAGGTAACATGCCAGGACGTATCCACCAGCTCCGTAATTCTCTTCCACGGTTCAGTTTTCAGACATACGTAGTTCCCTTCCAAGAGAATTATCTTGTGTTCCAAAGCCACTACAATCGAGTCCTCCACCGGATCTTTCAGCTTGTGGTCGAAACTCGGTGCATAAACAGCGTCTTGGGGTTCTCGTATTCTTCTCACCACCTCAATAAGCCGCCAGCTATCAAACGTGAATTCAGCGCCTCTTCTGGCGACAAACTCGGGACCCATTTTTTTCAGGTCTTCCATGTAGTAATGGAATCCGTCTTGAGGAACGACCACCACAACGTCTTTTTGAAGGACCGCATTCACAGACTCGGCCACATTTGCCGCGACAGTGGATTTTCCTGATCCGGGGACACCAAATACAGCCACTATTAGTCTTTTATTGGGATCTTTCAAGTGACTGCTCACAAGGAGCTGTGTCAGCTCAGACAGGGAGGAAATCATACTGGACTGACCAGAGTTTGGAATGCGGGGTGACCAGGAAGTGAATGCACCTCCCTTTATAAGGAAAATGGTCCCAGGTTGACAGTCGCCCTAAGGCTGGAAAATGCTTATTCCGATAAGGAATATATAAAGAGCAAGAAATCTGCTGTGGGGAAGGTGCAAAAAAAAATAATTAATTGACAGTTAAAGTAGTTTTGTATCAACCTCACTACAATGGGCGAAACAAACAAGGCTTTTGTGCTCAAGGGGATCCAAAGGCTCGCTTTTGAAGAGCGCAGTGTCACGGAACTGGAATCACCCAAACATGTTAGGGTCCATATCAAACAGACGGGTATATGTGGCAGCGATGTTCACTACTGGCAGAAAGGAAGAATCGGCAAGTACGTTCTCCATGATGGCGAGGAAATGATCCTGGGTCACGAATCTAGCGGAGTGATTGTGGAAGTGGGACCTGAGGCTGTTGGACTAAAAGTGGGCGACCGTGTTGCCATTGAGCCTGGGGTGCCGTGTCGTTACTGTGATTTCTGCAGGGAAGGAAAGTACAACCACTGCGAAGGCATGAAGTTTGCCGCGACTCCGCCAGACGACGGGACCCTTGCGAAATATTACCAGGTGCCATACGACTACGTTTACAAGATTCCAGATCACATGGACCTGGAGGAAGCTGCACTGGTCGAGCCAGTCAGTGTGGCTGTTCAAATTTGCAAGCGTGCTCAATTGCGAAGCGTCGATTCGGTCGTGGTGATGGGATGTGGACCAATCGGACTTTTGTGTCAAGCTGTTGCGAAAAGCTTTGCTTGCAGGAAAATCGTTGGTGTTGATATCTCGAGTGGCCGGCTTGAGTTTGCTGAAACGTTTGGTGCCGACTCTGTTTATAAGATGCCATTCAGAAAGGATGACGAGGATCCTGAATCGTTCGCTCTACGCATTTCGGGAGAGATCAGAAGTCTACTTGGCGGAAGTCCAGATGTTGTTTTGGAAGCCACTGGTGCCGAGCCCTGTATTCAGGTTGGAGTCTACTTGATCAAGCCAGAAGGACGTTTCGTCCAGGCTGGTATGGGAAAGGAGTTTGTCAGTTTTCCTGTGACCGAGGCTCTTGTGAAGCAGTTAAACTGGACAGGCAGCATCCGTTATTCTACTGGAGTGTATCCAACTGCAGTCGGCCTAGTTGCTTCCGGAAAGATCGACGTCAAGCGCTTGATTACTCATAGATTTAAATTCGAGGATGCAGAAAAGGCTTTTGAGCTAGTGAAAGCCGGGAGAACTGACGTCATCAAGGTGATCATCGAGGGAGTGGAAGATCAGTGGTAGGAGTGACAAGTGAGGTGGGTAGATTTCACGAGAGACCGGAAATCGAGCGAATGTTTGGCAAGTCTTTCTCAAAGAATTGTGAGCAAACTAAGCTTTTTAGATGTTTATTGTGCAGGTTTCATATCTCCAAGATTATTGCTATTTCTACATACAAAGGGAGTGTGTACTTGACTTGTACGCTCATGTAAGTAGAGTAACTTCGTTCATTGAGAGTGTGCAATGGCCAAGTGAACAAACGGGTGTTGCTACTCAAGCCCAAAATTGTCCCAACGAACAAATTCTTGATTAGGTAAGGTCTTAGGCTAGCATCAAGCTCAGGCACATCTCACACTACTTGCTTTATTGTTAAAATTATACTTCAAATGAGCAAACACTGTGGGGTAATTATTTGCTCTTGTAAGCTCGCGCCACTTTCCAAAATTCCATGTCATTTCCCGGATGGTAGCACGATGAAGAACCACATTTAGTTGAACTGGCCACTGGTTGTAAGTTTCGAGCCTTAGGGTCGCACTTCTGAACATGGCCACAGCGGAAAGTTTTGGAAGCTTGGATTTTGTTGTGATTGATGGAGTATCTTATCAGCTAAATGATTTGCCCCCAAAAATCAGGCAACAACTGATTCAGAGACTCAGCCAAACCCCAAGCCAATCATACCAGAAACCAGATCTGGAACAGGTGGTCAGTATCAATGATTTCGAGGCGGTTGCGCAAAACATTCTCCACCCGGATGTCTGGGCGTATTATAGAACGGGAGCTTCCGAGGAAGTCACACTGAGAGAAAACGAAGAGGTTTTCAAAAGAATCTTATTCAAACCAAGAGTCTTGAAAAGAGTGGGAACTATTGACCCTTCCGTTACTCTTTTGGGTGAAAGACACCCTTTCCCATTCTATCTCACCGCCTTTGCTTTCTCAGAGAAAGGTCATCCTGAAGGAGACAAAGAAATCGCAAAAGCGTCTGTACAGTCTGGGGTCGTTCAAATGTTACCGTCCTTATCACCTTTCCCCGTCGAAGATACTACAGCGTTGAACACAGGTCCACTGCGTCAGTGGCTCCAGATCTATGTCAACAGCGATCGCGCAGAGACGATGAGTCTCATTCGGAGAGCAGAAAAGACTGAAAAAATTAGCACCATTTTTTTCACTGTGGACAGTGCGCAGCTAGGAAAACGAGAGTCTGAACTAAGACACTTCAAGCAGTCCGGAACTATAAAAAAGTCTCATCACCATGAGAACTTTGATTGGGCAGACATCAAATTTTACAAAGAAAGTACATTTCTCAAGATCGGCTTGAAAGGAATCCAGTGTCTCGAGGATGCTTTGACAGCGGTTGAATACGGTGCAGACGCCATCATTTTGTCCAATCACGGAGGCCGCCAATTGGACACTACTAGATCTTCGATCGAGGTTCTGGCTGAAATTGTCCCCAAACTAAAGGCTCGAAATGTCTATCACAAGATAGACATACTGATAGATGGAGGAATCAGGAGAGGTTCGGATGTGGCTAAAGCTCTGGCTCTCGGCGCTAAATCAGTTGGCTTGGGCAGGCCTGTTGCTTACTCGGTCTCTGCTTACGGAGCTGCAGGTGTGTTCCAGATGGCCAAGATCCTCCAAGATGAGCTCGTGTTGAGCATGAAACTGTTGGGAGTCAGCTCAGCATCACAGCTGAGTGAGGAATATGTTGAAATCACCGACCTGAAGTTCAATAGAGCTCTGTAGACCGATAACGCTTTGTCCCTTTAACGATCTCATTGAAGAAAAAAGGCTGGAAACCGCGACTGCATACCCCGATCACGTGACTGTGATCTTCCTCTTTCGAGTCAAATCACGCCAGTCGCGCACTCACGAAATTTTTCACTGGTTTGAGCAAGTCGGGCTATGAAGATTAAAAGAAAAAAGAAAAAAAAAAAAAAAAAAAAAAAAAAAAAAAAAAAAAAAAAAACCATTTCGGACTTCAAAAATTTTCCCGGAAAAAATTTTCTCGGGGATCTAGATTGGGAAGTTTGAAGTATTGGGTTACATGAAAGGTACCGATGTAAGATCAACCGAAGTATATAATTAGTGTCATCATTACAGACGGTAGCGTAGCTCTTGTACGGAGATGTAGCCTCTAGAGTAATTTTCCCAGTGTTTCATCGCCGGACTTTTCAAAATAAACACAGTGGTTCGATAGTCGCATTTTTTTTTTTTCCCCAATCAATTTTTTCCCAGATTTCCCGTTTCTGATCTCATGAACTCGCGTCATTTGAAGCAAAACTTGTGTCATCGATCGTGCTCGGCATCTGATCTGGGTCATATGCTTTTCATATCAAGCTCGTCAAGTGCACGGAGAAATGAGGCCAAAAGCACCATTTTGAAGATGTCCAGAGCTCACAATCGTTGTGGATAACTTCAATTTCCATCTTCAAAAATGAGAATCTTTGGCAGAGCGCTATCGAAATATGGGTTTGGAGCTTTGGATTTCGCTGTCATTGATGGTAAATCATACCAGCTAAAAAATCTTCCCCAAGACGTGAAAAATAAATTGATACAAGGCTTGAGCGCAGAACAATCTGAACAACCATACGAAAAACTACCACTAGATCAAATCATCAACATAGACGATTTCACTAGAGTGGCAGAGAAAGTTCTCAAGCCAAATGTTTGGGCCTACTACAGAACGGGTTCTTCTGACGAAGTCACCTTGAGAGAAAACGAGGCGGCTTACAAGAGAATCTTCCTCAAACCAAGAGTTCTTAGACCGGTTAGAAATGCAGACCCATCTGTGGAAGTTCTCGGTCAAAAACTTCCTGTCCCTTTCTACTTGACTGCCTACGCAAAGGCACATGAGGGACACCCTGATGGAGACAAAGAAATCGCCAAAGCCGCGGTTGATTCTGAAGTGGTACAGATGCTTCCTTCGCTGTCACAATCGCCGATCGAGGAAGTTACCAAAATAAACACTGGTTCATTGGATCAATGGCTTCAAATTTATGTTGACAGTGATCGCCAAAAAACGTTAGATTTTATCAAAACTGCAGAAAAGACGAAAAAAATTGGAGCTATTTTTTTCACCGTTGACACAGCCCAAAGAGGAAGAAGAGAATCTGAACTTAGACACTTGGGTCGCGCAGAATTCGAGAAAGTGAGCCACCATAATGATAACTTCAGTTGGTCAGACATCAAGTTCTACAAAGAAAACACATCGCTCAAGATTGGTCTGAAGGGTATTCAAACTTTCGAAGACGCTTTGAAAGCTGTTGAATATGGTGCAGATGCGATCATCTTGTCAAATCACGGAGGCCGTCAATTAGACACTGCCAGATCTTCCATCGAGGTGTTGAAAGAAATCGTGCCTAAGTTGAAGGCTCATAACGCATACCACAAGATCGACATTCTCATTGACGGTGGAATCAGGAGAGGTTCTGACATTGTCAAGGCACTGGCTCTTGGCGCCAAGGCAGTTGGATTAGGTAGACCAGTTGCTTACTCTGTCTCTGCCTATGGAGCCCCAGGAGTTTCCAAAGCCGTTGATATCCTCAAAGAAGAAGTTTTGCTCAACATGAAGCTTTTAGGTGTCAACTCGACCGCTGAATTGAATGAGACTTACGTGGATACCACTGATCTGCATACTAATAGAGCCACATAGACGTTTTTTTATAGAATTGAAGAATGAATAACTTGAAAATGTTGACGCGAAGAAATGGATAATGAAGTCATTCGATAAATCAGGAAGCATCTGAGTTGCTCAACTGAAACAAACTCGCCAGCCAAGAGTATCGATAAGGTAAAACAAATCTGGTCGATACTTCTCGTTCGCAAGATGATCATCCCAAATCTTCTGCACCACCTCCCAGCTTCTGGTCACGTTTCCCAGCCAGTAGGAGTTGCGTAACTCGAAGTATAACTGCGTCAATTTCTGCTGTTGATCAGAGGTAACGCAAACGATGCCGGCCACAACCAGGGGAAAACATAAACTGGATCTGAGCTCAGTCTGCAAGATCAGCTCAAACCTCAAGAGAGAATCTTCCAACATTGTTTGCAGCTCTGGAGCGTCCGCCTTCGTTCCTTTGATAAAAAGATGAATATACATTTGAATGACAATTTGCATAAGTTCAAATAATGTCAGGTGGTGCTCCAATTGGTCTCGATTATCCTGAATTGAGACAAGCTGGCAGAGATTTGGCTTGCAGTCTGTGATTCTTTGCTCTAACTCGGAGGTGGATCGTTCCCTTGAGTTTTCAAACTCTAACTGAAACTCCTTTATTTTGTCGGTCAAAAACTCATACATTCTTTCGGCAGCAGAACAGTTATAAGGTTGGCAATTTCTTGCTTGTTGTTTCATCTCCCAAATTTGAAGCTGTAGTTTGTCCAGTGTGTTTTTGGTATCCACAACTTCCCCGAAAATTATCATGATCTCAGATAAGCACCCATGGGAAGGGTCAAGCCCGTAATCGTTAAGCTCCAGTATCCTTAGTTCTCTAAACACTTCAATGTAGTCTGCTATGGGAATCAAAGTGCCAGAAGATGAAGCGGTTGAGCTCATGATGTCATGGTAGAAAAAATTCGTTACCATCCATTTGGCCTCGTTCGAAGATGTTGTATCCACACAAAACTTCTTCAAACCGCCATAGGAGTCCAATATGGATTCAAATTGTATCATGTAGTCGTACCATTTGGTGACATCTCCAGATGAGATTTGAACTCCCTTAGCTATCAAACAGAAGGCGAGCGAAGTCATACAGTTTGTCAAGTTCAGTTCTGGTACTGCTATTTCTTTAGACATTCGAGAAAGTGCAATTTCCAGGTACTCAAAAGCCACAGAGTGGTTTTCCCCCAAAAGGCTGATAGCTCCCCATGAAACCAACGCATTGAGTATCGCCTCACTATGCGTAGCCAGTTTTGGCAAGTATGTTTTGAAAAAATTCGAGCCATTTTCACCACATACCGTTATGGATGAAGATACATAGTTGATGTAATGGTCAAGGTATATTATTCCCACATCATCAATGCCAGGGAAAGTGGTTTTCAGTGTGGATAAGCTTGGTATGATGAAACTCTCAAGATCCTTTTGCAATGTCTTTTTCTTTGAAGGTACTTTGCGTTTCTGCTGTTGCCATATACACTCAGTCTTGATTCTTGTACATGCATTGCAAATAGGATGAGTCTCGTCGCACTTCTTTCTTCTTTTTCGACAGGCTAGACACCCATTCCTCGTTCTTGCGTTGAGTCCAACAAATGAAGAGTTTTTGATTTTGCGACTGGCTGAAGACACCTGGTGTGTTTTCAGAAATGTGTTGATCAGTCCATTATTGCTTTCTCGTTCAGAGCTGATCAATGATAAATTGTCATCAAAAGTTGAGTACATACCAATATTGTGAAAGTCTGTCCCAAAGATGTTACAAACTTGAATAAAAAAAATCGAACAGTCAATCTTGATTTAAGCGACTTCGTAAAAAAGTAGTGCGGCTTTTCATACAATTTCCAGAGCAGCGCTAAAATCCAAATTGGGAATTTAGTTATCGATATCCGAGAGCCTTACGATCACGGATACCATGTCATCAATATCGATCGATTTTGATTGGGAAGTCAATTCCAAGTGAACCGCTCATGAGAAGTAAAAACGGAGCTCTGCCGTCCAGCGTTGCACCAGAAGGCTTGAAGGTATGATTTAGTAGCAGCTTGACCAGTATTTTCGATAGCGAAAAGTATCTAGTTTGACATGAGCGCGCAAAATAGATCAATGTGAACCTTGCAGTCCTACTTTCTTTGAGTGCAGTACTTCTTGAGGTACCAGCAAGAATGTCCTTTTACAAAACGACAACATGAATCGAGTTTCAATTCAGCAATAGCAAGGAAAAATTGGTGCACGAGAGGAGCTGACGCTCTGAGCCCCAATCAAAGCGGATAACTTGAGATATTCTTGGGTCTTTTTGATCGACATTCGATTGACTGAAATGTAATCATATATTTTGAAAGATTCTTTTCACTTGAGAGGTTCTTTTGAGAATCCCCGTATGGATGCTCATTTAGTTTAACTAGTTGAATTTTGTAGTTCGCTCATTTTTGTTGACGATTTTCAAGGCCTTGATTAAGTTAAAACAGATTTTACGGAGTTTACGTCAAAACTGGTATTCTTTGCACTGGCAAAGAAGCTTCTTGCCAATGAACGGGATAGATTCTCTTGCCACTCTTCGTTAAACATGAACAGCCGACATTGAATGGATAAAAAACTATGGATTGATTTACTGGGTTATTCTTCGCCATAAGAGATGACCGCATTACGGCATCTCGAGACCTCAGTCAAAGTTCCAGATGAGTCGGTCTTGGAATAAAGGGGAAGGATCTTGTGAAAAACCTAGCCCACGCCAATCAATGGGAGACCCCTGAATATTGTCGTGATGCCAGTAAACCACTTGAATGAACAATTCGGATCGAAGTGAACGAGACTCAGCAAAGGAATTTTTCCAGCCCAGTTCAAGCCAGTAACCAGAGTTTCCCATCGAAGTGAGTGTGAAAGTCTTTTTCTGATTAGCAGACTTATTGTGTTGGTATCTCGAATCGCTGGGTTCCCAAAAGGTGGCTAGTACCACATTCGTCCGTACATCGCTTGTTGACTAATTGGGAATAAAAGAAATTACTCGGTCTCCAATCAGTATAAAAGCATCGGTTTTTTCCCTAAGTCTAATGTCCAACCATAATGCTCCAAAAAACACATACAATCACAAACACTATGACTACCGGTTCCTACATTTTCCAAAGAAAGATCGCTGAACTTCCTCCTATGGCAGTCGATGGTGAAGGCATGTACCTCACCGTTGAAGATCCAAACACCAAGACTCAACGCAGAATTTTGGATGCTTGCTCGGGAGCAGCAGTCTCTTCAGTCGGTCACCATGACGAAGAGATTATCGAGGAGGCAAAGAAGGCAATGGGACAGTCGGTTTATACCTATGGTTTATCCATTGGTAACTACGCCGCTGAGGACTTGGCAAAGTTTATTTGCGACAAGTCGAACGGTGCCTTTGCTTCTTGTTTGTTCACCGGTTCGGGGTCAGAAGCAAACGAAAATGCTCTCAAAGTGATCAAGCAGTATCATTACGAGAATGGCGAGCCTGAGAGATACAAGTTTATCTCTCGTGTTCAGTCTTATCACGGCTACACTTTGGGTGTTCTCTCTTTGAGTGACGGAGTCAACCGTAAGAAACAGTTCGAAGGTTGTTTTTTCTCCGACGACCAGACCTCGAAAGTTTCTCAGTGCTACCCTTACCGGAACATGAAGGAAGGTATGACTGTCGAGCAGTACAGCAAGCAGCTGGTTGACGAATTAGAACAGAAGATTCTGTCTGAAGGTCCCCAGAAAGTGGCAGGTGTTGTTTTTGAGACTGTTGGTGGCTCCACCTTTGGAACCCAAGTTCCTGTCCCGGGATACTTGGACGGTTGCAAAGCTGTCTGTGAGAAGTATGGTGTTCTTTTCATGCTGGATGAGGTTATGTGTGGTCTAGGCCGTTGCGGAACCTACCACGCGTGGCAACAATTCATGAGCTCGGGTCCCGACGTTCAAACGGTTGGAAAGACAATTGGATCTGGCTATGTGACCCTGGCTGCAGTTTTGGTGTCTCCCAAAGTGAAGAAGGTATATGAGATGGGAAGTGGTTCTGTCTTTGGAGCACAAACTTACCACTGCCACGACTTCAACTGCAGAGTGGGACTGGCGGTTCAAAAGAAGATTTTCAGAGATGGGTTGATTGAAAACGGTAGAGAGGTTGGCACTTATCTTGCCAAAAAGCTCAGCGAGTCTCTATCTGGTTCCAAAATGGTTGGCCAAATCAGAGGTGCTGGTACTTTTTGGTCGATTGAATTTGTCAAGGACAAGAACACCAAAGAGCCTTTTGACCCAAAGATCGATGTTTGTCACTTGGTTAGTAACAAGGCTTTTGAAAAAGGACTGGCTTGTATGGCTCAAAGTGGTACCATTGACGGTGTCATTGGTGACCACATCACAATTGCGCCGTCATTTATTGTCTCCAAGCCAATCGCAGACAAGATCTCTGCAATTCTGTCTGAGTCAATTTTAGAAGTTGAAAACGGATTATTTTAATTCCAATGATGCTTGTTTTTTAAGTACTTAGTGAAGATTTTATTTTCCTTTTTCTATTTATCTCGTAAGAGTCTCTATGACTTGGATCGTGTCTGTTTTTTACTCAGCAAATGATAGATACTGATTCACATCGAACTGAACTTCAATGAAATTGACGGGTTATGAAAGTTTGAGCTTCACATTCCAGTGAATGCTACGATAAGTTCGCCGTAGATTGGAATTGATTGTTCTCGATAAGCTTCAAGTCCAGCTCTGTTTCAAAAGAGAGTGATTTGTTTTGCCTGGCGATCCAGAATTTGCATAAGCACTGAACTAACGTAGCGAAGAGACTCGATGGTTTCTCCTGCTTTTTTGAATTCGTAGAGTAAAGCCTATAACAGCTGAAAGATTTAAACTAACAATGTTTGTGGTGTCTTTCTGGTGGTGCGTGACTCACATTTTTCTCAGAGAAACAGATTCCAGCTGTTT
The DNA here is from genome assembly GCA_003705115.2 of Ogataea henricii. Classification (NCBI taxonomy): domain Eukaryota; kingdom Fungi; phylum Ascomycota; class Pichiomycetes; order Pichiales; family Pichiaceae; genus Ogataea; species Ogataea henricii. The sequence continues at coordinate 492,624 of PPHT02000004.1, forward strand.
AAGGGCTTGATCTAGAGAAGTGTTTGTATTTTGAGGCCCCGCAGTAATCACGTAATACGTTTCATTCATTTGCGAGACAAACGGATGTCTCCGAATACGAGTGTGTGACCTTTGGTACGTGTCGAATCGATCGCCGAAAGAAGAAAGAGCAAGAGTTACTAACCAGTACATCGAAAGTGGTACAGTTGATCATCAATGAAGAGACAATTGTGCCTATCTAACCCCGTCCGACAAAGCATGGCAACTCTACAAATCCTGCTGATCGTCTTTTACGTGACATTGGTAGATCAGACTTGAACAGCAAAAACTTGCGGAACTTTAGACATCAACATGATTCATGAGACAGCTCGGGAGTGTCTGTAATGGATGATGAAGCCACTTTGAGCAGTGTAGGCTTGTCTTCGAGAAGCCTCGCGTGTTGCACAATACACAATCCCAATCTAGTTTTGTCTGATGAAGGCAGGTAGGCAGGGATTTTCTAAATCTTGCGCAATGGTTCCGTTTTCGAAGATGTGGTTTTCGAAAAACACGTATAACTCATTAGTTCCTTACGCTGAAAACTCTTCTAAGCTCATGTGAACAATTCATTAGTCTGACTTACTTGACTGAAACGTAATTGAAAAATAATCCGAACTACGTGAATTCTTCCAGTTCCTCATCCATCAAGGCATCAATGCATTTTAACTCGTTCTCACTAGTTTGGAAGTATTCTTGATTTCTCCACTCTCGTTCTCTCAACTTGGAACCCGAATAGTATGATTTCATGATCATGAGATCTTGATACAGTTTATTGTTGAGTCTTTGCCGATGTTCAGGCTTTGTTCTTCTGGCCATACTGAAAGTGCCCTTTAATTGTGCATTTGATACTGGCACAGTCCTGATGATTTTGTAGAGGAGTTGTAGTCTTCTATGAGGAGTTTCCTCCAGCCAGTATTTGTCAATAGTTTCATAACTGGACTTGGTATAAGCGGCCTTTGGCATGGGAGTGTTTTCGGAGGCTGAACCATGCGAGTGATTCAGTTTTTTTTTCATAAGGTAATTCGAAAAAAGGCTTTCTTTGTTCTCGGAAGTCGACTGAGCCCTTTCTAGACCTACTTCCTTTAGCAAGCAGCGAGATCTGGATCTAGAAAGGTAGATGAATATTTCTTCATTCAAAGACTCAAGCCTCATGACCGTCAGGGAAGAGTCTTCGGAAGCATATTTTGAATCAACAGATGTGAGATATAGATTCCATAACCCCTCGATCAGGTTTTGCATGAGCGACTTTTCTGAAATTCTCATCTCAAAAAGTTTCTCATTTTCGGTGTTCAATGTCTTTGAAAGCAGCCAAATCCCATCGTTCGAGTCAAAGAATACCCCCATAGTCATCAGGGACGACTGAAACAGTTTTTGGTAGTATTTGCAAAACTCTGAGTAAGTTGAGCCCAATCTGTTGAGGTAATCAGGATTGAAACAACGTGCCAATTCCTTGAGTTCTTTTAGAGAACTGTCCTCGACATCACCATCAATAATTTCACTAGGATAGTGAAATGGTCCGTTGCAGATTTGAAAGTAATCAGGAAGATCAGACTTACCATCTTCTTTGAGTTGCTCGAGACTTTCCCCCAAAACATCAGAAACTGCTTGGTAGAATTTCAACAATTCGACAAAAAACCTGAAATAATGAATGAGTTTATTGTGACTTTGTCTCTGAGAATCTTTCAACCAGCCTTCAAACTTCGTGAGCAAAGCAAATATGGAATCTAAGTCATCTTTGTGGTTAGCAAGCCTAAGAAACATGGCAATCTGTGTTTTGGTCTCGTTAGGGAGTCTGCTTCGCAGCACATTCATGTCGTCATCTTCACTTTCCATCAATTTCCTCAGCTGGGCAAATGTTTTATTTGACACTTTGTGGATATCTCGAAAAACCTCATGTATACTAGTCCAACATGTAGAGAGGGGGTATCCTGGTATTTTCCCAATGGTCTCAGCCCAGAACACTTCGAGATATTCGTTACTTGAGACAATTTTACCAAGATTGTGACAAGCGGTGTATACAGAATCGATTTGTGAGGGAACAGATTCATCGTATTGGGAGAGACTCATTTGTGATTCAGCATCAAGTACTTGAGAAAATTGTGATTCCTGTTCTACTTTTAGTCCTCGAGTTTCTTGCGTTTCTTCCAAGCAACTTTTGTCATTATTCCGTCTTCTTTTCGATTTCAATCTGGTAGCGACAGTTGGTATTGTACGCTGTCTCTTCTTTCTAGCCTGTGACGCTGTGGAAGGGTCCCATAAAGTAATGTTCATTATTTTTGAAGCCACAATGTTCAGTGTGTGGGAAATGCAACCAATGATTTCGGGTTCGAAAAGTTTGACATCTGGTTCTGAAGCTTCCAAATCACGTTTCAACCGTTCGCCCAGTGCGTTTATTGTTGAAATGTTGGCATCGCAATTATCCAGGGTGAGACTGATTATTTTATCACGGCATTTGTATCTGTCGACAATCTCCAAGATGGCTTTAGACTGCTCTTCAGCTGTAGTTGATTTTCCCTTGAAACTCTTGAACCCGATTAAAACACTCATCACTTCATCGCTGGAAGGCTGAAGATTAGCCATTACTCCCATAAATTGATCACTTTTCCCACTCCTAATGTCCACATTGATTGACACTGTGTCTTGATTATTCAGCAATTTGGTAAGCTCATCACGCATTGCAGCTCCCATCAACATGTAAAAGTCACGTTGTTTGTGCCTCGTGTGACTGCCAAGTTGTTCGTGGATCTCCTCCAAAGTTCTCCCTAGTTTGGTTTCCTCGTGTACATACGTCGAAAGATTCGAATAGCTCAAGTTGATTGCTGAGTTCTCCCAAAATGAATCGGCTACGTAGAGCCCAACCCATGCCTTCGACAACCAAAACAAATCCAGGGGCTTGAGGTGATCCAGGACACCCTGATCGATGAAAGTTGACTTTCTCAAAGACGCCAGACTAACGTTTGTCTGCCGAGTACCTTTCTTTATCGAGGATAAAACCCTTGCATCGTGCTTTCTGTCATGATCTTTTAGATGATTGAAAACCCGCCCATCAAAATCTCTGGATCTGTCTGGAGTGTACTCGTAAACAGCGTCACATTCAGCACACATCGCGAAAGTTCTTGCGACATACGGATTGAAAGAACACGCCTCGTTATCGACAACGAGAGAGTCTGAATTGCAGGCTCTTGCGAGCTTTGCAGACTTCCCATATCGAACGTGGATTAATTTAACTCTTTTTTCTTCCCTGAGACTTGGAAGCCAATTGTCGTTGTAGAAGAATGTACTTTGTTCAATGTTCCTTTTCCGACCTTTTCGAATGTCTTCTTCACACTCCTTAAGTTCGTGTACTCTGGCCGGAGTCAGTTCATATCGGCTACTGGTGAACACTGTTTGCATCGTTAAATCCTTCTCCACATTATGGGTGCATACGTAAGGCTCAGGTTCGTTCGATTCAGAGTACTTTTGTGCACTTTCAGTACTCAACTTGTTAGTATGTCTTGGGATGGCGGGGGTTCCTCTTCAAATAGATTTTCATCCTTTTCACTTCCTTGAGAAGCAACAGCCGAATCTGTGTCTTTGGTCTCCAATGCCGCCTGAGAAGACGCGTTGTCTGGGTTGAAACTCACATTTTCCTTCTTTGATTCTTCCGCTGTATTGCTTTGAGTGGGACCTTCGGTTGACTCAGTCTGTGCAACCGATTGACCCTCTAATTCAGAATTAGATTTGGTGAGGTCGATGTGATCCGAAGGTGTACTTTCTGGCTCGTGGTGAGTAACAATGTTCTTCATGGATCTCATCCTGAAGTTACAATGTGAAAACATATTGATTATGGGGTTTGTTTATGATCGGCCATTTTGATCCTTTGTGGCGAATGTTGAGTGTATTCAATGCTTTCTTCCTTCGATACACGTTTGAATTGAAAATAGTGAAAGAAACACGCCAAATTAGAATTTTGACGCGTTTTGCGTAAAAAAACACGTTTCTGCCAAATAAATTTTTGTTTTTTCTGGCTGTGAAAACCGAAGTGGTTTAAACATCCCTGGGGTCGCGAAAACAAAGTGGGTTGGGCATGGATCCGTATGACAGTTTGCAAGAAGAGTAAGGCACAGACATTGTGCTTCGTGGTACGCTTTTTCGTGGTGGCGTACCAATCTTGTTATATTTTCTTCCACAATAATTAATCGTTCTTGTGATAGCAGGAAAGCTGTGAGACTATGAAGTGAGCTCTTATTCATAAGTAGTAAATCGAGGACTTGGATGAGCCTGTACACGAAAATCCCTATTTCTCGACATCAGAATCTGACACTTCTCGATAGGTTTCTGATCTAAAGTGACCAGGCTGTATGAGGAAAAAAAAGACGGAGTCGGCTTATCTAATAACCCCTTGAAATAGGCTTCAAACGAGTCATAAGCTTGTGTTGTATTTATTCCCTGTACTCAACAGAATCCCATTGAGTGTCCGCTCCTGGTCTGTATGAGAAGATTTGACGGTCAAATAATACAGAGAAAATATTGTGGGCCAAGAGATTCGGACTCTTACATCTTCCGATACTACGATGTTTTGATGTGTTCAACAAAATCCTGAAAGAAGCGCCTTAGATGCTCGGCCAAACCCACATATTTGTTACAAAGTTGAGTGCTTGCTCTTTACGAGCTCAAAGGTTTTTGCCATATTCCCTCAATCAAAGTTGAGACTTTACTGCATCTCCACATCAGAGTTAATGCAATACTGAAGTTGCATTTTGAGATTCGAGAGAAAAACACCACTAGCAAATGGCGGTACGAAAAAATACTTCATGAAGTCCATTCACTATAAAATGCCACCGAACTAGGAGCGGGTTTCACGCAAGTTTTATGACGAAAGCATATCATGTTGTGAAAACTTATCCTGCCTCACAATTTTCGTCACTACTGAGACAGTGGCTTTGAAAATATTGGCCGCTCTTTGATGATATCTTGAGCTCCCATACTTGTTTGCCTGAGTGAGAGTAGACCAAACTGATAAGCAAATAACCACTTCCTACAAAATGAACATTCTTTGAGAATTCGACTTTGATGATTGACTATTCCGAGGAACCAGATATTGAGGAGAATTTGTGAGAGGTTACTAGAAGAAAATCTGGTGCGAGTTTTCAGGCGATTCAGGAGTTGGTGTATACGCTGTGGTCAGTGCCTGCTATAAGAATCGAATTACATAACCGAATAACAGCCATACACAACAATCCTCAACATACACGTATATATCTAGTATTCTTCGTGCTCAGAATGAGTTCCTTCTAGCAATACTTCTCCTCTGATCTCGTCCTTGACGTCATCCAAATCTGGTCTTCTCCCACTCTCAAAGTCCATATCCTCCAATTTGATGAAGCGAGAACCAAAACTAAGGTCATAAATCCACCAAACGATAAAAAAAAGTGGTAACAGAATGTAATCGTCAATGAAGGGGCCTTTCTGGAATGGCTTAAAAACTGACCAGCCTTGAACAAGGGTAAGCACAGCTCCAAGGGCAATAGCCACAAAGTTGGACCAAGGAAAAAACGGAGCAACATAAGGCAATTCCTCAATACTGTATCCTTTTGCCAGCCAGCCCTGTCTAAATCTGAGATGTATAACCGATATAGCTGTCCAAACTATGAAAGCAGCCACACCAGCAATATTGACAATGTAACTGTAGGCAACTGAAGACCCTGACTTCCAGCTCAATACAGAAAGGAAGCAAAACAGATGTGTAAAATGAACTGCCACGTATGGAACTCCGTTTTTGGTGACTTTGGTAAAAATTTTAGGTCCAAAGCCATTCTGAGACCACGAGAAAATCGTTCTGCTGGCGAGGTAGATTGAAGAATTGATAGAAGAAATGCATGTGATCAGCACAATGGTTGCAATGAAGTACTTTGAATTTTCCCACCCGGCATACGTCAACGCTATCGTCATTGGCGATTTCATCACCTTTTCCTTGCTTAAAAGATTCGGATCGTTGTAGGGAACAGTTATTCCATAAGCAATAGCGAGACCAAAATAAACAACCAAGATTCTGAAGACAGTGTTTTTCACGGCAGTGGGTATGGCCTTTTTTGGATTCCTTGCTTCTGCAGCTATAATCGACACAGATTCGACGCCGGAATAGAAAGTTCCGGCATAGACAAAAGAGTTTGCGATTCCTTTGATTCCAGAATTCAAAGGAAGTTTGCCAAATGGGTTGTCTGGCTTGTGTCCTTTGATCCCACCAGCAGCATAAATTATCGCAAACAAAATATAACCCAGCACAAAAGTGATCTTGAATATTCCCAAGACATACTCAGACTCGCCATACCACTCAACACTAATGGAGGAAAAGACAGTGAAAAAGGCCCAAAATATGAGAACCCAACCCCATAATGGAACTTTGTCAGTAAAAGCTTCCATAGATGCGGCAAGATTTGTGTACTCTGCGACTAATACCGTAATCCAGACAATGACATAGTAAAGCGAGAGACTTGCTCCAAATCCTTTGGAAACAAACCTGGAACCCAAGATTCCAAAGTTACAATCAAGCACCGAGTTCATCTCCCCAATGCTGGCCATCATCGATAAGACAAGAATTGCAATGATAGCAAACCCAGCCATCAATCCAGCTGGTCCACTGTTTGCCAGGGCAGAACCCATTCCGATGAAACATCCTGGACCAATCACACCGCAAAGGGCGATCAAGTTGATCATTCTGTTTTTCAAACCGGCTTTCAAACCGGTATCCAGGATTTGGACGGGAGTGACTTCAATGGTGGCAGTTTCTTTGTGGGACATGTTTACTACATTGTGCCATTTACTTTAGTTTGAGGCCAATGGTGTTGGAGGTACTTATAAGGCAGTCGCTTAACATGAAGACTCGGTGGCGGTCGCTGTTGATAGCGTTTACTTCCCAAAATCCAAGTTCAACAAAAATCTTTTGATCTCGCCTGTTTGAAAGATCGACTGATAGCGTTTACTTCCTAATTGGTAATTTTAGTTTTTCTCAATATATATATATTGATGGTTTTTGAGCTTGTTTGATTTTTCAACTCTTCCAACAGGATGATATCGACCAGCAAAATGAACATCCCACAAATTGGCTTAGGTACCTGGAAGTCTACTGAAGAAGAAGCTTATAACGCAGTCAAGTCTGCAATTGAGGCCGGCTATCGCCATATAGATACTGCAACTTGCTATGGAAATGAAGCTGCTGTTGGAAAGGCAATCCGGGACTCCAATGTGAAGCGTGAGGAGATTTTCTTGACCACCAAACTATGGGCCACACATGCCACAGACCCCGAGAAAGCCTTGAGAACCTCGCTGGAAACAATGGGTCTAGAATACGTTGACTTGTACTTGATGCATTGGCCCGTTGCGATGAACCCAAATGGTAACGATCCGATGTTTCCAACAACAGAAGACGGATCCAGAGATCTGCTCAGCACCTGGACGTACTTTGACACATACAGTAAGATGCAAGAATTGGTTTCTCTGGGGCTGTGTCGGTTCATTGGAGTGTCCAACTTCACTTTGCCAAAGCTTATTAGCTTGGTCGAGAGGGACATGGTTCCTAGTGCCCTTCAGATAGAGCTTCACCCTTATTTGCCTCAACAAACTTTGGTTGATTATTGCCATTCGAAAGGAATTGTTGTGGAAGCTTATTCACCACTGGGCTCCCAAGGTGCTCCACTTCTATCCAACGAAATTTTGATCAAGATCGCGAAACGCCATGAAGTATCACCAGCCACGATCTGTGTTTCATGGGCCCTCTGGAGAAAGACTGTGGTGCTGCCAAAGTCAACCAATCCGAGCAGAATCGAGTCAAACTTGCGTGTTGTTGAGCTGTCTGATGATGAAGGAAGGGAAATCAGCAATCTGCACGTCGTGACCGGCACGAAGAGATTCGTCAGTCCTCAATGGGGCGTGACCATTTTTGAAGATTAGAAATGGGTATATGGATTCTAAGCACCCCGACTAACGTTCGTGGTAGTGTTTTTTGGTAATAGACGTGTCAGTATTTCCACTCATCGAATGTATTACCATCATTCCTGAGGAAACTGCAAGGTATCTGGTACCCCAGACTGTTTTGCCAAGTTTACTAGTAGAATGGTATGATAAGGCGACGGCACCGAACTCCATTTTAGGGGATTAGTAGAAAAAACGAGATCATTTTGACTAACTGGATTATCTGTCTACTTCTGTGCTGATCTATCAATTCGCGTATGCCTTGATGAGGGCAGGACGGCTTCTCAAGGTCTTCTGCCATTTGTCCACGTGTGGGTAGTCAGCCCAGCTTGCCAGACCCAGTTGCTGAAGACGACGGTCGTCGATGAACACGATCCAGGCAATGTCAGCAATGGAGTAACCGCTGTCAACGATGAAGCCAGTCTTTGAGGTGGCGATTTTGTCGTCCAAAAGCTTCACATAACGCAGGAATGCGTCACGCGCCTTAGCTTTGGCTGTGTCATCGGCAGCGGTGGCGAAGGCAGCGAAAGATGGACCGAGACCGCTGATTTGGAGAGACACCCATGAAATGGCCTCGTATTTCTCAGCAGTTTCAGTGCTCAAGAACTTGTGCTCCCTGTCGTACTTGTCGACGAGATAGAGCAAGATAGAAATAGACTCAATCAACTTCAGATCCCCATCCGCAAGGACTGAAGTCTTGCGGTCTGGGTGAAGTTTAGGGTAATCAGCATCCTTACGAACAAATTCTCTTGTAACTTCCTTACCAGTCCATGGCACGTCCAATTCATTCAAAAGAATGACCACTTTTCTAGGGTTTGCTCCGAAACCGTCATTGTATGGAAGGTGGTATAGGGTGACCATCTTTGCGAATATTGAGTCTAACCAGTTATACCAAGATGGAGAATAATCAATGTGGGCCGAATGATGGGAATCTACCGGCCTTTTATTTCATGATGGGGGCAGGTCTGGCTGTGTAGCTGACTATGTCAAGGTGTGGAAATATTGCAAATAGGCACATGACTCAATGTTTTATTAGCAGAATTTGCGCGATAATTAGGTACAGAGAAAAATGAGGATGCCCTACAGCATTTTCTACGATATCAATGATATCACTGCTACTGACGTAATGAAGTTCGCACATGAGCCGTATCAGTTTCATTGACTCGCAATAGGACATTGGTGATAGTCTAACAGCTCAAATGTTTTATGTGATTGACTTTCATGAACAAAATCAAACAAAATGCGCACCTTAAACTCTGTTTCTGCTCATTCAGCTGGAGAATGAATGAACTTTTGCCGGAAGCCACTTCAAAAATCTCTTCACATTGATTGCTTGGCTTGGTAGCTATGATTGTCAATTGCTAACTTTCAACGCCCGCACATTTTCATGCCGCTACCTTCTTCGCCCGATACAAGACAATAATGGCTTGAAAGTAGAAGTAAGTGCTGGAATGGTGCGCCTTAAGATAACTTTTAGTATAAATCAGAGAAGTCACAACTAAACAATGTTGTCTACTCCAATATAGCCTGAGTTGTCGTGGTTCCTTGTGTTTATCTTTCATTTGAGCGGGAATCAAAACCAGCACATTGCATTGCGATAAATATTCTAAACTATCCGTATTCATGCTCATATCGCTTTCTTGTGAGAGTAGCTTATCTAACTAGCGAAACTCGACACAGAGACAACCCAAGATAAAATTGAAATACCAAAATTTGAGGTGATTTTATTTTCTTGTAGTACCGACGAAACTTTGTTTTCGATGAGCTCAAAGCATTGTTGTTTATACTATATAGGTTGTTCGATCATTGAGCAAGTGGTTGGAAGATGACGAGAAACCGACGCTAACCGAATCACAATTTGTTACTCACGCCAAATGTCGTATTCATCGAAAGAACGACGCATTTTTCATTCAGTGATAAGCGATGAGCACTTATCCATTCCCATCTCACCCCGTTTTGCCTGGCAGAGACTACTATAGAGGTAAGCAATGAGTCACAAGACACAGATCAATCAACAAAGTGTTTAACTATGTTATAGTAGCTCTGTATATCTTTGTGTTCAGACCTCATTCTAAGCAATGAAGTCTTGGTGTAACAAGAACTAGGATGGCTTGCTTTCACTTTTCTTTCCGCGGACAAGCAAGTATTGAAGTCACCCTCAACACCGTCACCCGAATGCAGACAAATTACTTGAAGTCGTGGCCAAAGCCATTGCAAGCTATGTGGATTCCATACACCTGGTCAACCCTTTGGCGGTTATGAGGGATGTTTCAGCAGATTCGGTGGTAAAACACCGTTGTCCAGACTCAGGCCCTTTTGTATAACATGAACCAAAAGCGGAAGAGTCAGCGTCCCCTGTAGCAATCACAACACCTTCAACTATTTCGGGATACTGGCGAAGACAATTCCATTCCACGGTTAAGTACCTGCCTCTTCCAAGACTTCGTTAAAGGATGATGTTCCGTGGCTGCATTCAGGCTCGTTGCATAGATCATTCTGGCTAGTACCTATTCTATTGAGTAACCTTTAGGCAAAAGATAAGCAAGGTTCCAAAACCTTACGCGAAAACTCTGGGGTACCGTAAACTTGCTTTTCGAGGGCTTACATAAAGGACCTCGATAGATGGCATAAAGCGAACTGCTGATATGTCCACTTACGTTAGATAACGAAAAAGCAAAATGACCACTTCTCATTTGAAAAGTGTTCGAAATTCCGCTCAGACATTTTATACTCTTCTTCTATCAGCGTTCGAGGAAAGATCATCATGAACACTACTTACTTTGTTGCGGGGGCATCTAAGGGAATCGGCTATTCACTTGTTGAGGCCCTGAGTGAGAGCCCAGAGAGCTTTGTGATTGGTTCTGTGCGCGATAAGTCCAAGCCATCGAAACTTGTGAGTCTTGCAAAGGCAAAAAAGAATGTTTCCGTGGTAAATTTGGATGTTGACCAGGTAGAATCTATCAACGGCCTTGCAACACAGCTTTCAGAGTTGGTTGACGGAATGGATGTTTTCATCGCAAACGCCGGGACTTCTGGCGAGCTCAAAAATGTGCTTGGAACTTCACAAATAGAGTTCATTGATGTATTCACCACCAATTCGGTGGGACCAATTCTTGTATATCAACAAGTTCATGAATTGCTGCTAAAACGGAAAACAAGAAAAGCTTTTTTTGTTTCCAGCAGTGTCGGTTCCAGTGTTATGGTTGGTAAGTTTCCTGCTGGAGCTGCCTATGGGGCATCCAAAGCTGCCCTCAACTTTTCAATGAAAACTCTGGCTGTTACATTGGCGCCTGAAGGGTTTATCGTTGTATCTGTGTGTCCTGGGATGGTTTTGACCGAAACGGCGAGGGCCAAATTGGAGCTTTCCGAAAACCCGGAAGTTATAAAGGCTCTTAAACAAAGGTCTCAAAGCCCTGAAGAATGTGCAAGGTTGATTTTGATTCAAATCGAGACAGCAACTCCAGAGTTCAATGGGAGATTTATCAGACGTGACGATGGTACAGATATTCCGTTTTGAGGGAGCCCTAATTTCACTGGCCACCTTTGGCCAAGCTCGAAAGAGTTACTCAGATTTGGTAAAGAATGGACCTTCAAATACCGGGTTTAGTGTATCTCCGAAATATTCCTTGTGTGCTATATACATGAATCTAAATTTAAAAACCCAAGTTAGATGAACCAATACTCAGATGTCAAACACTTCAATCTCAACCTCAGAGTTGTCGGTGGCAGTGAGCATACACCAGGCGGCACCATCACTCTCCTGCTGGTTGGCACTGACCTTGTTCAGACCGTGCTTGTTTGGGTTGATCTCGCAAGTTTTTCCGTTACACTTGCTGCTGTCCTTGCACGAGAGCCTAATACCGAACGAAGGCTTGTCGTCCTTGAATGGAGAAGAGTCTTCAAAGTAAATTGGGTTCCAGCCAATCTTGGCAAAAGTGGATCCACTGTCATCCATGTTGAATCCAGCCACGTATGGAGCCCAATTACCGTAAGGGTGGGAAGTCGAACCCCATCTGCAACCATCGTCAACGGAGACACCTGGCGGGTTGATGTAGAAATGAGAGGCAGTAGAAGCCCAGTAATCAGTACCAGGAACAGCCAAAGTTTGCGAGGAAGAGGAATCCACGTCGGTCGGGATGAGCATCTCTTCGTTACCTGGCAAAACGGTTTGACAGAACGCAACGTTGGAAGAAGCCTTGTTTTGCACACTGGCAGTTCCTTTACCGTCGTAACAATAGTCGTTAGAGTTGATTGGCTTCTCAAGCTCACCCTCATCGTTGCAGTAGAGACCACCATCCTGGGAACCAGGGTATGTGTAAGAAGTGACCTTAGGATTCCATTGTCCCATCAACTGACCTGGAGGACAAGCGTATTGACAGTAGTTGCCGGCAGTGCAGGCCTTGTCTTGAGCCCAACCGCTTCCACCAACGTCATGTGCGACCTCGACCAAGCCTTTATCCGAAGGGAAGGAGCAGGTCTTGTCGCTTCTCTTTTGGTGGGCGTGGTGTTGGTGGTATGGAGCGGCTGGAAGACCAAAAGCGTCCTGGGCCAAAGAGAGGACAACGGCAACGGAAATCAATGATTTGAAGAAAAACATTGTTTGTAATGAATGAATGATAGCTCTGTATTGAAAGAATGGATACGTTGAGTGGAGCAATGTGTCTTGAGTGAATGAATGAGTGAACTGTGCTGCTATACTATGGAAGCAACAGCCTTTTGAAACATCTTCAACTAGACCTGGATTGGGTCTCCTTTTATAATGGATCCTGATCCGTGCCACATTGGTGCAGTTTTTCTTTTTCAGCAGTTACTTTTTCAAACAACCTTCTTGATCCCGCGAATCGCTCTCCAACACGCTAACGGAGTCCTTTTTTCTTTTGCTCCCTTTACGAGTACCCATCTTGATCTCATCCCCACAAAAAAGATTTTCGGGTCTAGAATCGAGATTCCTCTTTTGTTTTTTTCTTGCTTTCTTTTTTTTTTCAAACAATAAAACGGTTATTCCTTAAACGGAAATGTAGGGATTTGGTTTCTTGGAGGCGCAAAACAAGAAACGGTCAAAATTCTGTGTGGGGTGTAGATTCGACCCAATGGGACCGTAAATTTTGAGACACCAAACAGACTGACGTTCTTCAACTTTTTCACGGTAGCGAAGGAATGCGAGGCTTTATATTCAAATAGTGGGCTTGAAAACAATCTCAAAAAAGGTTGCTCAATGTGTTACGCGTGATCTCTTGATCTCTTTCTATTGCTGTTTATTGAGGCTAATCTACTTGTTTTGAGCTAACGACCAACTTCTGATTCGTAAATACCGCGTGACCAGTCTTGTTGTAGGAAAGAAGGCATTTGGTAGAATTTTTCAGGCTGTACGCCCGCCCATTGTCCTAGTTTGTACACGTGTTCGTGGACAAAGAAGGTTTTGGGGCCAGAACATTGGAAAGGTTACACAAAGATGGATCCGTGCTAGAATGTTTCGAAGAGATAAGCCGTGTGAAACACTTTCACGGTGTGGTCAAGCAACCACTGTATAGCACATCGTTCAGGTTCTTTTGAAACGTGAGTCGCAATCATACCTTCTGGATATACAATAAGTTCTCTGACTAAGGGGCACATAGACTCTGACAAGTTGCTAAGAATAAGATCAAAGCCATGATGCTGAAGTTCTCTGGAAAGGGCTACCAACACCATGGGTCACCGCAAACAAAGCTAAGGACAGATTGATTGTTGCGCATTGTGTCCAATCGCAATGAAATTAGGCTTTGTTTCGAATAATCTTTCCGAAGGTTCAACCTACGAAAGACTAGCTATAAGCTTCTTGACGATCTTCACCCATGAAATCAGCGCAAAGATTACCTCAACTTCCTGAGAAATCTTCTTTTCTTCTGAATTGACTACACCCTCCGATTGAGCAACTCTGATTGAGCAACTCTGAGGAGTAAATTGATACCCAAATATGCATCTTGATTATTTTTTCATTGTCATGGCCGGTACATTTTGTATGCTTGATGATTGCTTTCATCTTCCCAGCACACGTGACCGAAACTCACCAGACAGCTATGCTAGTACGAAACATGCGCAATAAAGACTTCAAAAAAAGAATGCATCGCCATGGCTTCTACAAAGGAAAAAACACCAGCAACTTGATGAGCGTCGATCGAAGTCAGATCGAATGAAGCCCAATCTGTGAGCTGCCGGCATGGAAGGTCAACTAAGCCGTCAACTTAGGGCAATGTCTTGAGACGTTCGCAAGCCTTTGGTGTCGCGAAATCTTGGCTTTTCTGACTCGCACACAATCAAGATTAATAACTCTCGTGCTTGATGACACGCCCAATTCAAAGGAGATTCCAAGCTCATGGACACGAGCCAAAAACTCTCTAATTGAACATACATTTGTCGCAGAGGTTTTCAGTTTTGACCCACTGAAAGTACGGGCTCGCAAACTTTTTCGAGCGTGCTATTCCTTACCCATACATCAACTTTGTAGTATTACAAAGTTGAGCCCAATCAAAAAGGTGCTGATTGCAAAGAACTTGATATAAAGATTGTAGAGACTTGAAGAACATTTGTGGTCAGAATTTTTGTCGAAATCCTGATTTCAAGTGCCAGAATATCTCCCTACCAGGTTTGGAGTTCCTCATAGTAATCCAGACGATCTTGGTAACTTGCCGTGTGGCTTGAAACAGCATGCCTGACGCTGTCAACCATTCCCGGAGCACCACATGTGATCAACGCTACTGGTCCCCGTGCTTCTGAGAATTCGCTTGTGACCAAGCTTTCCACATCGGGTCTGCCATAAACAAACCTGATGAAGTCAAGATCTGCGGTGGTCCCTTTCAAGGACTTTTCCTTTTCCTCGGAGCTTGTATCAGAGATTGCTCTAGTGCATTCCTGATCTTTGGTGAAATATAATTCAGTCTCAATCCTTGTGTCTTTCAACTGCAAAAGTACTGGTATCATGTAGTTGATATCCTTCCTTCTTTGGTTGATCCAGACGAACTTAACTGGCTTCTCTGACTCTGATTGTGACATCTCTAGCGCATAATAGATTATTCCCGGAACGCCAGACCCACCAGCCAGGAGCAACACGTTTTCGTATTTGGAAACCGGAGCAGTGTGGCCATATGGACCTTCAATGGTAACCCACTTTTTCATGGTCCCTCCATTTCTCACTAACTGCTTGTAGATCTTGCTTGTAATTCCTCTTTTTGGTTTGATGAAGAAAACTATATCACTATCGTGATTCAACATGGTGAAGGGATGGCTTTGAAAAAACAGTAGAGGATCAGAAAAGTAAACATATGCATACTGACCCGGTGAGAAAGAGAAGTACTTTGGCTTCTTTATAGTCACTTTGAAAGATCCGGAGCCGATTATTTCGAGCTCAGCCACATGAATACCAAACATGGTTACTCTTATCAATCTGACAATTCTGTCAAAACCCCATATTGTGCAAGCTGCGACAAGCCATTGACAATAACCAATGTCTCGAGCATGATACCAGCACATAACAATAAATGCCACCACCATCAAAATATGGGAGTACAAGAATAGTTCGTATGCATACTCTCTGAAGGGCCGAAGAGATAACAACATAATCAAACCACAGATGCTGAGTGCTGAAATACCACAAATAAAATAGAGCTCTTCAAGATAATCAGAATAATATGAGCTTATTGCGACAGTGTAAGTGCACCCGTGAATGAGTGCATTCAAGAACATAAAACGTGAGACCACTTTGTGGAATTGAATAAACGTCGAGTACTGGAAGCCAGTAACAAACGTCATCAAGTTGTTACGACCAGCAAACAAAACAAGCAGGGGAACTAACGCAAAGGCATAGATCCCGCAACGATCTGCTATGTATCTTCGTAGTTCGCTGCGCCAATTAGCATACACGAGATGCTCGTCACTGACATCATAGTGGTAAAACCACAATCCCAGGTGGATAGTGAAAAAGCCAAAGCAAATCAAGAATTCAAGCCTGTCTGGTAAAACTGAAGTGAGCACTTTGTAGTATCCAGCAGTTTTGGTTTTTGGTCCTCTTGGGATCAAAGCAGGTATTATTAGATAGCTCCTGATTTTGTTTATGAAGCGGCCTTTGATCTTTTGTCGGAGTCCGATTCTGCTGAGAAAGTTTCCCACGGCTGCTATCAGCATCACCAAACCAAAGTAGGCCAGTAACACTCCGCCAAAGTAATCGCTATTCTCATAGTTTGAGTACATGGCGTAGTATCCATCGTAATAACCTTTGGCTTCTGTTATGTTGGGGAGGAAGGGAACCCAGACTGGCAAACTTGCATTTTGAATTCCGGTATTCAGGTATTTGGTTGCATTTTCGTATTGCGCTTGGAAATATTCTGGTTCAGTCTCTTTAGCGCCGTCTTCCTTGCAGACTTTCGACAAGCCATTGTAGACTTGGTTCATCTTGGATTCATCCCTATCGAAGAGTTGAAATGTGCAAACAAGAAGACTCCCTGTTTTGGGGGGATACTCACACATGGCCCCGTAGTAAGTTTCTTCTGTGTAATCGAACAAGTTGTACAATATCACAGACTCACAAGCATAGACAGCCATTACCGAAGGCTCAGCCTTCACAGCCGCTTTCCAAGTGTCACTGCCAAGAGTAAGCGTTGCAAAGCACCATGAAAGTGCAAGCAACAATGTATTGTTGCATTTGAGCAGCATAGCGAATTACTCGGACTCTGCCTTTTTCGGAATAAAGAAACTTTGTATTTCTTTGTAGTTTAGGACAAGTCAACTATGAAGGCTTCAAGCTTGGTTGTCCTAGTCACCTGCAACACAATCATCATTTCGAGCGATGATTAACAAGACTATATACCCGACAGCCATGTCGTCCAAGGCTCAATTCTGACCTTTGATGAATCCATTATGATTCGCTCTTTTTTTCCCACGAGACGCACTGCACATACTCATGTATGGACCAAGCTAGATTTACCTTATGGCCAGGACGGCACCGTCGCAA
The DNA here is from genome assembly GCA_003705115.2 of Ogataea henricii. Taxonomy (NCBI): domain Eukaryota; kingdom Fungi; phylum Ascomycota; class Pichiomycetes; order Pichiales; family Pichiaceae; genus Ogataea; species Ogataea henricii. The sequence goes on from PPHT02000004.1 coordinate 509,575, forward strand.
CTTAGAAAACAATAGCTGAAAAACAATAAAAATGGCTTATTTTCTCGAACAACAATTTGATGTGACGCCCTTAACGAAACCAGTTTATGCAGGGACACATAAAAAAAATTTATCTAAACCATCAGCGATGATGATTATGAAAAAGGTTGTTCTGTTTTGCTGCATATTATCAAAAACATGAGGTGAGCTACTTGTGGATTCATGACGTTGGATTGAAGTGATGATCATTATTGAAAGCAAGGATTATCATTTGTCATGAATAAAGAGGCCCTAGTATGCCTCGTTTGGAATCACTTGGTCGTGGTAGCTACCATTTGCTTCATAAGTTTGGCGGTGTCTTTATACAACGAAAATACTCAGTAGCGTTGGGTATGTGCGCGGCTGCAAGGAAATCAAAAATAATCAGTGCGCGTATACTTATTGTCGGATTTGTCGGGGCTAGACCAATCTTGCATCTTTCTCGTTCTCCGGTGAGCGATTGATACATTGTTCGGAATTAAAGGGAAGTCTTTTGAACGTCATGATTTGACCGAACCAATCAATGAAGTAGTTTCCATGATCTGAACACCTTAATGTTGCTGCGGCTTTATGGTTTTTTTCTTTTTCCGGAGAGAGAGAGAGATCTCAATCGAACATCCATACACCTTCTGAACTCATGTATTATTCAATATGTTTGTTATGTCTCCAGTCACAAATTTTTTCCACGGGGCCTCTATAAAAAATGTTTTTTGATAGATAAAGTGCCATTACTATCATTCAATGACAGGGTTGGCATGAGGCAAATATTGGATTGTGTCCGCATCTGCGTATTCGTTGATAAGAAAACCATGGCGAGTCCTGCGTTGAGAGTGAGACAGAAGATCAGCTCACCATGAAACCCGCCATTCTACTCATAGACGGTAGGCACGTCATTCAAATTGAAGACGTCTATGGAAGTTTGAACGTCATCTCTCAATGGCTTCTTTGATGCACCTTGCACCTGCTCAACCACACTGATACTTTTCTGGAACCGGAGACCAGTCGATACCGAAACGGAAAAACATATTCAGAAAAGAGCATTCATACAAGAATTCACGAAACTGGTTTCGGGGTTATTTTCTGCGATAATGGAGAGCACAGCTGTCGATTCTGAAGTTCAACGTGGATTACAGGGCAAAAATGCATATAAGCACAGCAAGATTGTATACACATGGTCCAACCAATCACTTCTTATGAGGCAGCATGGGCACCATGAGATTGCCACAGTTTTCAGGTGTCGATTCTCATACCCAAAGAAGGGCAGATATGTCACTTATTCAAAAAGCTGAAATTTTCCTAAGCTTTTCCCATTGAAGCACCTTCCAACACGCCTCTGTTTGCTCTTCTCTTAAGTATGCTTTATAAGAGAAAGTATCCCGCGGGACTGCAATTGAAAAGAAACAGCAAAATACGACTAAAAATTGGATCACATTCCAAGAATGCAACTACAACGAACACCCAAATTGAAGTTGCAAAGTGACGCACGTCTGGATGCGTGAGATGCTGAGCTTGTGGTTTCGAAGGAGGTTGGATAGAAGGGAAAGCCATCATTCAAAGAAGTTTCAAACAGCTTCTTAAGACAGTTATTGAAACATATAAAGTAACACCAGGTTGAGTCCCATAAAATAAACCAAGAAAAATTTGGACTTCGGTAAGCAGATCAGCGTGTCCAGACTCTTGAGTCTGCCTACCGAAACATGCTATAGCAGAGTCTCTTCCCAACTAGGTTGGACAGTTACTCCACGCTTGACCCGGAATCAAGCTAACTATTTTTCGCTATGATACAAGCTAGGACACAAAGACCAAGTCTCAATAGTAGATCAAATTAAAGCCTTGAGTCTGTTCTCACAAGTCATTTGGAATTGGGTTCTTCGGGCCAAATCGATTATATTTTGAGTGGTCTTGATGTTCACCACGTTCCGCCGTTTACTTTGAAACTGAAGGTGAGAAATGGACTTTCATGTTGGTGCTTGGAAGGTTCCACGTTGCAATTTTTATGACTAACCTAGTTGTCCCTCACGAAGGAAAACCTTCTAGCTTGAGATTGTGGTATGGTTTGAAGGGCTTAAACCTGAAATGGGGACTGAATGAGACTAAATGTGTGGAAACACTCTTTACTGCGAATCAGATAAGCTACAAATTGGACTTTCCAACGGATAACAAATCGGACGTGCGCCGAACAACTAAAGTCCGAGGCCAAATTACAGAAACGATAACGCTTATCAGCGAAAATCGATAAGTAAAAATTCCGATTGTCGCATAGATTGCAGATACACTGTGTGGGTAGACGACACATGGAACTGTTGTACCAGCGGAAAGTGCAATTTAAAACATCATGGATCCTAAATGCCGCCCATACAGAAAGAACCATACCAATAAAGTCACAAACCCAGTCCGCGATGAAGACCGCGAAGGAAATAAAGTATCAGGTGAAAGAGAGACTCACTTCAAAGGATGCATGGAGGCTACCGAAGCAAGAGTCGTCATGTGCGCCCGAGGGTGTCGACACAAACATCGACAACGACGTTACTCCCCCTGACAGGAGAAACTGGAACATGTTGGCGATCATTGGGTTCTGGGCCTCGGATTACCTCTCGATGCAGACGGTAGAGGGCCCAGCCACTGCACTGACGGACGGAATGACATGGAAGACGGCGCTCTCTACGGCAGTGGTGGGGATGTTCATTATCGGGCTGCCGCTCATCCTGAACGGAGCCATTGGAGCCAAGTTGCATGTTCCGTTTCCAGTTGCTGTGCGGGCTTCTTTTTTTTACCATTTTGCAAAATTCGCGGTTGGGACAAGATGAGTGACTGCTATCTTTTGGCACTCGACGCAGACTTTCTCCGGCTCGTTGGCCATGGCACGGTGTATTGCGGCGATCTGGCCATCTTTTGATCGGATTCCTAACCACATTCCAGAATCCATGGGCATAACGTCGTCGCAGATGGTGGCACACTTTATTTTCTGGAGCATCCAGCTCCCCTTCTTGTTGATTCCTCCACACAAGCTGCGCTGGATGTTTGTTTTCAAGGCAATCATTGTGTCGGCATGCCTTGTTGGAACTGCCGCAGGGATGGCAAAAATGGCTGGTGGAACAGGAGAGATTTGGCACCAGGAATACACAGTGCACGGATCCGAGCGCTCATGGTTCTACCTCAAGCTGCTCAACGCTTCTGTGGCCGGTTGGGCCACAATGGCGACCAACATCTGCGACTTCACTCGTTACATGAACGACAAGTCGCATGGCCAGTATGCGCAGGTCATCGTTATTCCAACTTGGGCCGTTTTCATCACGATGATGGCTATTATATCTTCTTCTGCTGGGTATCTTGTTTACGGCCAGTACGTTTGGTCACCCACCGATTTTGCCATTGAATGGAGCAAGACAGGTTCTAAGGGTCGCGCTGCTTCATTTTTTGTTGGAGCTGCCTGGTGCATAGCTCAGATTGGAACCAACCTTTCGGCAAATGTCATCACCGGCGCAAATGACCTGTGTTCGCTGTTCCCGCGCTACATCAACATCAGAAGAGGTGCACTTCTCATCACAATCACGTCAGGTTGGGTGCTGCAAGCTTGAAAAATTGAAAACTCTGCTGGTCAGCTCATCACGTTCATATCTGGGCTTTCGTGTTTCTTGTCCCCGATAACGGGCGTCATGATCGCCGATTACTGGATCGTCAAGCAAAAAAGAGTGGATGTTCCTGCGCTTTACGACCCAAACGGCATATACAGGTACTCGTGGGGCTGCAACTGGCGTGCTTTCGTTGCGTTTCTTGTGGCCAACGTGCCGTGTCTGCCAGGACTCGCTTCAGATGTCAATGCCAACATCAACGTCAGCCAGGGAATCATACATCTCTGGGACATGTCATACTTTTACGGTCTTGTGACCTCTGCGGTTTGCTACACGGCTCTGTGCAAGTTCTTCCCAGAACCGGCCACAATTATCGAGGAAACCATTTTGTATGTGTTTGACGAAGAGGAGGAAGTTGAGGAGGCCAGTATCGAGAGGTTGGATATTGTGTTAGATGGGGAAAAAAAATATCTTAATTGACAGGCAAGTGCGGTCAAAACGAGTTCTTTGGGAGTCAATTGAATGCCACTGACAGATTACCTGCAACCCTAAGCTCGTCATTAGATATGTATTTGCGACACTGCAGACCACCTGATCTTCTTTTTGATTATCGTTCTCTTCTCTCACTACACACCGAGTGCGGTTCGTTATTTGCTACTTTTGGGGTGACTTTTTGTATGGACTTATCTAACCAGAACTATTCAAGTGTGTCCTGATCTAATACAATAAGGGTGCCTGAAAGAGGTTTTATTCAAGCTCATATGTGACCAGTGCAGCAAGTCATATGCGGGGTCTGAAATGTATTGTCTGCCTCGTTTTGATCGTGCAATCGATAAATCTGCTTTTTCCGGTCTTTATTACTTTCACGATATTACTTCTGCAGGCCCACATCCTCCAGCATCAACCAATAATCGGTCCTTTTAAACCTTCTGTAAGCCAGCCTCTTGAAAACATAGTCTCCAGCTTTGATGGGTGAATACTTGACGCCCTCGGGACCGATACACGTGACCAGCGGTCCAACCACCGTCTCGTAGTCGACTCCAACGAAAACAGGAACGGAGTACCTCTCAAACTCCGGTCAAGTTCTTTACCCGATGCACCGTCGAAATGAAAAAGTCGTTGGTCTACCGGGCCAGTAGGTCCCCGATGCTGATCACGAACGTCCCTGGAATTGGAGTGGCCACGATCCACTCTCCCTGCAGGTTCAGTATCTGGAGCGCCGGAACCATTCTGGATACAGAATGGTGCAGCACTCGATGTCTGTGTGCGCACCGATCCCGAATTGGTCCTGCGAGTCCACCGGGTGAAGCAAGTAATGCACTCTCCCCATGACACTCCGATTCTTCAAAAACGGAGCAAAGTAGTCTTCTGGAAGGTTCAGCGCCAAAGTAAATAGACCCATGAAAGTTCTCGCCAAAGTGAGTATATCAAAATAGTAGTTTTGAACGGCAGTTCCGAGCTGCTGGAATTTTTTGGGCGAACAGTTCGGCCCGTATATGAGATTCTTGTTCGGATAGGCGAGGTACTTTTCGATTTCACTGTGAGACATCTGCGGATCAAGCGCGGCTCGTATCCCCTGTTGGACTGCCCGTTTAAATCAGGCTTTCTTCATTGCTCCGTTTGGTTGTCTCCGAATCCTTCGTAGCCCCTCAAGTGCTTTGACTTCTTGAAGTGGATCTCGTATTTTACCATTTTCTGGTAGACTGAAAAACATCCCGGCCGAGTCAATGACATCGTCATTGAGGTCCTGTGGTATCCCGTGGTTCTAGATGTAAAAGAAGCCAAATTAGGTACACGTTTGTCTGATCTGTTCAACCAAGTCAGATTTTCCAGCTTTGAGCGAGATCAGGGGAATTTCGGTGAATGTAGCGTTTCGCGCTTGCTCTCCCCTTTCTTGGCGAGAACTGCCGGAGAACGATGTGAAGTGGGCCGCATCTGTCTTGTGATCTGAGATCTTTAGCATTAGTGTAGTTGATTGGTGGAAGGAAGGTGTCGACAACAATAGAACAGCTCATTTGTCATCTGCCCTCGTTGTATAAAAACGATTTGATCTTGCTCAAATTTTTTTTTTGCTACTTTCAATCCGCCCGGAGGTATCTCACTCTTATCGCTTGAAGGCCATCGGAGATACCCTGGTGGTCCCCCGAGGCCTCGAAAAGTCCGCCGGGGAAGGTTTTTTTATCTGAGCCGCACAAATGATAAGATAAGGTAAAAAAGTTACAGTACTAACGGACATGAGACAAATATTGAGACAACTCCACGACTTTTTTTGTAGTCGTCAGGACGAATTTGTTGGGCACGTTGGCATTCGGTTCTTGTTCGTTTTTTTGCTTCTGCACAACCTGGCCCGTTGTTGTTCCATTCAGTATCGGTGTTCGTGGCTGGAGCCGAGACAACTGAGTTTGAAACCGTGCAGCTGTGAAAATAGAACATCCGTTCACCGCCATTTGCATTTTGGAAATTGAAAAAAAAACTTTACGAGCTATTGCGATCAGTTTCCGCTTATCGGGTTGGTTGATTTTGTGAAGCCGGATTTGACAGAGGTTGTGTTTCATTCATCACTGGTCTCTGCGGCTACAATCTAGTCTTTCATCTGATATACTATGCTTTGAGAGGCAGAACGTAGTGAACCTTGATTAGTTTTAACAGCGAGTCACTACGCTCACTTGGCTGTAAGAATTGCTCCCTGTGATCTCTTCCCATGACCAGTTAGTTTTCCACATGCGCTTAGGTGATGGAATCTTGTCACTATGATCCCGGAACATTGAGGACTGGGTGTGTACCGAATGCTATGGTAACATGAGAGAATAAAGATTCTCCAACAAGGAGGAATGCCAATATCCTGCTTTCCCGAAATCAAAAGGTAACAAAAAGTGATGGAGCACCTAATAAAGCTCCTAACTACATCCGCGTGCAGGAATCGGGGAATGCAAAAAGTCCTTCCATTCGTGAAGACAGAACTTGTAGTGGTAATTATACGTGGAGTTTAGCTAAATCAAAATCTTTTTGGACAGAAGCTGGGACGAGTGGACAGTTCCCTGTGCGGACAGACTAAGGTATTAAGAATGCACGAGGTGCAAATCTCCCCGGAGCTGCTCAGCAAATATTCATGCAAAAAAAGAACGCTTTTACTGGGATCCGTTCGGGGTACTCGAGTTATAGGTGAGTGCAATAATATCTTTACTATTGCATGGTTTCATAATCAGCTTGCCCAGTGCCCTGCGCTTGCTAAGCCTCAGAATTGAACTACGCACCTCAAGAAAGAACATGAGTCCATATCATCCCATTTCACAGGTCCTTGAAACTTGAAGAATTCACAGAGTTTGGCTCAAGGCGCCTTGTGGGCAGTGTCACTATTACCTGCCTGTCATTTGATTTCAGTTCATTGACGTCTGATCAGAAAGAATAGTCTTGTTTTCAAATGCAGTACAAGTCCAGCTGATTCTTGATCTGTTTCTCTCTTTTCATTCGACATGGTTGGTAAACTCTAAAAACCAGTTACAATGGGCAACTCAAAAACAACCCTTGATCCTCACATACCTGGTGTCGTCTCTCCGAAAGAAGAGATTGTTTCCGAGTATCGCAGACACAAGAGGGAGCTTGAAAGAACAATTCGCGATCTCGAGTATGAAGTACCAAGCAGCAACAGACAAGCAAGCCTCGCCACAAGTGAGGAGTAAGTTGTTCCTGCTATGGCCGGTGAGACCTTGTATTCACGCTATATTATTCTCGCCAGAGTGGAAGCAGAGAGGAGTGTCAAAAAGCTACGTGATACCTCAGGTTTATCGCTTCAACCACCGAAATCAGGTTGACGAAAACAGCTATGGTCATCAAATTTGCTGAAGCCAACTTGACGAAATGGGGCGATCAATGTCACTTATTCGTTTGCTTGATTGCTTCAACTACTTAATAATGCTTTGAGAATTGGTGGAACAAGAGATCAACGACATAAATCTTTGAGAAACCTTCTTCATGCGTGGCTGCTCAACGAAGTGGAAGATCTGATTTTACTCGCTTTGATATCCAAAAAGTGAAGCTCCACCAGGCTGCTATGACAAGTGATTTTCCTCGACCACTTGTTAATTTCTTGGAAGTTTAGTCATTCCTGTAAAAAGCTAACTGCACTCGATGAAAGAAGAATGAGATGTAAGACAAATCGTTAGTTAGTTCAAGTCAACGCTGCAAAAATTCATCTCTACCTATGATGAAGCAAGCTATAATCATTTCAGGTCTCAAAAAGGTTGATAAACAACATTGGTTTGGCTGTCTCAATCATCGTGAACCTTGCCTGAGAAACTCGAAACACAAAATGATCAGTGTAAGACTAGAGTTTATGGAGTTTTCCAAGGCGATCACGAAGGCTCTTGCGATGGTGGTCAGCTTTTGCTGGTGGGGAGTCTTTGTTATTATATTGGTAGTCATTTCAGGAATGTTTGTTTGCGCTAATGACTTCGATGAGTACGGGCGAAATGGAGTAAGTTTTGTTAACACCGTGTATGAGCTGGTCAGTCTGACAAGAAAAAACCTATCCTTATCCATCTTTTGAGTCTTGTATCGGGAGCAGTGTCCTAATTTGAGGAAGCGTAAGTGGCGAAATAGCCAAGGTGGAAAGCCCAGTATAGGGGACACAGCCAGCGAAGGTAAGCATGATTACAGGATTTGTATAAGTCTGTTTTGTATTTCAAAGTCTTGGTTTTAGTGGAAGATTCCAGAGAATACACAAAATATAGTATTCTAATCATAGTAACCACATTTGAAGCGAATAGTTGGAGAATTTATATGTCTACTCAACAGCTTGAAGTGTCAGACTGGGAAAACCACTAGTTGAGTAAGGAAGTTGAACATTTAGTACAGGTAGCACTGTCCGAAATGAACTTGCTACAAAGAATGGTCACCATCAGAAAAAATTGAATCAACACGTGAGAGTATAATATTGTAAGTCACGTGCTGATATAGAGTTACTTGGTTGGTCTCAATATAACTTCTTGTGGGGTGCTAATTACAGTACTGTACACTGTTTATCGCACTTCGCCTTGAACAATGTGATTAGCATCCGTACACCAAAAACCAAGAAAATCATGAAATTTTGAATCCGGCTCTGTCATTTTCACACGTGCCGAAAAATTACTCAAAGGAAAGATGATTTTTTTTTTCTACATTTGAAGTAACGCAATTTACCACCTGTTTTTGTCTTCTCCAACATACTGAGCCTACCGCGCCAACAATTCCAGACCAATCATGATGGAAGACGTCGACCCTCTTGCCAGATTTGTTCATGAGAAGGCTCCTGAAGAGGGAAATTGCGAAGAGGAGGAAAAATACGTCCGGGATCTGAAGAAACGAATGATCAACACAGAACATGAAATCACATATGAGATTAACAGGTCTGCTATTCAAGTTGCTGAGCTGGGTAACAGAAAGCGAAGGGCACTTTTGCTAGCGAATGACTCACTGAAAAAGCATTCACTTCGGCTTGAAGATTTGAAAGGAAAAAGGGAGGGCAATCAGGCTGTGATAGAAAGACTGTTAAGGCAGCTTCAGACCGATTTGGCCAAGCAAAACAGGCAGCTTCAGACCGAGTTGGCCAAGCAAAACACAAAGTTTCAGAGCGATTTGGACGAATTGAAAAAGCAAAACACGGAGTTTCAGACAGAAATGATGTACCAATACACGCAGCTTCGGACCGATATTGATGATATCACCGAAAGGCTGGATCGCATGGAACATAATCAAAAACGTGAGGAGAACTTTAGACTTAGGTCTTCCGGTCAGTATGCCAAAGTTTGGCCGTCTGAGGAAGAACCCTTTCCTGAAAACCTCCCCAAAATCAGGACTGCGAATGACATCGAACGTCTCAGCGAGCGCCAGCTCCAGACGTATCTGGACGGCTATCAAATCTGGTCCGATCAGGGCGACACCGCCCTGGTAATGAAAACGTTACTCAGAGATCACTTGGGACTGACGTCTCAAGCGGATTGTAATGTGAAATTTACGCCTTGATTGATTGCAATAGATTCGAAAAACACAATATCATCTGCACGAATCGGGGTAGGAACGAGGGAATTCAAAGACCCTGAGAACACCTGATTAAGTTGAGTGATCTGGCTCATTGAGCAGAACCGTTGCATCTGCTGGAACGAACTCATGGTGAACTCTACCTTAGTGGGGACCAGTTCAATTCGGTCCCGAAGTGTGGGCAGATGTTATCCCATTTCCCAATATGCAATCCCCCCATTCCATTCTTCCGAAAATATGTCGAAACCCTCACCAGGGCGCAGGTACGCATTTCAAAAGTGACTGCCGTTCATTGAACCTCCTGGAGTTTCTATGCTGGGATATACTTTACAACGAGATTGACTTACTGACTACAGCGGGTAGCTAGTAATTACTCCTTTGTTGATGCTATTAACCGTTGATGATGTTTTCCATGGAGCCCAATTCATTAAATATCGATGGGAGACTCATTGGGGTCAAATTAGGAATACTATCACTGCCTCCTTCCCCAGGTGAGAAACTGATGTAACTGTCCGGAGGCACACAAGCACAGGGCTTTGACGAGGGAATCGATAAGTATTATTACCAAACCCGAGCTAGTTGCCACAGTGTGAGAGCAATGGTAAGCGGTGAGAAAAATGCACTTGAGTCAATGAATCTACTGGGATCGCAGTGTTTTTTATGACCACACGTAATTTACTATAATTTCCCATGTATGGCTAGTTATCAACTAAGATTTTTCGTAAGCCCACTCTGCGTTCTTCTTCACGGAATACACCAACCATGGATGGCTTTGATGCCGCTCCCAATGTGCTTGGTGTTCCACTTACCACAGGGCGGAACATCGCAGGTATACGAAGAACTCGAGAAATGGTTCAGCGCGAGTGCGACTCCAGACGGCAAGGAGCAGGTCTTCACCATCAATGGAGAGGTGAACGAGTGCAAGTCTATGATGCGTAGTACCCCTTGAAAAGCTATAGGAAAAGCAAGAAATTGACCTTTTGACAGCCTTTCGCATCGAAATCAAAATCATCTAGGAACTCTTCGCAACGACATTCGAAGGCTCGCACCGGTCGCAGTTTTGAGACTCCCATTGGACCAACTGTTTGAAGACAAGCTCAACCAGTTCCGTGGGCATGCCATTAACCGATGGGCGTCCCCCTCCAAATATTTAAGCGTGGAGGATATCAATGAGCTCACCAGGATTCTGTGTCATCAATATTACGAGCCGGTATTGTATTTGACTAAGCGCGGTTTCGCTTCAGCAGATTTCGCTCAGGAATGGCATAGGCTGACATGCTGAAGGCAGTGTA